>VZTB01011863.1:1514155-1658032 GCA_013397245.1 Thryothorus ludovicianus | reverse complement strand
TCTCCTCCATGGCCCATCCTCCCTCCGGGGATCAGTCTTCTGCTAATGGGCCATTGAGTCCACTGATAAACTTCCATCATCCCATTGGGAAATGCTCCAGCCAGGGTGGGGAACCGAGCCCCTGTACCTGGATAAAAACTTGAGACTTGGAGCACCAAGTCAGCCTTTTCCACTGGACTCCCAGAGGAAGAACAGGCCCATCCATCACCACTGGACCTTCAGTGGAGGGCTGCACCTTTTCTCCAGGACCACTATTTTGACAGGGCCACAACTGCTGCTCCAGGAGGACTGCAGCCACCATTGCAAGTAGACTGCTACCAGCAGGGTGTCAGGTTGTATTCTGACTCTGTCAGTGTTTTTTTTTCTTTATTGCATGTATTTTGTCTCCCTTTTGTTTTATTTTCCCTTTTTCTAATAAATTGTATTTCTGACTTGGGGTGTCTCACTGGTTTTGCTTCTGAAACCAGAACACCTGGCCATCCTGTAAATTCTGCATGAAGGTACTTAACTATAAACTGGACCTTTAACACATGAATGCTTTGTGCCTTCATTTACTGTGACATCTGCAGCATTTTTAAACTTTCCCGTGCTTCCAATGAAGAGCCAAGTTTGGATATTGACATTGTTTAGTTATATAAGACAAATGTCTATAGAAATTTCCAGCTGCAATAAACTGAATTTGTGACAATTTTTCTGCATATTAAATACTTTAGTTACATCTATTATTCATATAGTCAAGTACATTTCTGGCAGTACAAAGGATTCCATGGTGTGCTTAACTGACAAGTTCACCACTTACTTTCAAAATATTTGACAGCATTTATAACTGAAGATCTAAACTTCTACTGAAATTTGTCTATAAAAACTAACACAGCTTTTTCTGCTTGCAGCTAGGTATAAATTGTGAGAGTAAACCAATAGAAAATAAACATTTAAGAATTTTAAGTTTATATGAGATTGGATTTTTTTAAGTGTAGTACTTCATGGTCAGTTAATCAAGAGTTTGGAGAACTACATGGGCCACAAAGCAACTGCTTTATTCAAAATCTAGTAACAAATGAGGCCAGATGTTAAAAACAAAAATCAGTAGGAGAAACATATTTGCATTTCAGCATAGAACCAAGATCATTACGTTGTTCCTATTAAATGACAGACATTTTGTGCTTGGATACTGCAAACCATCTGAAAATTATGAAATGTATAGGCCACTAAAGCTATTGACATAGTTTAGCTAATTGATTTTTTTTTCTGTTTAATACATATATTTAGATGTTTCAATGTCCTTTCTATTTCTTGTGCTGTGAAAAATATTGCTTCAAGTCTATGTATAGGCTTTCCAGTTGCTATTGCTTGTCACACAGGCATTTTGCATCTCTTTCCATCTGTGTTCTGAAGGTCAAAAAATTCCATCACATCCTGATTTCTCAGACTGCTACATCATGCCTAGACTTACCTCTGTTACCACTTCTGTATAAATCATAGTTTAAGACAAAACATATATGTATCACATGAAACATGTATCAAGTGAGGAAACACGATCAAATTTAGATGAAACTCCTCCTCTCTTTATGTGTAACTGATATAATTTGTTCCATATAAATTATGAAAGCTGTGATATCCAAAAATCTTAATAGTGGCATTCTACATGAGACAGCAAGTGACCTGGACTTTTACAAAGTCGACAAACTGAGAAATGTGGGCCAGATAAGTGTTCAGGGAGGTAGGTTAACAACAGGCTGAAATGGAAGGCTTAAAATGTTTTTGTTAGTGACAGAAAGTCCTTCTGGAGGCAAATCACTAGCAGAGCTCCTTCCAAAGCTCACTCTAGCAGACATCCAATAAGACATCCTGCTGAGCATCAGATCCTTAGTCTTCAACAGGTCTTTTACTCGAGTCTCTCTTGAATTAAAGCGTTTCTTAGTATCTCCAAATACTACCTGAGCTCAATCAACATCCTCAAAAATCAAGCTCCCCAGAAAATTGGTGTCTAGAATGCCATAACAGCTTTGAAGTAAAAGATGAGAGGTTTAACGTAAACAATGAAAGAAATGAACCAACCCCAAAAATGGAACAATATTTAGAAGAGAGAAAATGGCCTTGTGAAGAATGGAGGGATGCTATTACAGATGGAGAAAAAGAGGTAAGGATGAATAGGGAAACAGAAAGGAACAAATACCAAGTAACATGGGAAGAAAATATGACAACACTTATACTGAATAGAAATACTGGATAAATAATAAAACCAAGAGAAGGAAGTAATAATTAGCCCAGGAAATCATCTTCTGAGCAAATCAAAAGCAGTCTTCTGGTTTCAAAGATCTGTAATATAATAAATATTGTATTCTCTAATATATCATAAGGGTTTTGAGATCACTAAATTCACATTTCAGTGCTTTCCAGATAGACACATCCTTCTAAAATATAAAAAAACAATAGTTTTCACATAGAAATAAGAATAGTAACTTTTTTAAAAAGATACCTAGGATAAATGGAAAAAAAAGATAATAACTACACAAGGAGAAAGATAATGTGTAAAGAGGAGGATAGAAAGGTATGTTGTTACTTCTGCAAAGAAAATATCAAATCTTAAATGAAGAGTTGCCCTTAAAATGAATTTTTTTTTCTGGCTTTTTTCAGCAACTCTACATGGGGTCTCATGTCAATCTTCTCCATTTATCTGATGGTTTTAGCATTTGTTGAATATTCAAAATTTATTATCACTGAAAACATCTCTCTGCCTGTGTGGGGAGGAGAAAACACAAAGATGTAAAACTGCTGCAGGAAATGTGAATAAAATGATTCAGAGAAATGAGGGAAAAGGGGAACGAGGAATGCAGATTGATGGCAGGCTAGGTGCAGGCAACAGTAGAAAAGCAGTTTCAGTATTAATACTACTAACCTTTTTATTAGAATGAATGTGTCATTATTCCTTTACTGTCTTATTGCTCTTTTGGATTACTCTGGAATTCAAACTATTAATTTTTTTTTTAAATGACAAAATTCTGCTGTGATGTTACAGCTGAAATCACCTGTATTTAAACAGATAAACTGCTTCTCTGTGGTATTCAGATGAACAGCTGTTCAGGATGTAAAGTTTGGTCCTTGTTAATCTATTATATTGAAAAATATGAGACAGGTGAAAGCTGCAACAGCAACTGAACTTATCACACACAATTGCCTGTCAAAGGGCAACTGTCTCATATTAAGTGAAATTGTTGTCTGCTTGCAGTCTTCGGGCAAAGTGAATAGAAGGAAATGTGTATAACTCCATTATTTGTAGTTCAGCTGAATTCAGCTATTAGAGATTCCCCGTAAAAAGTGAATAACAGCACTTAAGCAAAATGTGAAAATGATGGCATTTTCACATTTCAGGTCCACAGCCATTATAAAAGGATGCTTTGAGAAACATTTCTAGACTTTCAAAGAGAAAAAAAATAAAATCACATTCTGTGGCTGCATGAAATGCAGACCATTTTGGGCACCTCTCAGAAATTTACCATTTCTCAGTCCTGTGTAAACAGGAAGAGCTGCAAAGACACATCTGTTATGCTTCTATGCTGCTCTGTCCTGCTGCAGTTTCAGGCTCATTTTAGCCTAAATTTTAGTCCTTTCTTATTAAATGGTCCAGGAGAATCTATCGTAGCAACAGCTCCAATGCGTTTGTGAGGTGAATCCATAGAGAAAATTTCCTGCACATTCCCTAATGAATGTCTGGTTCCTTTCAGCAATTTTTTGCCTGTCAGTCACCGTATGCCTGTCTGTGGCAAGCTTGAACCTTTGAATCTGACAAGAGGTGATTGGGGAAGTTACCTTGGAAAATAGTTTAAAAGGAACCACTCCAAATACTGCATCAGTTATCTGTGGTCCTCTGCAATCTTCATTAAAAGGACAGCAGGAGATCAAGTATTATAAGACTTTCACAAAGTTATGCAGGTTATTTTAATGATATTTTATTTTAAGAATAATAAATGCAAATGACACTGTCTGGGAAGAAAAATATATGGTAATTCAATAGAGCTTGAAAGTAGGAAGACAAACCTAGCATAAAAAATGAACATGTCCAAGAATCTTTGGATGTTGAAAGACAAACCCTCCCTAAAAAGTTTAAACAATATTTTGTTTTCATTCTACAAGTAACTAAAATCTCAGGAAAAAAAGGGATCAAATAATTTAGGGGAGAAAGGGAAAGGAACATTCCTGGCATTCCTGGCATAAATATTTGTGGAAAAAATATTTATGCTCAGGGACATGCAATTATCTCCAATAGAACTGAAGGAAAAGCAACCCAGGCTGGGGTTCTCCTTTTGAATGACAGTGCTTTCAAGAATTGTATTGGTTTGGTCATTGACTCTTATAACGAAAAAGTGCATCAAGTAATGCCTAAGAAAAAACTAAAAATATAATATATCTAATGAAAACTGCATTGAATGTTCAATATTCATCTTCTTGCTTTTATGGTTCTACTTTATTACTGGCTTCTAATTTTATCACAAAGGATTTACTCTAGCTTTGCTAGAGTAGAGTTCTTCTGGTGGACAAAATATGATAAGCTGAGGTAAAATTAAAAAATCTTTCTAATACAGACACAGATTAGTCTGATCATTTAATGTGTACACTCTTTTTCAAAGTACAGCCTGAGTTTCCTCAGTGCCTGCCCTCTTGCTTCCTCTCTTTCTGCTTTTCATATTTCCCAGTAACAAACCTGTTCAAGCTGGTATGAATTGTGGCTCTGAGCAGCCTCAGGCTGTGTATACTTCAACACATATGACAGGCTGAAACTGAGGCTGATGCATCCTATATCACAAAAACACAGAATCAACTAGGTTAGATAAGACCTCTGAGATCATTTGAGTCCAATCTATGACTGAACACCACCATGTCAACTAGACCATGGTGCTAAAGGCTATGTCTGATGGTGCCACCAATGGTCTCCTTGTGCAAACCATTCCAATATCTTCTCTGCCTTTGTGCGAAAAATTTCTTCCTAATGTCCAACATAAACCTCCCTGACACAGCTTAAGACTGGGTCCTCTTGTCCTGTCACTGATTGCCTGGGAGAAGACACTGAACCCCACCTGACTACAATCTCCTTTCAGGCAGTTATAGAGAGCAACACCATCTCCACTGAGCCTTACTTTCTCCAGGTTAAACAACTCCATCTCCCTCAGCTGCTCCTCACAGGAGGAGCTCCAGACCCTTCACCAGCTTCATTGCATTTCTCTGGACTTACTCAAGCACCAGAATATCCTTCCTGAGTTGAGGGGTCCAGAACTGGATACAGGACCTGAGGTGTGGCTTCAGCAGTGCAGAGTACTGGGGACAATATTATGTTCTTCTATAAAGCTGTCCTAAAGCAGCTCAAAAACTTTTTCCACTGTATCATGTCAAATGGGAACTCACTAGAGCTCCACCAAGATCCTCCTTGCTTTGTTTGGTCTGGTGTCATGATGTTGTGACTAGAGCTTGTTTGTGGCTCAGTTTTCCTTTTGTTGTATGTTCTGGCGTATAGTTCTTACAAACCTCAAATGGACAGGTTTGATAGTAAGAGTTAAATTATTTTCCAGTAACATAGACATGATTCCTCCAATATGGACTGTACAAAGACTGCCAAAGTGACCAAAATCCAAGTCCTCTAAATCTTATACCTGTTTTTAGAAACAAAACCCAGAACTTTTCACTAGCAGGCACCAGCTCCTGCTCAGATGAATTTGCAAATAGATGACCTTAATAGCCTAATCCATTAAAACAGGAGCTGCTAGACTGGAAATTTAGCAATTGGTAGGATTCTTTTATTATTGTTTGTTGATTGAAGTTAGGGAGTATTATAGTTCCAACAAAAAAAGCTTTAAATTGAGTTCCAGGACATTTAGATGACATTGGAGGGCCTCAAATTTTTACTATCATTGCTATAAAGAAAGGGAACATCTGCTAAAAAGAAACCTTCAATTATAGATTGCACTACCACCCACACAAAAGTAAACATTTTAAAAACTTCAATTACTAAGCAGTGTGAGGAGGCAGTACAGGCAGCAGTGATCCAGCTCCATGGGGAATGTGTAAATAAAGGTCTTTGTGAGTAGATGCAGAAGCAGTTTAGAAGAAAGATAAAAGGTCACCACAAAATGCAGATAACTTCAGAGGCATACTATTAAATAAATGTCAAAATTAAGATGACTAGGAGTGTTTAATAGAATTTTATTTAAGAGACCATTACAAGTTCCACAGTGCTCAGCATTATCATCTAGGACTTACAAATTCTATAGGCTTCATTGAACTTCCACGTATTTTGACACTGAATATATAATTCTAAATACATTTGTGATTCCTAAATATCTTTATTTAAAATGCCATTTGCTATAGCTTCTATGATATGCAAAAATACACATTTTGGTACATATCTAACCAGAATTCCTATACTATCTGCTAGGCTTACAAAAACAGTAAATTTTTATGTTATGTACAGTTAATATCACACAATAAAACAGCATGAGAGATTGCTGAAATCTTAGCCTCTTATTTCTCAGGTGTGCTTTATATGTGCCGGTAGAAGATTACATTACTCTAAAATGTGAACTACAGTGACAAATATTTCCCTGTTTTTTAGTACAAAGTTCTAAGATAAGGGATTTTCTTTTTCTTCCTTTTCTGTTTCATTTGATTACATAGATCTTCCTTGAAAGACCCAAGATGATCTCTTATCTTTTGAAGACCTTCTTTCCATGCCTGGTTCACCTCATTATTGAACTGTTGTCATAGTAGTCTTTCAGGAGAACTGATAAAAAAAATACTTAAAGGACATTTGAAAAGCCAAACTAGAATTTTCACACTAAATTATTATATATCAAAAGTGTCACAGAAAAATAAATTCTAAGAGCAGTAATAATAAAGATTTTAAAAGCCCCAGCCCACACTAATAACTCGTGTGCAAAATTTGGTGAGCTATACATCAGAGACATGATTCTGATACCTGCAACACTGGTTATTCTAATACCTTCAAAATATTACTTGTGGAAGTGGTTGCAATAGTTACGGTTAAGATTGCTTACTGCTTTGAGGGTGTAAGATTCCACTGCTCAAGTTAAGAACCTAAGCCACTACTGGGCACCAGCAGGAGTTTGCATCCTGCTTTGTGTTCTGGCTATACACAGAATCCAGGGTGTTACATGAGGTCCCTATGCTATGTGGTATAATTATTCTCTTAGAGTATAAATTAATTATAGGGCTTTTGATACTCAGCTTCCTCCTGTCTCAGACTGAGAGCCTCTGAAAGACTGGGTACTTTAAAATACACACATTTTACTCAGGAAAATGAGTGAAAGATGATCAGCAATTTTATTCATAGTGTTTAAAAATAATTTGTTCTATGAAATACAGAAAGATCTAGTGGTTAATGAATATTCCATTTTAGCACACTGTCTAAAATAGTCATATAAACAGTTATTAAACTGGCACAACAATTGGCCATAGTTGACAGGATTTCTACAATTTCACTCCAACATTCTTCCTCTTCCAAAACCCGACTTAAAGGCCAAAGATACTAACTGAAAAACTATTGTTTAATGAATCAACATTCCATACTGGCACTTATGTGGTACATTTTTTGGCATATTTTGCTTGCCTGTGACTGAAGTTGATTGGGTTTCATCTTACTTCAAAAGGACATGTCATTGCAGTAGAACAAAACTCTTTTAATAGTCTCAGGAATTCAAACATTCCTGCAGTATCAGAAGGTTTCATATTAACTAGAGAACCTGCCTTGACGGCCTTTAGGATCAGCTAAAGAGAAAAATGTTGAATGTCTCTGTCAGCGATAGACTTGGGTTTCCTTGTGACTTTTTAAGAATCTATTCAGCATTTCTTAAACATTATTGTTGTGTTGGCTTTAATGAGAGTTTCACAGGATTTAAAAAATTCTTTATAAGGATAAAACATGAGTTTGCCAAGGAAAATAAAGTGATAATCATACCAATAAAATATCTCCACAATAGAGTGTCTCTTACAGAAAACTCTAGAATTCAAGAAGCACGTAAACCTGGTATTAGGTTTATTCTCCAAAAAAGCTTGTTATAGTGAGTCTTAATTGAATTATGTCAATAAAAATGTTTGATACAACAAAATTTGAGACAATTTAAAAATACAGATAATGGTCATCTAGAATATAAGAAACTTAATGCATGTTTTAGAATGTCATATGTGTTTTTTGCATTAAAAAAGTAAAAAAGGAAAATAAGTGATTACAATGTGGATACTGCCATTTACATAAAAGTGATTATCTTTTTTAGAATAATGCAACAGTACCTTTGACAGATGGGTACCAAAAAAATTACTCACAATTTTCTCCACCAGGAATTACTTTATTTGAATGCAGTTCAAAACTGGAGTCAAACTGCATATTTTATGACTATTATTGCAGGCCTGTCTGTTGCCAACTATCTATTGCAACAGCCATGCACTAATAATTCCCATCATAAAACACTCTCTTTGGCCACAATAACCTCTGTATAAATGAACATAGGCTAAAATAACACTCTGCCCCTTGTTCACCAAAATATTTCTGAATATACAAAACTTTACACATGTCTGCCCATTATTTTTATTTTTTTAATGTTAGCATGTGATTAACTGCTTTACTGAATATGGTCATTGGGTAGACTAAAATGATTCATTTTTTAGTCTCTTAGTTTTTTCACTATTTCCAAGTCAAAGCATACTGCAGAAAATTATACTTCCACCAGAGAAAAGCAATTTACTCTTATCAAAATCATTTCAGTAGAAAAGTGAGTGATCAAAACCAAAGTCTGAAGTTGTTTTTTCTCTCAGTGAAGTTTTGCATCTAAATGTGGAATTATACATTTGTAAGGAACATGTGGTACATATGGAACAGTCGTTTCATATCTTTATAAAATGTATAGCAGATGGATAAGATATTTTACTGGCAGAATTAAGCAACACTGCTTCTTCTGAGACTTGAAATCCATTATAGAATTAAACTAAAGCTAAAACTGTGCTAGTCTTATCTAGGTAAAAGAGACATGGCTTGGCATGGAGATAGTTGACATTATGCAAGATGAAAGAAGGTTTCCAAAAGTCTCATGCAGTTGATTATTTTTCCTTTGCATGCATCACAGATGAACCCAGTGTAGCCACCAAAAGCAATGGCATATCTTCCTTTGACTTTAACAGGATGGAATTTCAGTTAAATGTTTTTGACAGTGAGTTCAGATAGAAAGATATGTCAGTGTGGCAGAGATTGGGAAATACATAATTTGAAAGGAATTTTAAAGAGAAGAAAAAACTTTGAAGAATTCAGGCAGGATTAAGATATTATTCCATTAAAAATAGGAAGCTTGAAAAAAGTGTGATGTAGGTTGGTCATAGAAAGTAGAATTAGGATCTTCAAACAGGAACAATAAGATGCTTAGTGCATGTATAAATAAGGCCAAACTGAGATTTTAAAACTATTTATCCAAACTATTTCATATCTTACTGTTATTTTTATCCCATACCTCCAATACGAGACATTCCAGCTGAAGTAACTTACTACATGGTTTCAGGGCACATTTTCAGATTTTGCATACACCAGGGACTTCTATGAACTAAAAAACTGCTATGCAGAAAACCAAGCTAAAGAAAATTTATAGCAACTTTACAATTCTAAACTCTAGTCAGATTAAGCACAAAACATTGTAGCAGGTTGGTAAAAGAATGATAGAACTACAAAGTAGAAAACTCAGAAATTAGGAAATGCTGGAACAGAAATAGCTGATGCAATTGATAACTTTAATAATTTGTTGTAACAGTCTTAATAAGATATATGACATAATTCAATGATCATAATTGTCACTGTTTAGGACAGGAGAAAGATTAAGTTCTGGAGATGGGTCAGTAAGTTTCAATGTGAATGTTTTAGGTATAGCATAGTTATATGCAAAAAAAGCCAAGTTATTTTAAGAAGAAACATAAGATAACCTCTAATAGGTTTGTTTTTTCCTTCTAGCTCTGCCTTCTATATATTGAGTAGCTGTAAAGTTATACAACAGGACAATTGACAACAAGCTAGTATATAATATAAAGAATTTATTTATAGGCATATATATATGCATGCATTTAATGTCAATAAAGCATGTATGGTTTCTTTTAGAAACTGAGGGACCTCTTATACCTTGCTCTTTAAGCTCTTTTCCAACAAAGTTTTTTTTCCTTAAACAACTGTCCTGTCCTTTAAAATGTAATTTCTCTTCTTTGAGTGACATATTTGAAGATAAAATTAAGTCATTTCACAGTACTCAGTGTAAATAAGCATCTCAACATTTTTTTCCAAAGCATGAAACGGTCCTTTTTCCCTTTCTGACAGTTCTAAACCAGAAACATTCAATTTTATCAAACCTTTTCTTAGTGAAGGAAAAGAAATAACTTCAGCATTGAAAACATGCCTCAAAAAAGGTCATCCAAGCAAGTAATAATTTCCTTTTATAAAAGCATCAAAATACTGGTTTAAGAGGAAAACAACCCTTAACAATTCTGACGACCATTGTAAGTGTATTATACATGTTATTTTCAAAATTATAAAAGGCAATCATATTGAAAATCTGACAGAAGCAAAGAATGTAAAGTTGTGTCTCTGGATGAAGTCAATAGAAAGCTTTTTCCATATATTTCCCTTCAAAATTTAGTGATCTTGGGAACACAACACCATTTTGTTTTCTGTCTTACCTGGTTCCCAAACCCCTGAATCTGCCATTGCTGGGACAATTGCTGAGTACACTACAGCAGAGGGAAATGAAAAAAGATAATTTCAGTTGATGATGCCTCTCGATGATTCAGTAGAGGAATGCCAATTACATAAGCTAACTAACTTCCACATAACTTCCACAGCTAGTATCTTAATATAAAAAAAGGAACCTGTAGATTATCTATTCCATACCCTCCTGATCTCAACATATTCTGAACATCTTGTGTTAAACTGAGGAGCCTTAAAAGATTGAAAACCGCTATAATGGACTGAAGAAATAGAGAAATCAGCAGTACAACTAATGTCCCACTGCTGCAAACTTGAGAAGGCTTTGGGTAAACTGGCAGCGGAGCAAAGATTTTCTAACCAGTTTCAATAAATTCATTGCTTTTCTTGAGTCTCAAACAGTTGTTGGTGACCCTCTTCATGCCATATGCTCACAAACTGGGCACAGCCTCAAGCTGGAACCAAAGTGCTCCAGAGAGAGAAAGAAATGATGTCTGAGTGTGGGGGTTCAGTGGCTCATCTTCAGTGCTATGTTACTTACATTCACAGCCCAGAGTAAACCTGCCTCTGATCCTTATGAGTCAGTGAAAATGTTTTAGGAATACATACAAATGTAGATTGCTTTGAAGCAAGTTCAGTTTTAGCTAAAAGGGTTGCTAAAGGGACTCATGCTAATGGCATCTAATTTTTTTTCCCCAGGACACTAAATGGAAAAAGATAGCCTTCTCTGAGGATAGTCTGAGTTCAGGCTGAATAAAATGAAAATGAACAACATATAATAAAAAATGATCTGTTGACTTGTAACAGAGGCTACCGTTCTTAGGAGGGACCATAATTTTCTCAGGCCCTGAAGCTCTAGTAAGTAATGGAAAAATAGTGTAGTAAAACCATGAGTGCTGTTTTATTTGAATAAAAAAACCCACAGCAAATCAGTCTAGTTCAAGAGACATTGGGATTAAAAGAAACTGCAGGAACTCTACTGAAAAAAAAGCAAATTGAGGTTTGAATTATTATTTCTTAGGCTTCTCACAAACAATGCAAGTTGTTTGTTGAGCTTGATATTGAGGGTGGGCTCTAAGGGCTCAGCAGAGGGGCCTGCGGGGGCTCCGTGAGGGGAGGCCGGGGCTGCCCCAGCCGGACACAGCCGGTTCCAGCCAGTTTCAACCACCCAGTGCAGGGCAGGGCTGAGCCAGGGCCCAGGGCAGCCCCAGCCAGACACAGCCGGTTCCAGCCGGATCCAAGCAGTTCCAGACAGGTCCAACCACCCAGCACAGGGAGCAGCTGAGTCAGGGCAGACACAGCCGGTTCCAGCCAGTTCCAACCAGTTCCAGACAGGTCCAACTTCTCAGCACAGGGAGCAGCTGAGCCACAGCTCAGGGCGGACACAGCCGGTTCCAGCCTGTTCCAACCACCCAGTGCAGGGCAGGGCTGAGCCCATGGCCAGGGCAGCCCCAGCCAGACACAGCCGGTTCCAGCTGGATCCAACCAGTTCCAGCCAGATCCAATCGCCCAGCACAGGGAGCAGTTGAGCCCATGGCCCCAGCCAGACACAGCCGGTTCCAGCCGGACACAGCCGGTTCCAGCCAGATCCAAGCAGTTCCAGCCGAACACAGCTGGCTCCAGCCAGATCCAACTGCCCAGCACAGAGCAGGGCTGAGCAACGGCCCAGGGCAGCCCCAGCCAGACACAGCCGGTTCCAGCTGGATCCAACCGCTCATCATGGTGTGAACACCAAGGTCGGTGGAGCCGGAGGGGCAGGAGGTGCTCCAGACATTGGAGCAAATATTCCCCTGCAGCCTGTGGGGAAGACCATGGTGGAGCAGATATCCACACAGCCCATCCAAGCTTTCAAGGAACACTTTCAATAATGGGGCATCCATAAGTTCCCTGGGCCATCTGTTCCAGTGTCACAGCACCCTCAGAGTAAAGAATTTCCTCCTGAAGAACTATTTAAATGGGAGGTTTTGTGCTGCTGTATAAAAAGCAAATAATGACTTCTCCCATTTAATGAACTCAAAGTTCCTCAGAATACTCAGAGATCCTCTGTAAAGACTTAGGACTGACAAAATATTTTTTGGATTAGCAAAATGCTTGTCAAGTCTTTAATTATGTTGATTATATTATAGACTCAAATAAAAATGTTTTGTGTTATAGGTAGGATGTGAGTTCATACAATCACAAATTTCTGTTCTCTAAATCCATGCTGGCTAGAACAATACACAGGTAGATTGAAAGAGAGCATTTTTAAGACATATTGTTAAAGTAAATTCAGTTTGAAGTCCCACAGGTAGGTTATCTTAGCAAAAATATCCTCTATTCCAATAGCTGCACTTAAAAGGAAGCATAAAATAATTTATTGTAGGGTTTTCAATTGTGTATTTATTGTAAAATATAGTTGGAACATATGCAGTGGCAATTGGTAAATCTAAATAATACTGCTTTATAGAGCAAAGCAAAAAATAAATTTGTCTTTTTAAAAATATGGCTTCATCCAAATGCCTAAGTGCTTACTGTTGTGTCTATATAACCCACATTTTGGGTGTTTAGTGTGATGAATAATCCAAATTTTTTCTGTTCAGTTTAATAAAACGCTTCATCTAACCTCTTCAGAATGATGATCTATTTTCTATGACAGACTGAACTGTTTAACAGAACTAGCTTAATCATAAATACTGTCAGGTGTATAGTTAGGGAACTGTCACCTTCCTCACACCACTGAACTATTGCAATATTCATTCACACAACTGGTAAAAAATGGAGGTGCAGATATTCTCTTAAAATTTTTTTGGTACAGTGCAAACACAGATATATATATGTCCATGTGAAGGATAAACCTCACAATTTTAAAAAAGACTACATGGATATCACATGTATATGTATATAAGTGTAAATATAAAAACATAAATATAAACCAAACATGAATTCTCTTTTTAAAACTACAGCTGCAGTTGATTTATTTCTTTTTTTTTTTTTTGAGACATAGACATGAGGAAGATACCAACATTATCTTTCATAATAATGGCTGATTGAACAATGTCAATATTATTTATTTCTCTTTCCTTTAAAATGGCTTTAAAAGCCATTTTTTGCATAGTTCTAAACCAAATTGCTATGCGACATATTTTGAATAAACAAAATCTTTAATTTAATTTAGTGTTGCAACAAAAAGGGTAAACTGGAAGTATTAATATACTGGGAAGACTTGTAGGCAGATTCCTTCACAGCATGGTAACATTTGAGTTGGAGATATTCTAAAGATGGATTATTCAACAAGTACTGAACAAGTTTTTAGAAACAACTTTCTTTCAACAAAAGACTGACTTTCAATGTACCTTATTCTGAATCAAAGAGTTGGTTAAGAAGTATTATTTATTATTACAAGTCATTTCAAGTAGGAAAAAACAATGAAAGTCATGTGATACAAGAGGTTAGGTGATTTTTTTGCAGATCTCATGCTGGATTTGCATCATACCTGCAGCAAAACCAGTAGAAATATTTTGCTTTCTTATACAGAAGTAGAAGATGGATGCAGTTACTGAAACCAGCATTGCCTGTTGCTCTGGGACCTGAATGAACTCCTGGTTCAGCCCTGATTGAACACTTACTGAAGATTAGTCTCTGTGAGTGGTTCCTGACATCCTGCTTTCTTCAGCTGTCTCAAGCAGGTGACATATTTATGGGCCTCTTGACCAATGCACAGACTGTTGGGACAAGGAACATCCTTGCCATTTGAGATTCAATAGTTTAAAAATCAGATCCAGTAAAGAAATGCACTACTTTTTGTCACATGCCACTTAAAAAAAAAAAAAAGATCATGGGAGAATAATGGGACTTTAATAGTTTATTTTATTTGCAAATAACCTGTATATAAGATTGGATTACAGAAAAATGTAGTTATAGGATATTTCTTCTATACCACAATAAGATATGATTGTGCTCCAGTTTTTTTGTTAGCTTATGTTCAAGTTCTTGAAATTTATTGTTATAAATTTTAGAAGAAATTCTCCACAGTTGTATGCAGGGCAGGACAACCTGATTCCTTTTATAAGTTTTGATGGAATTGGCCTTCTCTTGCAAACTATTATATTCATTTGTAATTAATATTCTCTGGGGAAGTTTTCACCCAGCTTGACTAAGAATTCTCTATATCCTCCCTTTTTCTTTATACAGTGTTAGGTACACAACAGGGCTGGGGGTGAAGTGATTTTACTCAGGGTTGGCCATTTGAGATTTTAAGGTCAGCTTTCTCCCTGATGTTACCTGCATGTACAAGGGTCATGTGTTCTGCAACCAGATATGAGGAACAGTTGATGGCCAGCTATGAAACATTCAGTTTGAGGGAGAGTTTGTTCACCATGCAGGAAGTCTGAATCAGATATGGGACAGAATTTTCCAAGTTTATTTTCTTGCAAAATATTGCATCTTGCATAATCAATGTCTGCAATGTGTGCCTACTGAGCAGCTTTGTTCACTGCACAATCCTAGCAGTACCCCAAGTGCAATATATTATGGATTTGAGATACTGCTCAGGCCCCACTCCTCCTTTAAAAACACCCTATGGATCACATAATTAACTTTAATTAAATTAATTAAAATGCAATTTTTAATTGCATTAAAAACATATAAACCACAAGCTAATTCCTACAAGCCATATGCCCGGTAGAATTCTGCACATCTTTTCTGTAGGATAGCACATGTACAGTCCAGATGCATACTGGTGCCTTTTGACAAAAACTACCTTCAGTAGGGATGTAATCATTGGATAATTTAACAACTGTTCTCAATTGAGTCTAGATAAGTTATGTTAAGAATGTTTTTCTTTACAGAGAATATAATTTTGCCCATAAAATTATTGTGATTGTCACTTAAAGAATTGGATATCAGGATAGCAGGATCAAAATCAAACTTTCTGATGAAAAATCTGAAAGTATTATAGGGTTTTAAGTAAAATTATTGCTGAATAATTTTACTAATTCCAATGCAGAAACTGTTAAATCTCTTTTTCTAGAACCTTCCATTTTTGAGACATATCCAGCGCAGGAAATTTCAGCCTGAGCAGCTAAGGATTAACAAAATAAGTAGAAATGAAAGCAGGATGGTAGGATAGGAGGAACTAAGCAACCAAAACAGAAGTAGCATTGCATAAACAGAGAATAATATTCCATACTTCAGTCCAAAAGATGAAAATGAAGAGTTCTGTTTGTGCAGCTTTCTGCTGTGCCTTCTTATGAGGAGAGAATAAGGAAAATCACAGTGTGACCAGGACCATGGGACTGACGAAGGGAACTGCAGGGCTTGCAGGTCTGTGAGATGTATGAGTGTCTGCTGAAGATGAGAACCTGCAGAATGGAGCCCAAAAATCTGATATCTTATAAAAAAACATTTGAACAGTCTGTCACGCCACTGTGTTAGTTCAGAGGTCTCTGCTCTGCATATATAATTTTCAGTTTATGTATTTGATACAAACATTGGATAGGAAACACTTCTGACAAAACTTGTCCAACATAGTGTCTGTTAGAGTCATCTTTTGAATTATCTTTTGTGACTCATCTTTTATAATCAAACAAATATATTCTATACATTATTTCCAGCCTTAAAGTTGATGAGAGAATCTTCATGTATCAGAGTTTCTAGGGAGTTGGATGTGTACTCTGAAGCCAAAACAATGGGTTGACACAAAACTTAGAATCTCTCACTTACACAGACTAGTGATTGGATGAAAAATGACAGCGTGTTTTTAAAGTGCAGATGTGTTGACTTCAGCTGAGGTCGTGGTTGCACACAAAGCACTGCCAAAATAAAGAGCATAGTCTGCTGAAATTTCTGCTGACCTTACTATGTGCAAAGATCTGCCAGCTTTTGAGCTTCAGCCCTCCCTCTTTTTAAAGGGCAGCATCTGGAACAGCTGAACTGAAGAGGAAGTTTTTGTACAAGGAAAGATAAATGTTCTTTCCCCTAGGTTTTATTGTTATTTTATGAAATTAAATTACTTTCTGTTGGAACGCCTACTTCTTTAGTAGAATTTTGGAGGAGACTGAAACTCAAAAAAGCTAATAAAAACATAAGAGAAAGAAACATTAAGATATATGTCATTTGAATTTAAAATGTATGCATTGTTTGAGTTGAAGATGTTTGAACAGCAAAAAAAAATGTTACATGTAGTAAATAATACCTCTATATAATTTTTTCAATGCAGTGAAAAAAGAACATAAGAACATGTGATATAAAAGGTATTTTTTACTTTTAGTTTATAAAAAAGATATGTTTATACATGCTGAAAATCCAGTTGGCTTGAAATTTCTAGGACAGTAAAATCCAAATACATTTCAAATAAAAAGCAAATAGAGGTTTAAAAAATTTCTTTATTAACCTAAAAGTAGTAAAAAGAATTAAAATTTTCCTTTTATTAAAAGTTTTGCTATTTTCAGAGTCTATAATCAATGTAATGGTATCATTCATTAGAATGTGGTATTTTTTTTCCCAAAAATTTCTCAATTCACTGATTGAAATCTATATTTTAAAAGTTTGAAAGTCTCCAGCAGAATTAGGTAGTACAATACTAAGGCAACAATTAGAAATGCTACTCTGACATGACAGTTGTGTAATCAGAATAAGAAGGGAGATATGTGATACTGGGACTGCTGCAGTCATTACAAAAAAACCTTGTCACAGGATGTGGTCCAGTGATAAACAAGGTCAGGCTAGCATACCATCTGCCCATGGAATATTGTGCCGATGCGTTATTCCAGGTCTTTTATGGCAACATGGCTTTCAGTCATTTAAAAACAGAAGAAATTCCATCAGAAAAAAAAAGAAAAAGAAAAAGGCATATTTAACAGATAATTAAATGTGGATTAAAAGAGACAAAAAGAAGAGAAGCACAGAAATATCTTTGCATGACAGTGAAAGCTGCGATTGAAAATATTGCCATCTCTCACTATCTGAGTGCTTTAAATGGGAAGGAATCTGGAATCAGCTGAGCTGTCCCCCTTTGGATGCTGTCTTTCTGGGAGCTGCAACTTATTGGCATGGGGCTGCATATTCTGGGCTCCTGTGGGGAAAAGAATTATTATCATTCTTCAGCTGACTGTCTCATGCTCTGTGCACAGTGTGACTAAACTGGCTGAAGTAAAGCAAATCTTCCAGAATGGGTCTTTGAAAACACAACACTGCAGAGTCAAAATGATGTCCTTCACTTTCATTATACAGGATTACACACCGTTCTACAGATGTAAGGTGGTACGAAAGTGCATGCAGAGTGGATATAAAGCCTTTTCTCTGTTTTATCTTTCTATGTAAAAAGTGAAATTATATTGTGTTTGATTCTTTGAAAGCAAAGAAATAGATTCACTATATAAATACATACACTTCTATTTCTCAAATTCTGTCATTTTTTTTTGCATAGTTTATTCCCCTTTGTAGAGATAAAGTTCCTACTGACTTCATTTGGAAGCATATGTGAATCAATCAAGAAGCAGTTGGTGCCTTGTGTTCTTTGAAATTGTGAGCAGTAATTGCCTTACTCTTCAGGATGCCATTCACTTACAACACTCTGTAAAATTCCTCTACGGAAACCTTTTAATTCAAGTAAAATGACAGTGACAAAAATAGAAATGTGGAAATCAAAACAAAATCAGGTATATCTTGTTATGGAATGTATACAAGTTGTCTATATTAAAGCATTACACAGTCACCTATCCTCATTCCTATATTGTGAGATGGTAGGCCTCTTTTTACTTTAAACCTGGGAGAGGTTCTGCCTGTCCCCATTGGAACACACACCAGGTATTGGAAATGGCCTTTGTAAGTCTCCAGCAAATTGTATTGAAGGCTTTCCAGAGGCCGAGCTTTTTAATTTTTTCTTAAGAAGTGCAGATCTCAAAGGGTTGTGAAATTATGGGCAGGTGGTGGTTGGTGGCCTCACACAATAGTCTGCAGAACTGCCCAGCTTTATCAGGGGGTAAAGAAAAGGATTTGTATAAGCGGGACAAAAGCCACCCAAGCTTCACTGCACTCTCAGGTCTAAATCTCACAGGTGACTCTGCCCTCCAACTCTTTACAGGTTTCACACAACTGCAGTCAAGTGCAAAATCAGATGTGTGGAATAACTTTATGTACTTTGCATTTTGAAAATAATAATTAACTATTTATATTGATTTATCAAGTACATAAAATGTATTGGGAAAAAATATTATATAAAGACAGATATATCGAATTTCAAATTCTATCCTTATGAGTTCTTTACAGAAATAAGTAAATGAGATCTTGATGAGACTTATAATACTGGTTTATAGCATAGGTAGATTTTTACTTGTTATTTTCTGAGGAAGTTTTTAACAGTACTTTTAAGAAGACATTCCAGTGGTTTTAATTCTTTCTTTATTTGAGGATTGATTTTGCTAGTGAGTGCCACAGCATTATTCAGAAAAACATTTCTATATATACTTATGGCCATTGAAATTATTTTTAAGGTTGGTTGAATATCTGAGTATTCAATGGCATACATAGTCTTTGATCTCTTGAGAAGCCAGGATCTGGCTTGAGAACACTCCCATAAAATCAAATGTTGTATGTTAAGGCTGAAAATAGTGGACAGAGGATCCACACATCCACTGTGGTCTAGCAGAATGCAAATGATGACAGCTTAATGTGGCTTGGAGATCCCGGAGTGGTGCCTAAAATCAGAACCCCACAATTCTATTCTAAGAATCCACAGTGACTTCAGGGTGTGAACGGAAAAAATGAGCAGCATCTTTTTACTTGCTCAATTAGCACATTTGCTAAGGCTCACAATGACATTAAGGGCAGAGCTGTTTCTTAAACCTCCCTGTGAAAGAGAGCCTAAGATCTTCTTCATCTTCTGTGTGTCCTTCTGCTATTTCAGTGGACTCTGTTGAAGAAGAAAGTGATGATATTACTCTAAGTTTGAAAACACCAGTAAACTGTATGACTTCTATACTGTCTTCATGTAAAATGAAAGAGATATTCACTTCCAATCTTTCTGCATAATTAGCACAGAGATAGATCTATTTGCTTCCATTGCACAAAATTTATGTGTTAAACTGAAATTAGGTATTTGGTTTTATGTTTTTCAGATACTGTTCATAAATTCAGTTTACAATAAAAAAGAAGGGAAGGGTTGCATAATTTTCCACATGAACATTGATTTAAATTTCATTGAAGTATACTCTTAAATTATGTTTAAATGTGTGACCCTGGAAATTTAAATCCTTTGTTCATTATTCTATATCCTGAGGTTTAGAATCTATTCTCCCAGAAAGAGTTTCTAAAGGAAAATGAGACTTTATATTTAACTTCATTCTATACATATGTTATTGTGCTACTAAATCATGCATCTACTCTTTCACCACTGAACTTCAAGTGCTTCTTTTTCAGTTCTTTTACAGCTCAAGACTCTGATCTTACTTTGAATCCTGTACTTCAGGATTTTCCATTCTTTTGTTTTTATGTGTGACACTGATATCTACTCTGGAAAATTATTCTTGTTTTCATTCCTTTCACTTCTCATAAACCTGTTTTGAGCTTAACCGACTGCTATCCACCATTATTCCATTGACTTCAGTAAAGTTTAAAATACCCTCAGAAGAGCTTTGCTGAAACTCAGAAGTTTGTCACAAGATGAGCAACACTAATTTTCAAAGCAGGAGAGAAAGCATATTAACCCTCTCAATAATCTGTTTTGTGCCTGAGAGTGGACAAGGAACAGTTCCTTCCAAAGCCTTGAGAGTCTGTACACAGAGCAGGCTCCTCTTAGAAGGGAGCTGGATTTTTGTAGCCATCACTGAAGGACGAGGAATGGTCACTTTCCAGTAGCACAGACCAACATTTGATAGAGACCAGACACTCAGAAAGAAGCACTGCAATAACAGTAGTAGTAAAGGTCCAGTTAAAAAGAAAAATACTTTGGCACAGTGCTTTTTGATTAAAGATAGTCAGATAGTAACTGATTAAAGAGAAGGCAGAGACAAAAACATACACCTGGACAAGGTGGAAATGTTTGAAAGAGGTTTGTGACCTATAACATTCTTAGAGGAAGTTTTTGACACGAATAAGTCTCGGCATCTCTGATAATAATGAAGGCAGAGTACACCAGAAAGCAGAGATGGGCTCATTATAAGAAGAGAAGATAGAAAAGCCTTGGAGAATGGAAAAGACAAAAGCTCTTGTTTCCTGTCCAAGTGCACTTGATTACATATAAAACCTTCTAAAATAAAGACTGATTTTATTGCCACTAATTGGGAGCAGTGTTCAGTTCTTGGAGAGCAGAAAAAAATTTAAGAAAACCGTGGGAATATAAAGAAAGACATCCTTAATCTCTTTGCCTGGCAGTATGGCTTAGCATCTCTTATAATTAGTCTCAACTCATGTGAAACGGAAAACTCACACCTCTACCCCTGACTATATTTTTCCTGGTATAAGGAAGGAGTTTAGTACAATTTCACATTATGAAAACTTCATTTTCCTAATATTTTAAGGTAAATACAGATATTTATTTTCTGTTAGAAAATTTGTTCTGTCTCATATATTTGAGTAGAAGCATTTATGCATCCATGAAATTTCTCAAAATAGTACACAAAATTCAATTAGAACACCACATACTGGTGATTCTGGGAAGGCATTGTGGAAGAATTTAGTTGTTTTTTTTTTATAAAATACCCCAAATCACTTCAACATTTAAAGTGACTCCTACCCCTGTCCAGTATACGGTAGATAAGAACAACTTCACAGAAATGCTAATGAAACATTTCCACCATTCTCTTGCCCAGAAATGAAAGGAAAATAAAATTCTTTGGTGTTTCTAAAATAGCAAGGGTAACTTTAGTATGGTTTGGACATGAATTATCCTAAAGATACATACACAGTGAAAAATCAGAGAAGGTAAAAATCAGAGCAATAGTAGTTTTAATAGTCTCTCACATAAGACTATCAGAAGAAGAAAGAATATTGGCATACAATGGATGTCTTTTTTCAAGTGGCAAACTAAGCCAATGAAACATTTGTTTTGGTAATCTCAGTTGTATTGACAATATGTATACAGAGCCAACAGGAATATAATGGAAAAATCTACTGATAAGACAAAGATAACAGTTTGGTGGAGAACAGTAAAAGGAAATAGACACCTATAAAACACAGGTAACTGGGTTCCTGAATGTACCAGCATATGTACATTGTTGTCATATGGAAATGAAAGGTAACTTCAGGTTGCAAATTTCAAAGTATAGACACCGTGACAAATATTTTCCTGCTATTAAATATTACATTCCCTTGAAAATTATTTACAGTGTGTATTTTTTGACACTTTCCTATTTCTATTATTTCTATTTGTATATTTTTTTTCTGTACACTTTTTCAGTTTTAATCACTCCTTTATAACAACTCTTGACTCTTTTTTTCCTTAGGTTCTTTAATTAGCTCTAGCCACTGTTTATGATTTTATTCTCAATGCTTTTAAATCTTCTCTTGAAATTTGTTCCTTGTGCATTTTCAGAAACGCTTTTCATTTTTATTGAAAGCCCATGCTCAATCTGTGGTTTGGTTTGGATATTTTAATGTGATAGTAATTTGTTATTCTCTTTACATCCCACACTTCTTTAAATCTTTCACTTTGTGATCCTCACTTAGTTCTTGTGCTTATCATGCTGGTCTTAAAGTCCTACACTTGCTGTATCTTTGTTTAGCAAGAATTTATCTTATCTTTCCCTTGACATTTATTGCTTCAGTCTGAGCAATTCAAAACAGATTCCCTACTGTTATCTTAATCTGAGAGGGAGCACTGCAGGGCTCACTCTCCACTAATGATTCCCTCTACCTGGCATTTCTCTTTAAGCTTTTAATATTTTACTCCAATTCTACAGAAATTTAAAACTTGGGAGATTTACCAGTAAATTAAAATGTTTCAGGATTTTTAAAATTTGAACATATTAACCTGTATTTCTTCTCCAGAACATTTTGTAAATCAAGACTTATGCTATTTATATGTTTATATTATCAGCTTAGATGCATGTTTAAAACATTATTCTGTTCTATATGTCCTTAAAAAACCTGAAAAAAATTCATTTTTTTTACTGTAATTTTACAGCATCACTAAATAGTACAATACACAGTACACAAGTAAATAATCTACTCAGCACCTACAGAATTTAGTCTCTGCTGCACACCATAGAATGCTACCATATCACTGATCCATATATGGACCCAAAATAGAAGGATTTCAGTCATTACTGTTGTTGTTTGTGGTTTATTCTAAAAGCAACAAGATATAAAGGGGAAATTCATACTGCGAGCTGCAGGTGCAGATATGTATTTTGGATAATACTCCCCACTGTTGACCTGACAGTTGAAAACTCTGACAAATGTTGATTAAGACTTCCTTAAGACATTTAAATTTAATTGCTTCATCTTCTAACTGTCTCTTTTACACTACATTTAGCTTCTTAAATCGTTTCCATGCTTCAAAACATGTTGATTGTCACTCATTTAAAAGTAGTTGAAAACTGGACCTTTGTTCTTCCTCTTTGTAGCTATGCAGAATCTTTAAGATCATTAATGTGACAGTAGATAGCCAGCTAAAATTTGCAGCAAGTAGACCAACTCTGTGGCAAAGGCAAGAATTAATTTGTGATCACTTTGCAGGATTGGTGTATTCCTTCTTCATTCATAGCTGAGGAAACCAGAGTCTCCAGGGGAAAGAGGGATTAAGGAGGTAAATCAGAAACAGCACTCTAAAACAAAATCCAACTTCTGCATCATTGATAGATCAGCAAAACTCATTACAAACCACACACAAAACAGTGACTTAAGAATCATTACAGAAAACAAATTAGCTATAAGAAATTTCTTATGTATGTTTTTTTTAGAGCTGAAACAGTACTGAATGGAACATGACCAGAAGGAAAAGTATTCAGTTTGAATTACTGCAGGAATTTAGGGAAACTGTAGTAGGCACAGGGAGACTTTGCTGAGAAAGGAATACTCTGACTGAATGTGCTTTGTGATTTGGAAGCTAGCACCTGAGAGCGGGAGGAGGAAAGTTCAGGTTACCAACAGCTGTATTTATTACCAGCACAGAAATATAATTTCCTAATAGGTTATAAAAAATAATAATGATAAAAAAATCAAACTTTTTTTGATGAAAGATCAAAAAGGAGGAGTTCAATTCAGATGTAACCAAAACTGAATACCCACACACCCCCATACACACAGTTTCCCAGAGTAATCAATGTAGCAAGACGGGAAGGATTTATGTTTTGAACCTTTTACCTCATACTTTGAAACGTAGCATGTGGGAGTCGAAGATCATTGAACATTTTTTCTGCCTCCTATGCTCAAAGAAAATATAAAAAATAGTATATTTCTAAAAGTAGCAGTGCAAATTGTCACCCTGTGCTATTAGCTTGCTCTTTGAGTCTCACTTTGGTTTTAGAAGCCAAGAAAAATCCTTAAAGGGTGTCTTTAATAAAAATGGAAGACACAACTTCAGTTGAACTGCTTCTTGCTCTGCTGGTGTTTGTAACTGGGAGGGATGCCCCTGACAGCTACTGCTCTGAGAACTGCACCACTCATTACAAGTTACAGTTTACACTCTTGTAAATTAGGCACACTTGAACTTTGTATCAACTCTTCATTTATATCACCTAGAGGTCCGATTCTGCTCTTTCATCTCCAAAAAGTGTTTCTATGAATGCAACACACTGTTTTCAGTTGTCTAATCAATAATTCAGTCTTTTGTTGTTGATGACACAAAACTAGTGCTGTATTTGCTTTGAGGCGGTAAGTGCAGGTAAACAGTTTTGCAACTAAATGAAGTGGTTGCAACTAAAAATGGGCCTGGTAATTCAAGACTTGATGTTCATTTGTCAAAACTTCTTGAGGTTTCATTTGGGGCTGTTGCTATCAGGTGCAGAATGCTGACAGAATTCTCTTAATGGTTATCTGGTAACCTATGGGATTCTTATGTAATCTATAATCTATATCCTATGGAATTGGTGTCATTAAAAATAAAGTATGAATGTGCTTACATGTTTTCATATCTGAGTAATATTTTTCATATCTTTCAAGAAAAGAATGTCTCCAGTTCAAACATAGATTCGATGATCCATAGGGTCACTGAGATTCATTTTAGAAGCACTCTGAATAATGGTGTTCAAAGTAACCACAGAGAAAGAAAAAATTACAGAATGAGATGAGGCTAGCTATTAAATTATGTAAGTGATCAAATTTCCTCTGCCTCTGAAATATAAGATGGTTGCAAAATTTTATTTTAAAACTCCCAGTCAAATCTACCAACCTAACTAAAAAATCTGTAGTCAATCACAGTACAAAAATGAGCACTGCTGATTAAAAAATACAAAAATGCCACAATGTAGCTATCAAAACAAGATGTTTTAATCTGCTTAGAACAGTGGCATTGCCCAACCACGGTTTATTGTCAGCAGTTTATTCAAAGCCATACACTGTCCTTGTTCTGCATTAGCAGGTCATTTCAACAGTTCTATATGCAGGTTAGAATCAGCACAGGGTTCAGAGAATCAGTATCAGTGCTTTGAGAAATTGCCGTCTCTGCTGTGATTTTTAAAAAATATAAATCCAATTCTGTTCACTGTCAGTCAATAACCAGATTTGTAAACAATTTACATTTTGCCTGGAGTCAGATAATCTTATCATTTAATCTCTTTAGGCATAGACAAATATCTAGATCTGGATGTGTGTATGGGAAAATACTGTGTAAATATCAAGGAAAAAATAACAAAGAAAAAAACTAAAAAAATCCAACTAGAAATATAAAACAGTTGCAAATAGTTACAGTTCTGTAAAATTTTTTTTTTTAGTTTCTTCCAAATTTGTGGAGTTATTTATTCATCCTTACAAAACTGAGCAGATGGAAAGAAGATGAACAATCATTTCAAGAGGAAGAATGTTTTTTGAAAAATATGTTGGGATTCCTCAATTACCTCTGCAGTGAATTTTTTTCAGAACCATTTTTTCCTCTTTCTTCATAACATAAATTCCTACACAGTGAAATGTGATTTTGTAAAGCTGTCACATTTTTAATCCATCAATCATTTTCCTCTATCTGATTAGTTTCATATCCATTCACATATTGAAACCATTATCTTTCCTATAGCACTTAGGTTTGGATAGCAAACATGCCTGAGTTTCTTCTTTTGTGCAGCTCCAAGTGTTTGCAAAATGTTCTATCATCATCTTCTTGGCTTTGGAGGTTGTAAAGCAGAAGTGAGCCCATTCTCTTGACTATTTGGTGTTGTTGAGTAGCAGCTCAAGCACTAATTATCACAGCAGGAAATCCTCAGCTCTCCCTTACATGCAATAGTCCAGGTTAGATTGGAGAGGGGACTTGAATCACTCCTCCTTACTCCAACTATCCAAAAACTGGATAGGAATAAACTGTTCTGTGAAAAGAAGTGGTGCATTCATAAACACTTTGGAAGAATGGCATCAATTTATTTGTTTTCTTGTGTCAGTGTAGCTTTATGTCACCTTTCACAGTAGAGTATCACTTTATGAGCTAAGATGTTGGTTACAGTTTGATTGAGGTGTAAAGTTGTAGAGACATCTCTGAGAGCAGAACTTGGACTATTCTTACTATATTGCAAAGGATCATAGGGAAGGTACAAAGAATCCATTTTGATTATGAAAGGATGTATTAGAAACAATAAAAGAAGAAAAAAAGCAGCATTTTACTCATGGATTTTCTAATCTCCTATGTATTTCATTCACATAAAAATCCTGAGACTCTATAGAGCTACATCTACTACATAATTTTTCAGAGATAAATCACACTTTAATAATTTCTGTATTAGCATATGGCTTTTCATCTTTCTAAAAAAAATAAAAATAGAATGGCTTTATATTTCAAGTTGATTGGTGTGCAAGATCTTACCTTCAACATCTCAGATCTAGTCAATGATTTAACAATCAATTTAACAATTTAACAATAGACTTTTGATCAAAGTGCCATCAAGCTAGTATCAAACAGTTTTCTTAAACCAAATTCTGTGAAAAAATCATCAGGGAGAGTTATCTGATAATTCATCATGCATCTTTGATCCAGGAAACACTAAAGTAAATATTTCAAAAACTTTCTGTGCTGTTAGAAATTGTTTTCTGCCCTTCACTGAATAGAAGTGACTGACATTATAAAGGGTTTAGAATACAAATCTCCCTTTACTGAGAGGAATACACTCAGTTCCTTGTTTCCATACATCTCAGGAATTCAGTTACAGCCATTTTGATGAGGCACACATGATATAATCAAAGGCTGGAGGTCTGTGTCCTTGCAGACTTACCTTGGTGGATTTGTACATAAAAATTCTGTGAGATAATCTGTCCACAGCCTGCTGTCAAAGATGCAACCTTCTCTTTCTTCTCTTCTGATCATATGTTCCCAACTCTTTTGTTATACTGGATGATTTAGACTAGCTCACTGACATGGTGCAGCCTCACCTTGAATATTGTATGCAGTTTTGGCCCCCACAATACAAGAAAGATGCTGAACTATCAGAGAGTGTCCAAAGGAGGGCAACAAAAATGGTGAAGGCCTTGAGGGGAATCGTATGAGGAGTGACTGGGGTCACTTGGTCTGTTCAGCCTGGAGGAGACTGAGGGGAGACCTCACTGCAGTTACAGCTTCCTGTGAGGGGAACAGGAGGGGCAGGCACCAAGCTCTTCTGTGGCTAGTGACAGGACCCGAGGGGATAGCCTGCAATCGTGTCAGAGAAAGTTTGGGTGGGACATTAGAGAGAGGTTCCATCTCTACCAGAGGGTGGTCAGGCACTGGACCAAGTTCCCCAGGGCAGTGGTCACAGCACCAGCCTGAAAGAGTTCAAGAAGTACTTGGACAATGTTCTTGGACACATGGTATGAGTCTGGGATGGTGCTCTGCAGAGTCAGGAGTTGGACATGATGACCCTTGTGGGTTACTTCCAACTCAGCATGTTTTATGATTCTGTGATATAGTGAGAAAATTAATCTTTCATTTTGAGGTGTAGTTGCCCATCAAGTTAAGAAGCAGATCATGTGGCTGCAAAGTGCCTGTATGATTTTGTGTGTCATGCATGTGCATCATTCTCTCTGTATTTCTTTAAGTAGTATTTGTCTGCGGGAAGCAAATAGTAGGTGTTTGAAGCAAAATAGTTCATTCCATGCTTTTTCTATTTCTATTTTCTGGAAAAGACAAGAAGCAGAACATTGCAGTTATCCAATATGTTGGAGAAGTCCTTTTGGGACAGACCTTTCACAATATTTGGGGAAGTAACTCATATGTGTTGCACAGATTATAGACTGTAAAAACATTCTTTTTATCAAACACATCTTCTTCTTTGTCAATCTGAAAGAATTTTAAAATTATTTGAAAATTGTCATTTAGATATTATGATCTGTTTAGATCATAGAATCATAAAAAGGTTTGTGTTAAAAGGGACCTTAAAGGTCATCTACTTCAGACCTCCTTGCCATAAGCAGAGATGTCATTTACTAAATGAGGATCCTCACAGCCCCCTCTAACCCTGCCTTGAACACTTCAAGGGACGGTGCATTCACAACTTCTCTGAGCTGTTCAGATGTCTCAGCATCAAAAGAGTAAAGAATTTCTTCCCAACATCTAATCTAAACTTGCCTCTTTCATTTTGGAATCATTGCCCATTGTCCTGTCACTATCTGTCTGTATAAAATTTCTCTCTCCCTCCTTTTTATAAGCACCCTTAAGGTACTGGAAGGTTGCTGTAAGGTCTCTGAAGCCTTCTCTTCTCCAGGCTGAACAACCCCAGCTCCCTCAGACTGTCGTTGTAGGAGATGTGCTCCAGCTGTCTGGTCATTTTTGTGGCCTCCTCTGGACCCATTTCACAGATACATATCTTTCTAGTATTGAGGACCCCAGAGCTGGACACAGCTCTCACAAGGGCAGAGAGGGGGGAAGAATCGTCTCCCTTGCCCTGCAGGCCAAGCTTGTTTTGATGAGGCCCAGGATGCAGTTGGCTTTCTGGGCTGCAAGCACACACTGTTGGCTCACACCCAGCTTTTCATCCACAAGGACAAGCCTGCACTAGACACAGATCCATTGACCACCACGTCCTGGCTGCATCTACCCAGCCAATTTCTTATCCACTGAATAGAAATCAAATCCATGCCCCTCCATCAAATCCAATGCCCCTCCATGTTCAGCTGTAGGGAAGATCAGCTGAAAAGAAAGAGCCAGGCATGCAGCATTAGACATAAAATTGCCTAAAATTCCTTTTCAACTGCTGCCATAATCAGTCTCCTTTTCGAAAACACTGAGCATAAAAAGTATAAGATCAGATGTTATGTCTGGTGTACATCTGATAAGAATGCATGTGCTATGACTTGTTGTTGAGGAAGCTGATGCTTGGTAAAATGTTAAGCTACTGAGGTGAAACATAAACATAAAATGATACATGACCCTGTATTTGATATTAAAGAATAGAAGAAGCAGACCCGGAGATATTTTCATGTGAGCAGAGGTTGCAGCTGTGCACAGCAGCCTGAAGGAGCAGGAGTTGGCAGCTAAAATTATTTTACAGCCAATCCTTAAGGTTTCCTGACATGTTCATCTGAGCATTAATACATCATCATATCAATAACTGAATTATTTTTTTTTTTCAAATTTCCCTCCAATCTATAATCAGTAAAAAGAAAATCAATGGCACCCACAATCACAGCTGGGTATGAGCCTTGATAATTTTGTTGTGTTTTGGTTTTTTTTATTTTTAAATTTATTTAGAAGCTCAGAAACAGAATTGCACTTTAAAATATTTCAACCATCTGTCAAACTTAAAAAAAGTTATGCACCAAATCTTTCACAGAACAAAAAATATAGGGAAAAAAGTGCCAAGTAATCTCATTGCTATTTAGCATTTCAAGATGGAAAAATCTTCTAATCTATCATGCTGCTAAAATGAAATGGTAACTTATTTCTTCATGTATACAAATAGGCAAATATTTAACTATTATTTTCAGTGAACACAAAAGTAATTTGATATGTTATTTGAACTGCTTGTTATTTAAAATGCTAATCACTGTATGTATTCTATAATAAAGTGTATAGAATTTTAGGACATCTGTTAACTTAAAAATATATCTGAGAGGGTAAAAATGGTGAAACATATAAAAAATCAAATAAGAGAAAATGTTAAACATTAGTAAAACAGTGCATATTAGCAAAGTGGCTTTATTGAGCCATGTAAATAAATTATCAGATAATAGTTACACGGACAAAAATTTCAGAGGAGATAATTTTGGAAGCTACAAAATTGGGTATTTGACATTGAAATTCAACTTTGACAATTTCAAAAGTCCATTATGTAATCATTGCTTGCAGATGATTTTCAGAAGAAAATAAAAAGTTGGATAAATTGTAAAAATAATTTTGATTCACTGGCATAATGAAAATATCAAAATATTAGACCTTGAAAAAATATCCAAAGCTTACAATCTAGTAAGTTCCCTTTATCCTGCTGGAAGCACCAATAAGGTAGTTGTACTAATGAAAAGTTTAAATACTTGATAAAGTAGTAGGATGAGACAGTCAGATACAACTAAGTTTTCATAAATTTTGATGGTGTCCCAAAATAATATTATCACAATATGTTCATGATCTTCAGTAGAAAATGCTGATGGCCTTGAAATTTTTCCTAAAAGGACAAGAAGTTTAAACCATCTTTTTTTCTGTCTGTGCAGGTACTCTTCTGAAAGGTGACAAAGAGTGGGAGGAGACCAATGAGGTTGATTATAAGGGTATCACCATGTCCAACTCCATCCCAGTTTTGTGATGAGTGTATGTAGCCTACAGGTTCCCTTGAAGAATATTAATATACAGAAACACTTTTTTTGTTACAATTCATCTGTGTAGCTGGATTCTGACTGTCTTAGAATCTGAATTCCCAAATGCCTTCATAGTTGTTTTTAGAATTTGTTTTCTAGCTGGGAAAAAATCGCTGGCAAGGTTTTTGTATAAAGAGAAAGATGATCACACAGGAGGGAAAGAAGAGGACAATCTCTGTCAATACTTTTAAATATTTCTCAAAGTTTGAACACTGTGTTGGCACAGCAGAGAGTTTCTCTGCGCTCCCCAGATCTGTTTCTGAGTAATCCAATGAGTATTTGCATTAGGAAGGGAGAGGTCTATTAAACCCATGATAAAGCATCCTTATTTTGAAACTTGTGGCATTATTCAGCATTTCCTGTTGTGTCATAAGTCCATGTGCTTCTTAGATACACACACATTTCAATTGTGAGACTTTAAGCTTCAACATCTGGATGATTTTCTTCCACAGAATCACCTTTCTCCAGCTTTTGCTGTGGGGCCAGGCACACAAGCCCCAATGCCTCAAAGACCACGAGTCCATGATCACCAGTAGAAGACCCATGCATTGCCAGATTGCAGCAGGACATGTCTGATCCCCTTCATTCTGTATCAGCTGAGTGAACCAGAACATGTGTCATGGCATTTATGTCAGCTTATTGCTTTTATACCTGCTGGGAGGATAAACAATTACTGATCCTAAATAATGCAGCAACCCTTGGTCTGGCATGAGGTCTGCTGATATAAAATTAACCTGTCATCATGCTGTGCACACAGTACAGAGTTGATGCCTTAAGTTTTAGCTTTAATAATTTTTAGATTCTGTACTGTTTTAATGGGTAGTTTTATGCTTCATATTAAGTGCTACTAAGTTCTCTTCACAGAATAGATAGACAATACAATTCCTTCCCTAGCTTGATACCAAGATCAACTGTCAGGCCCAAGAACAATAACTATGGTGAAGTGAGAAGACAAAACAAGGAAGATAGATCTTCATAACCTGAAGCAATGTTTGCACAATTATTTCTAATATGCTAATGGACCAGAACTTATAAAAGTGTGAGACCTCATGACCAGGTGTCCATTTTGTGACCATTTTGGGGGTGCATCTTGGGTGTAGTTCAGCTGGACTCTAACATAGCCCAGGTGTACCCACTGAGGCTTTTTAGTAAATATCTACTTTATCCTCTCGCTCTGTCTAATCTCTGTTCCAGGTCAGCCTTGAGAGGGCATCAGAGTGAGCACAGATTATATCAGATTGGCACTTTAGATAGTGTGATTGCAGTGCTTTCAAACAGGGAACAGGAGCCTTCCAAAGGGGATGGGGGCTGGGGACCAAACTGATGGAAAGCAGCTCTGAAGGGAAGGACCTGGGGGTCCTCTTAGACAGCAGGTTGTCCAAGAAGCAGCAGTTTGGACAAAGCAAGGGAACAAAAAAAGCCAATGGTATCCTGAGGTGCATTAGGAAGAGTACTACCAGCAGACTGAGGGAACTGATCTACTCAGCTCTGGTGAGGGGCAGATCTGGAATGCTGTGCCCAGTTCTGAGCTCCTCAGGATGAGAGAGACTTGGAGCTCCTGAGGCAGGTCCAGAAAAGGCTAATAAGATGTTTTGGGGACAGGAGCATCTCTTGTGAGAAAAGACTGAGGGAGCTGAGCCTGTAGGGCTTCGAGAAGAGATGACTGAGAGGGAACTCATCAATGTGTATGAGCATCTAAAAGATGGGTGTCAAGGAGATGGACCAGGCCTTTCTTAGTGGTGCCAACCAATAGCACAAGAGGCAAAGGACAGAAACTGATGCTCAGGACGTTCCACTTGAATATGAGGAAGAACTTTACCAAGCAGGTGACCGAGCAGTGGAACAGGCTGCCCAGGGAAGTTGTGGTCTTCAAGAATCATCTGGACACAGTCTTGTGCCATGTGTTCTAAGATGTCCCTGCTTGAGCAGGGAGGTTGGAAGAGATGAGCCACTGTGTTCCCTACTAGCCTTACCCATTTTACGATTCTGTAGGAAGGGATTTCCAATGTTGCTGAAATTATCTGAGCTGCCTGCTGCATTTTGCATTGGGTCCAGTGAAGCAAGCCTGTAAGAGGTGGGGAAATTATAGACACATTTTCTCAACACTTCTACCATGGAAGCCCCTCATTTGGGAACTTCATTAACTTCTGTGACCTTCTTCCTGTGTTCAGCTTTATACAGGATAATCTCATAAAAGGACTCTCGTTTGAAGGGAGACATAATGAAGGGAAACAACCTGACTGTGTCCCTTACCTTTCCTTCCACTCTGACACTGTCTTCATTTCTCTTCCTCATAAATATGACATCTTTTGTGGAAACTGTCACTGTGAGCAAAGATACGCTGACTTTTATTCTTGTGCACAAATAAATACAAGCTGCGATTTTGATGTACCATTACACTTTTAGAAGAAACTCTCAAACTAAAATTCTTTTCCAAAGGTATTTAATAAAATTTTATTGGTCACATCAAAATGATCAGAAATGAGCTATTTAGTTTAGAAACACATAGAAGTTTGAGCCGCACTAAAGAACTCTGCACCTCTCCTCCTACTCATGCCAGCATCTACCTTGATTCTGTAGCTCTGTGGTATCATGTACATAAATTGGCACATACTTCAACTATTAGACATTCACTTTAATATACTAATATGGACATGCATTGTCATAGTGAAAGCGTAGATGTGAAAAATTAAGTGCAGATATGAGAAATTTCACATATATAAGACTCCCAGATAACAATTTCATCAGTCTTGTTTGTTAATTTGCATTTTTTTGTAAACATAAGGAGGGGGAAAAAAAAATAGAAGAAATCCAACAAACAAATAAATAGCAGTACACTTATGGCTTTAAAAATATAGCAGTTATGGACTTCAAACCAGTTATTTTCTAGGACAATTTTGATTGTGTTTTTTTAGGATGTGTCCCCATTCATCTGTTTGCTTTCTACATGGACCCCATTTGGAGGTTTCTTCCCAAATTTGCCCTAAACCAAGACAGGAAGGAAAACTACAATTTTACAGGTGACACAAGTTAAGTGAGGTGACCTACAGTGTTCAACAAGATCTTTTAGTGGGTCTACTTTCTGTACTCTGCGGGCTTTGAAGGCTGTGATTTGTTGTCTCATGCAGATTTTCAAGTCTCAGCTGAGATCACTAAACAGGGAGAAAAAGAAAAGCAGTAGCTGTTCCACAGCATACATCTCAAGTGTCCACACAATCCTGGTTTTTTCCTTATCAGGATATTCATACTGTGCAGTTAAATTTTTAGTCCACAACTACAGCAGCAGCCATAATTTACCATCTACAGCAAGCTTGGAGTGGAGCCTGCAAAATGCAGTGATTCCCCTCTTCACTTCCAGGGGCTGGAGGCAGCCTGAGCCATGGAGTGCAGATGGGTGGCCAGGAGAGATGGCCTTTGTCTTGACACAGCAGGAGCTGTGTCTGCTGAGCTAACCCCAACTCTGGCTGAGATGAAAGACTCTGAACTACCAGAGTTTCAGGCTATGGTTTTAGAAGCTTCTCTGAGGTTACAGGTACAAATAATTTGTACAGAGTTTTCTCCATGGATGTATTTGGATGAAGATCTGGTGGGAAGAGTTTTTGTGTGTTGCTAATTTGGATGTGGTTTGGCAAAGTAATGCTAGAGACTGCTGTTGTCTGTTTAATTCTCCCTATATGTAATGAAAATTGATTAGCTCAGTGCTTTGATCTTAATGATTTTCTTTCCAGATATATTTAAATGTGACATCAAAGCTGTCCAAAATAGCAGACTCCAGATAGTTACCACTAGATTGCTTTAATGAAAGTAATAAAAAATTAAACTATAAGATTTTTTTCTATTCTGAGTATGCCTGGAGGTAAGCAATAGAAACACCTGATAAATGTGAAAGAAATCAATAAACAGATACCTACAAACTTAAATAATCCAGAGAAAAAGAATTATGGTTTTTAATCATCCATTAACATTTGGGAATCAAATAGTTCCCAATCTTTCAATTAAATAACTCCCTGCTTAGTAATTGTATCTAGACATATGCACCAAAATTATTTGGGTTATGCAAGACCATAAAGCCAAGAGAAACATGCTTTTCTATTATTAGAAACATTATTATTGCACATGTTGTGATATAACTAGAGAAACATTTTTCATCAAGAGGTGACAAAGGGAGGACAGCCTGTTTTTTTCTGGGGTTCTAGTTTGGTTTCTATCAGCAAGATGGCTTATTTTTCTGAAAATGTTGTTTCAGAGTGGAAAGTATTTGTAAAATTAGTCCTCTACTTAGAGAAAAAACTTATGAAATGTCGTAACAGTTCAAAAATCTCACTTTTCAAATTTGGAAAACATAGTGAGGCTTCTTTTTAAACTTATTTTATTTTAAATTCAAAAAACTCTACTAAAAAAATATAAAAATATATAAAAATATATAAAAAATAAATAAGAAAGTGCCTTATTTGGCTGGGCAATCAAGTTATCAGTTTACAGTTCTGGACCAAAACTGGAATTCTTTAACTGAATCATCCTGGGATGGTTAAAGGGGACTTGTAAATGCGAATGTTGCCGTCCATATCACGAAACTGCCAGTGTGAGTAGGCTGCAATGGAAAAGACACCTATAATGTGAATATCTACACATGAGGTTTCTGGCTTAGGCTGTCACTGGAATAACAGTCATTGTGTGTGGATCTCACTGTAAATTATATTTAAGATTTGATTAAATGGGTGACTTCTTTGAATGGCATTATCTCCCCACTGATTAAAAAGAGAAGAGAAGGAAGACTGTTAGGAGAGGTGAGCTTGATCCCACCTGAACAACTTACAGAGGCTGTACGACTTACTTTGCAGATCATTCACAGCAGAAATGTGTGACAATAAAATGTAAACGTGTGATTTCTTTTTTTCCAGTGAAGTTACACCTGGCTGACCCTTGCATATACAATATTTCAGTTTGGCCCTTGCAAACTTAACACTGGATTTACTGTCTTGTCAAAACCAAAATCAAAGGCACTCATAGGATTTCAGCCTAGGTCCTCAGAACTACAGGGAAATAATGTTCCTTCTCTGTAGATACTCTTAGCTGGTAACCCTGTCCTGTTGCTGTTTTACTCTTTAACTTTAGGCAGGTGACTCAGATTAGATGTGTGGTTTGTGTCACACAGCCACACCGAATCTTATTTGCATGACCAAGCTGAAAATAAGCTTCTAGTTTCACAATACATTTTGTTTGCTTGCTCAGTAGGAAATTTGCCTACATTGTAAGAAAAGCGCTGGTTTTCATTCCCATCAAGATTCTGCAATTTACTCATCATGGATGGGTGAGAAGCGTGCTTTGGTATGGTGAAACTCAGGTCTGGACCACTCACTGTCATGAAAGAGAAATTTATTTAGCCAGCTTTTCTACTCAGGAAAACAGAGTGTGAAACCACATTCTTCAAGACTGATTCAGATTGCAAACTGCCTGTTGTCTGGAAATGTATTGCTGCCTTCATTTTGGTACATATTTTTCCCAGAAGCATAAAATCTTGGTTGTTTGCCAATTTTAGCACAGTATCCTTCACATTCAACATTGCAGTACCTGAAATGAAAAATTTCAGCTACCTTTACTTATTTTTCTCTGTTCAGAGAACTGTGTGGTTTTAGGAGAAAGTCAAAAGATTTACATTTCTCTATCTTGTGCTGCCTTCAGTTTGTGCCTGTGTCTGTAGGTTTATGTAGAAATGTGCTCCCTAGTTAACACAACCATAGGAAAACAAAGGGTCTTCACACAAATGCTAGAAAAAATCTCCATTAAATATTATGAAGGAATAACTGTTCCTTCTAAGTGTTATTTGAGCGCTATAACTAATTACATGAAAGTAGGATTCTTTCATAAGAACAAATACCAAGAGCATGACTGGTTATAGAACTTTAGTAAATATTTCACATGTTTAAGCTTGACTGTTCTCTGTCTCTGATACCTACAGACAATAAAATCAGTGATGAATGCATATGAAAATAAAACTCTTACTGATTTTTTATATAGAGCAATATTAAACAAAAACAGTGTGTTCAGACTTCCTTAGGAACACCACACTGGATAAAAAGTAGGCTAATGCAGTAAAGACTACAGTTCATCTCTTGTCCCACAGACTGATCATGAATAGTAGCATGCTGATGATTCTGGTTGATGATGGCCATGAGCTATAAACAAGAAATATATTAATATTATTGATGAATCAGCTCATTAAATTCCAGTATTAAAGAGCATCAACCTGCATCACTTTTTTTTTCCCAATGTTTTAAAATTTGTATTGGAATATAAAAATGGAAATGTAAAGGATCAAACTGTTTGGCAGGCAACATTCTGCAGCAGCCCCCTCAGACCAGTGATGCACACCTTTGCTTCCAGGCTGATGGAACAGACACAGGGCAGAGCATCAGCAGAAACAATAAGCCAATTTAGTGTCCTAAGCATTTCCAGAGACTGGGAGCACAGCAGCCCTCTGCATCTATTTGACCACATCAGCACATGTCTATTCATCCAAACATGTATGATAATTAGTAATTAATCCTTTTGCTACTAGACTTCGATCCTTTTCTTCCTATAGACAACACATCTTGCAGCAGGAACGAGTCCATTTTCTTTCCTCTCTTGTTGGTGCTGCTTGCTCTCAAAACTGGCAAGAAAAACCCACACTGTCATTAAGCTATTGTTTTGTCTTTGCTCAAGTAGCTCAGAAGGACAGCTTATTGAGGACTCAGCTTCAGAAACACTTGGCACGGTCAAAGCTAAGGGAACTCAGATGTTTGTTGTTCAAGCATAAAAGCCTTCCTTTGTGGTATTGAAGTCCCATGCATTCATTTTTAGCAGAGGGATGTTTTACTGTCAGAGCTGGCATTTTATTTGTTAATACCATGCAATTATTTTCCTTTTGATTGTTTTGCTTTAGGCTTTTTTCACATATTTGTCTTCCTAGAGCAGTTTAAATTGAAGGAAAATGTGGTTATGTTGTTCTCTGTACCAAGGGTACCATGATTCAGCATGAACAGGTAAAATGCCTTCAGTTAATACAATGTTCTTCTATTCATCATTATTATTGTAGTGATTGTGCCTGTCCTTAGAGAACACTGTACAGCACCAATTTGTATTACATCACCTCTTGTTTTCTGTGGGCAAATACATCATAGCATATTTCCATATAACAGCAACTGCCCAGCACAGGGCAGTTATAAAAAAATTATAACTTTTTACTGCACATAGTTAGTAAAAACATAGGTTTTTGAATTTGAGGGCCACACAACTGAGTGAGTAAAAGTTCAGATGCCTATTTCTGGAATAGATATATTTAAAAAATTAGCATGCTACATGATCCTTCTTTTTGCCCTTGCTGTCAAATATAATTTACAATTTTTTCCAACATCTCATGATCTTGAGAATTTTATAGGTTAAGGGGAAATTCTTCAAGTAAGACAAAAATATTTTGCAAAGTATGTTTCCTGCTCATCAACATCACTGACAGCTGTCATCTTCTATTAATAAGAAAACTAGATTGGGCTCAGATTTCAAATTTGGTCACGAAAAGTTTAATTTTTTTAAAGAGAAAAAGTCCATTTTTAATCCAAACCAAATCACGAAGACATAGACCTGCATTCAGCTGCAGTTGATTTGTTCTCTATGAATTGAAGCTACCTCAAAAATTCTGAAGACTGTTATTTATTTTTTTTTCATTCAGCTTCAATAAACTTGTGTAATTTGGCAGTGTAATGGATATTTCTAGCTGGTCTCTATTAGGATGTAATTTTTGATCCACCAGCCAAAGAGTAAAGACTTGTCAATGTTTATGTCAGGAATAGACCAGATGGAAAATATAACTTTCTGCATCTAGTTTTTACCATTAAGGTGAGCAAGGTCTAAGCTCACAAGCTATGATCTCAAATGAGCATAATATAAAGAGTAAAGATTGCAGTGGAATCACAACAAAAAAATTACCTTAACTTTTTTCCTCATATTTCAGCTACCATTTCTGCCATTAGGAACAAATGCATAACACAGCATCTTACTTTCTTGTGTATGAAGTAATTTTGGACACTCCTGTGCCCATTTTAATTTTAAGTGTAGCTGTATATGATGCAAAAGATAATTTGTGGGAAATTCATTGCAAAATGATAAATTTATCATCAGCATTACATTCTCAAGAATATAGGTAGAATCTCCACTCTTTTAAAGTGAAATCAAAGGAAAAGGAGAAGGAAAATTTAGTTCTTGTAAATCTAGACTTGCCTAGATTCAGAGTCCGTGAGGAGCCCACCAGTGTGAATAGATAAGCACAGAAAAATTCTGCCCAGTTCTTGCCTGTTGTTCATGCTGTGCACATCTCTGAGGTTACAACATAATGGAAGGATATCTCAAGAGTAATTATTAAATACAAAAAATAAAAAAAGGAATTAAATGCCAATTCATTTCATTGAGAATTAGGTGCATAGGAAGAAAAAGTCTGGTTTGAGCTTTGAGATTTCTCTTTTTCATTTTTTTGCAGGTACTCTTTCTTTCTTTCTTCTTTTCCTCACAGACTATCATTTCTTCATCCTTAATCAGAGTAGACACATCTATACAAAATAAAAGGGTTCTTTAATTTTTCCACAGATTCTTAGCCATATAGAGAGTCTATTTATTTGATTGTTACAAAACATTCACTCTTTCTAAATGTAAATTTTAATTTTGACATACACTATGCATAAGTTACCAGTAAGCTGACTTCAAGAAGAATGATGTCTTAATCAGTGGTTGTAAATCTATGCTAAGATCTTTACAACACTTTAAACTTATTCATGAAATTTATATTCTTCAAATTATTGAGTAACCTCCAAGCACTTTCTAAGCACTAACAGTAAATTTTTTGTGATTTGCAAGTCAGTACCTTCCATGCAATCCACAGTGAGTCTTGCCCTATTGTCATTGATTCTTTCTACTCTGTTGATGTCATCAAGTTATACCAAGGTTATATACAATTCCATTGTTAATATGGGTTTTGTACATCAAATCCTTGAAATTTTATTATGGTTTTGTCTAGAGTTACTGAAAAACAGAGAATTGACTCAGGAGGAATTGAATTATTCTGAAGCCTCCACAGCTAAGGTAGATATTTCCCCAATCTGTCAAAAGAATGATGAAAAATAGGCTGTCAGATGTTACTTGATTTCCACCTAATCATGTACTACAGCAAAATGATGCTGCAAGGTGTGCCTTGCTTTTCCCTGTGTGCACTCACAGGTAGAGTGGGAGATCTGAGACTGAAGGCCAAGTGTTTTCATCCATGCAGCAAGTGCAAATTAGACAGCAATACAATGCACACAATCTGGAAGTCGGCTTTTGTAGCACTGGAATACAAAACTTCCTTATCCTACAACCAAATCACATGCTGGCAAAACCTTTTAAAAATTCCGGTGTCAAAAATTCCCAGCAAGGGTTATGATAGGGTCAAAAGTGTGGGAGACAGTACTGGAGCTGTATGAGAATAATTCACTAAAGGATGGGCAAATTACGATATCGACTTCCTTGTTCAATTCACTAATGAGCTGTAATGGCACAGTTTTCTTTTGCGTGTCTTGGGTACATGGCAAACAAGCTGTGCATTCAAGCAAGCAGGAGATGTGTTGCCTCTGTGGGCAAATAAGATGTTCTTGATCTCTCCCCATATTTTAGAGACTCTTAACAGGAAACATACTATATAGTGATTTAGAACTGTGATGGGAGGGTTTTTCACCCTTCAAACGTTATAATATTTTAGTAGCAAGCCAAACATAATTCTCATTTATTTAAAAAAAAATGAAACACTACTAAAGGAATTAGTAAACTCTTCAAAGTGTTTGCTCTTCCTTTAATTTTGTGATAGAGACAGATATAGTGGCCTATCAGACATCTACTTTTTCCTAACCACAATCCCACAAATTTCAATGCCACATAAGAAAGGAAAAGTTTCTTATGATCTGTTTGCATTGCCTGTTTCACAGAAAATCTAGCTCACACTTCTCACAACCTGAGCTGGATGGCTGGGAGCAGGCCCTGCTGCAGACACTGTTTGTATGCATTAATGGAGAATGGTGATTCAGCTAAAGAAGTTTAGTTCTCAGCAGAGATTTTTAGTTCAGCACTTTCACACCAAAACAGATAGATGGCTCTGTTTTCAGAACTATTCTGCAGCAAATTGCATGAATAGCACAAAATTATCCTTGTTTGGCCTTCCAATGAGCACCTAAAAACATTCCTGGCTTAGGAAATCCTTAAAAGGCTTTTTGGATAGTCTTCATTATCCTCAAGATTTTATAAATAAATACAATCATACTTCTATACATATATCATTTCCTAATGATTTCAAGACACATTTGGTCCAACCAGTGTGAGACAGAATGGATTTTCCCCAAATGTAATATATAAGGCATCAACTGAACAACATGAATTATAAAAAAAATTTCTTTATGCAGGGAGTGCAGTCATGTTCTAAAGTTTCTCTTCTGGAAGGCACATAGAAACAGTGATAGTTTGCTCTAAATATTTAAATATTTTTAACTTCATAAAATCATCTGAATATCACAGAAATCTTGGTAGGATTAAATGGAGAAAAAAGGTAGTAGTTTTCAAAAGACATTATTGTTTCTTTTTCATTGAGTTGCAAAATTTTTGCTTTAACATTATCATAAATGATGAAAAAATCTATGAGAACACCAAAGAATTTTCCAGCATCATTAATATCAACCTTAATTTCCTATTCCTCATCATTAACAGAGTCATTTGGAGGTTGATATTCCAGAAAACTAACTAGTGGTCATCACAGCGTTTTCCAGGCTTGAACACCAAGCTAGAAGCTGTGGGCACCTCTGGTGGGCTGGTGCTACTGGTGAGGGTAGCTGCTGGAGGCTGAAAATTTTATTCTGACAATTTTAATTTTTTTTTTTTTATTATGAGGGTAGATAAACTCTGAAGCATGTTGCCCAGACTGATTAGGAAGTTTCCACCTTTGAAAACATTCAAAGTTTTAATAGACAAAACCCTGAGCCACCTGGTTTAATTGGGCCTGTTCCAGGTGGAGATTTTATTAGGCAACCTCAAAAAAAACCTTTCCATGCTTTTTCTGTGAGCTAATGTCCTTTTCTTTGAGGCATGTTGTACCTCTAAAGAAAGACAATTGCTTTGTGTGAAGCTACAGCTCTTGGCTAAAATCCTGAAATCAGTGGAAAATACCTCCTGAATGTTCAGGACCTTACACATCATCATCATCATAGATTATACCATTGGTGTTCTGTGGCTGAACACTGCAACTTTAACCCAAGATTGTGTGGTGGTGCTCTTTGCTGTGACTGGTGGCTTTTCTGTTGGATTGCTGCTCAGTCATTTCAGAGCAGCATTAAATTCCTTACTGCCAGAATCAACATCGGAAAAGTAAACAACTGCTTGTTAACATAATCACTCCATCTTAGAAATTTTCTTGATTTGGCACAGCAAACTGTTGGAAATCTGTATCTTTGGTGTCTACAGTTGGCATGCAGTAGCAAAAAAAGATGATGCTTTGATTCTGTGCACCTGCTGATGGCAGGATCCTCCAGCATATATAAGGGTAATGGTTCTGCACTATTTGCAGAACAGCAGCAACTCTGATTTTCCTCTGGTTTTCTGATTCTTCATTGATATGAAAGGAGAAAACATCATCTTATTTCCCCTCTATCCTCTTTTCTAATTTGAGAACGTACTGTGAGCAACAAAAGCATGTGCATGGAGGAATGGCATGGTGGTTTCAAAAGGTGTCTTATGTTCTGGAAACTACAGTTTTACACCATGGAGCACATAAAGAGCATGAATTTTTTCCAATAGAGTTCAACTTCACATATTTTCAAGAGTGTAGGCACTAGGCCCAAATGTTTCATTGAATCAATATTCATTATTGCTTTTTGCATATGAGCATCGCAGACAGGTGTGAAATGATCTAAGACTCACTGTAGTGTGGGATACTATTTCTGTAGCTGGTAGGACTGAACTTTGATAAAGTTTCAGCCCCATTGTGGTCTTTGAGTCCAAAATGTAACTATTCTTTCCATCCAAACACCTTCTCACTTCAGCTATTTTCTCATAGAGATCTTTAGCATGCTTAGTAAAGCTCTTAAATGTTTGTCTTCCCCTCTGAAATCTGACTGCAAGATCAGAGATGAGAGGTGGTAAGCTGCAAAAGAGTGGAGGAATAACCTTCTTTAATATATTTGAAAGAACTTTTTAACTTGTTTCTGTTTCAGTCTTCTGGAAAATATTGTCTTCATCTACTAGATCAGAATAGACAGTGCTGTCAAAACATAATCTTAGCAGAGCTCACTTTCCTTTTTATTTTTTTCAGGCTTAATTAAGAAAATGCAAATAAAACTGATACTAGCTTGTTAATTGGCATGCTGTTTTCATTAAGGTGTGAAATGCTCTTATGGAACAAAAAATATGAAATATGTAAAAGATCTGCTTGACATTCACAGACAGATTCACAGCTGTGAGAAGTGCTGAAGAATTTAATTTGGACTGACTCCAAGAGTGAGATTCTTCAGTTTCAAGAAATTTTGAGGTCTTCTCAAAATTGAGAGCCTCAGTGCCCACAAGAAATATTTTTCACATCTTAAACGTACCAGGTAAAGATAAGTTTGAATTCCAGTACATTAAAGTTTGAATTCCAGTACCGTAATTATTTTAGTATTACTTTTATTATTTTTACTGAGATATTAGCCACAAATAACCTTTGGTATATTCCTTGGGAAATGTCTTTTATCCAGAATTCATCAGAGAGGAGACAATGCTACAAATTTATGCTAAACAATGCTTTATCTTGTGACTGTAAGTTATGACCAAGTTCTATGTAATTCATATTTTAAGAATATCCTTTAAGTATACTCCAGATATGATAATAGATGAAGAAGCATCTGTGAATTTGTGAATCCAGAAGAGTTGAAGCATAAAGTAGTAGGAACAGAAATGAACAGATTGTGGAGCAAATTTGAAGGAGTTCTTGGTTAAGTGATGGCTAAACAACTTTAGGCATTTAAGTTTCAGATACAGAAACCTGTGTTCAGATCTCTTCTCCTGATTACACAATAGTTGAAAAGAACAGAGAATCAATGTCCTGTCCCACTAAAGATATTGAAGCCTGTGTTGGAGACACCATCTCTAAACTTTGTATAACAGCACAAAACTCTGACATTCAATTACCATTTTCCAGTTTTCATCTGTGGTTATATATAGGCTTGTAATGTGAAAAAGCAGACCAATATTTCACCATGGTTAGGCTTCATTTGCCTTGAGTTGTTTTGACAAGTTGAGCAGCAATCTGTAACTGCTGGTGTTTTTCAAGATCATAACTTACTCTAAAGTCACAGTTTTGTAAAGGACACAAAAGGGTCAAAATAAATCTCTAGCTACGAGGTTGTGAATGGGTGAGAGAACATGGTGTTCAACACCCGGACATGCTAATGCTGCAAACCACTGTTCTGCCACTGTTCCTCATTTGTAATGCATCAGCACTATTCAAGTTACAAAGTACATTAATTTAATTATAATTAGCTTATTACAGCAGAAGGGAAAAATCTAAAATAACATTGCTGTTCTATGAGAATTTTGTGCTTGTAAATGCTATGTATTCATGGACTGCTTAGGGATTTGTGGCAAATACTAGAAGTATTTGATAATTACCAATTGCATCCAATTTGTTTTGTCTTTTTTTCTTTTTCACTAGGAAAAACTAATTTTCATTGTTCTTATATAATAATGATTTTTCATTATGCACCCTGTAAAAATCTCAACTCATCTTCCAATTTCTATCCTATTTGTAGTAGAGAAGTAACTTAAATCAGGCAAGCCTATCAAGGTCAGAAAAAAAGCAGTCCTACCAAGGCCAACAGAGTTAGTTCAGTAAGGTATGTTTCAGAAAAAGATAAGAGTGACTAAAAAATTTTAAAAAAACTAGAAATATGTATAAACTCAGAAGAAACTAGGAGAGGAGGAGCTTGCAATAGCATTACTAGTTAGAACATAGCTAATAGACCTTTTTTTTAGAACAAAGAAGAAACAAAGATGACAATAACTTGAAGCTATATGTGGAAAGAAAATGTGACTCTGTGCAAGAAAGCCAAACAAGCTCAAAACTTGTATTAGGAAGAGATGTTAAAAAAGTCACATTTTATGATTTAAAAGAGATTAATTTAAGGAGCATACCAATTATTGCAATGGAAAAGAAACCAAACCAAACAAATTAAAAAACCCAATTACAATCCCTGAAATGGCAAAAGCAGAACATAAAGTATATAAAAGATAGGAGTATAGCAAGGAAATACAGAAAAAAAAAAAACAAACTAAACAAGAACCTAATAACATTTCAACATTTTTTATTTCAAAACAAGTAGTCAGTTCAAGGCTTTTTTCATATCTCTCTCTAATTTTTGCAATGTGCATTTTAAGCTTCCTGTCAGCATGGAGGTAGAATAACTTTTCATTCAATTTTAACGAAATCAAATTTGAACATCTTTCTTCAATTCAAACTAAACTTTACCCCTATATAATAATATTTTATATATATATGTATAATATTTGTTATAATGTGAGAGAACTTTGGAGAAAAGTAATAAGAAAGGTCAGAAAACATAATAAATGAAAACATTTGTCAATTCCTACTTAACAGCAATTCTGTAGCTTTATAAAAATTACCAAATCTTTAATTTAGCAAATACCTTACCATACACATGCTTTTAAACCTTGTACATAAACTGCTCATGTTCCAAAACAGAGATTGAAACCACATGCAAGGCAAAGTAGACTGGGGTGCAAAAGCCCTTTCATTCAAAAGTATAATATTTGGCTGAAGGTAATGAAAGAATATACATGGAGGTGATGAAAGAATATATGGAGCCAATGCTATTTCAGTGGGATCAATAGATACAAGAAAAATAGCAGGACTGTGTGAAAAGCTGTAAAATAAAATTGTAAAAGGAACTTCAAAATAAGGTATGTTAGGTCTTCTCTTACATTACCAGCTGTGCATAAAAACCAAATAATTTAGGAAAGAAGTCTAGAATTAATAGATGCTTATACTGGGGGGAATAACACTGCCCTGGTATGGAAGTCACCATGTTGCCTCTGCACTTCTCACAGTTTCTCTCAGTCACTAAAGAAGTGCCTTAATATTGGGAATATTGCCAATATCTTTTAGTCTTAAAAGAACAACTCTACTACTTAGTACTGTTATTAATATTCCTGATTATTGATACAAAAATTATATCAATATGTAAATATAGAGGTGACATTATTAANTTTTTTTGTAATGAACAAGTTTATCTGGTTGATGACATGTAAGGATTTATTCAGCCTTTCAGGGCACGTTGCGTATTTCCTGTTTTCATCATCAGCTTTCTGCAATATTTAGAAATTGCTTGAAATGAGGTGGAAAGTATATCAGCTCACACAAAGATTAGACTGTTTTCATTGATCTCTTCTGCTAGACAGGATTGTCTCAGGCTGCTGAGAATGATCTTAGATTCCTTTAGCCAGTATCTCTGGTTCATTGCACTAAATGAAAGGTGAAAACATGAGAAAATTCAAGGTGGGCTTAGTAGTTAAGCTCCAAAAAGTATTTAGGTTATGGGTCATGGTAGAATGACTGGATCTCTTACAGATACAAAAGTTAGAACACAGATCTTGGGCACAGACACAACCATCATTGGGAATACCCTTTTAAGGCACATGCACACGACTTGCCAAACGTAGGCCCAAATGCATATGCTGCTTCTTAAATACAGAATACCATTGAACAATGAGAGAATTTTTACTGATTTAGAGGTTAGACTTCAACTAAACATAACCTTAATTTACCAGTCTTGCCAGCTAAATACATAGAGGAAAAATGTTTTAAATCCCTCCTTTTCATTTTCTAGGGTTTCAGAGATTTATAAAATGCTCTGAGCAGGTAATTTTCTCCACTCAGGATTTAAAGGTCTTAATCCTCTCTTCAAGGCATTTCTTTCAAAATGTGTGGGTGACTGGTAGGCTAAAATAGTGACTGTGTGACTTTTACTGGTTTTATATTTTTTGCACTTCGCACAAGTGTAGGATACAGTACAGTACTGGAATAGACCAAGCACTAAATCTTGTGATCAAGAGCTAAAACTTGTGATTTTCTCTGGAGCCAGGGAAAAGTCTCAAACTGCAATATTTTTCTCTTTGATCTCTCATTCAATCTGTATATGGAAGTGTAAGGAACCCCACAAAAATCTTGCAATTGTAGGACTGTCTGGGAAGTCTGCTGTACATTTCGTACCCCTTGACCACATTAAGTGCCCACAACAAGGGACTCCTTCTCCAGGGCCTTTCTCAAAACACAACCAAATCACAGTAGTGCAGATCAGCCCCATCTCATTCTCCAGGAATTTTAAAGTGAAGCAGCAGTCAATGTTTTGATGGCTCTAAAGCTGCATTGTTAAGTCCCTCATTCAGTATGCACTGAGGAGCCCAGGTTTCCCAGTCCTGGTGGAGCTTAGTCTTGAGACAGATCCTGAGATACCCAGTCTAGTCAGGCTGGCCCACCCTGTCCCCTCCAGCAGGTCACAAACTGGCAGTTCTAGGTGTCTGGGAAATACGACTGCCTTGATGGCAAATCTATGGCAACATTATCCCCAGCGGAAAATTGCAAAGGCAATCCTTTTTGACTACTTCTTGTCCCTTTGAGGCTGCAGCATGGTCCTGACTTGGTGACAGTTTGCAGCTGGTAACAGTTGTTGCTGCTCACCCAGTGGCTGTGAAAGATCTTGCTGCAGCTTGTTATTTAAAGGTTCTGTGCAACACCAAAACTCTCTACTTAGGCAAATATCTGTTTGCGACACAAAACTAGTAGTTGTCAAAGGATGAAGCTGAGACCTAGGCAAGAGCTTTCAAAAGGATTTTTACTTTAAACTNAGTGTTTTATCTGTTAAATAAACAACTTTTTCCACTTTCTACCAAAAAAATATTTCTTTTTCCTATCCCAATTCAGCTAAGGGGAGGGGTAGTTCATTTAAAAGTTTGTTTGTTTTCCTTTCTTCTCCTCTCCCCAAATTTGCCCTAAACCAAGACACTGTGTTCACTACCAAGATATTTTTTTGTAATGAACAAGTTTATCTGGTTGATGACATGTAAGGATTTATTCAGCCTTTCAGGGCACGTTGCGTATTTCCTGTTTTCATCATCAGCTTTCTGCAATATTTAGAAATTGCTTGAAATGAGGTGGAAAGTATATCAGCTCACACAAAGATTAGACTGTTTTCATTGATCTCTTCTGCTAGACAGGATTGTCTCAGGCTGCTGAGAATGATCTTAGATTCCTTTAGCCAGTATCTCTGGTTCATTGCACTAAATGAAAGGTGAAAACATGAGAAAATTCAAGGTGGGCTTAGTAGTTAAGCTCCAAAAAGTATTTAGGTTATGGGTCATGGTAGAATGACTGGATCTCTTACAGATACAAAAGTTAGAATACAGATCTTGGGCACAGACACAACCATCATTGGGAATACTCTTTTTAAGGCACATGCACACGACTTGCCAAACGTAGGCCCAAATGCATATGCTGCTTCTTAAATACAGAATACCATTGAACAATGAGAGAATTTTTACTGATTTAGAGGTTAGACTTCAACTAAACATAACCTTAATTTACCAGTCTTGCCAGCTAAATACATAGAGGAAAAATGTTTTAAATCCCTCCTTTTCATTTTCTAGGGTTTCAGAGATTTATAAAATGCTCTGAGCAGGTAATTTTCTCCACTCAGGATTTAAAGGTCTTAATCCTCTCTTCAAGGCATTTCTTTCAAAATGTGTGGGTGACTGGTAGGCTAAAATAGTGACTGTGTGACTTTTACTGGTTTTATATTTTTTGCACTTTGCACAAGTGTAGGATACAGTACAGTACTGGAATAGACCAAGCACTAAATCTTGTGATCAAGAGCTAAAACTTGTGATTTTCTCTGGAGCCAGGGAAAAGTCTCAAACTGCAATATTTTTCTCTTTGATCTCTCATTCAATCTGTATATGGAAGTGTAAGGAACCCCACAAAAATCTTGCAATTGTAGGACTGTCTGGGAAGTCTGCTGTACATTTCGTACCCCTTGACCACATTAAGTGCCCACAACAAGGGACTCCTTCTCCAGGGCCTTTCTCAAAACACAACCAAATCACAGTAGTGCAGATCAGCCCCATCTCATTCTCCAGGAATTTTAAAGTGAAGCAGCAGTCAATGTTTTGATGGCTCTAAAGCTGCATTGTTAAGTCCCTCATTCAGTATGCACTGAGGAGCCCAGGTTTCCCAGTCCTGGTGGAGTTTAGTCTTGAGACAGATCCTGAGATACCCAGTCTAGTCAGGCTGGCCCACCCTGTCCCCTCCAGCAGGTCACAAACTGGCAGTTCTAGGTGTCTGGGAAATACGACTGCCTTGATGGCAAATCTATGGCAACATTATCCCCAGCGGAAAATTGCAAAGGCAATCCTTTTTGACTACTTCTTGTCCCTTTGAGGCTGCAGCATGGTCCTGACTTGGTGACAGTTTGCAGCTGGTAACAGTTGTTGCTGCTCACCCAGTGGCTGTGAAAGATCTTGCTGCAGCTTGTTATTTAAAGGTTCTGTGCAACACCAAAACTCTCTACTTAGGCAAATATCTGTTTGCGACACAAAACTAGTAGTTGTCAAAGGATGAAGCTGAGACCTAGGCAAGAGCTTTCAAAAGGATTTTTACTTTAAACTCTTGGCCTTGTTTCCACCAGCTAGTGGCAACAGTTCATGCACATGTTCTGAGCCCAGTTAGGCATTGACTGATACTAATTCAACCACTGTCAGTGCTGAGTGACAGAAGGGAATGGATTATTTGAGTTGTAAAGTTTTCTGACCCACATTCTACATAATTTTACATCATTGAGCATAAACCCACAGAAAGACACATTAATTTCAATCATAAGATATATTTCCCTAAACTAAATTTATGCTTAAGCTTTTTTATCAAATGCTCCTAGTCTTTCTTGATCAAGTTAAAAAACCAAGATGTAGAAGGCAACAGTCTTACCATAAATATGTAAACTGACTTGTTTAGACAATAAAAAATAAAACACACTGGATTTGCCTTTCAGTGTTACATTTTAATTTTGTATGATGTCCCATAAGGAGCTACTTCAGAGCAATAGCCTGTTATATCCAAAGAACTTAAAGTGATGGAGGAATATATTATCCCTCAAAAGATTCCACTAGACTTACCTCAAAGGTGGGGAAACTAAAACACAATTAGATAACCTGTCTATATAGTAAATCAAATGCAGGACAGAAATCCTTGTTTTTAGTCCTACAGTTAATGCAAAGATGGCCTCTATTTTTGTTGCAATGATCACATGGATTTAATTTTTTTTTCCCATCCTCTTTTTAGTTGTATTTGGATTTTTTAAAATATTTAATTTAAAGCTATCACCTGAAAATTAATGGAAGATGATCAAATTTCAATAAGAAAAATTATTNTTCAGAACCCTTCCAAACAGGACCTATTTAAGAATCATCTCCAACTCTTAGCCAAAAGAATTCTGGCAGAAAGAATTTCTCCAGTATACAGTAATCTCTCTTTTTTGATTTATATCTCAAATTTATGGAAGTTGATTTCAATTTTCCCTTTAAAAACAAGACCAAGAAGTTTTGCCACATCTATTCCTCTCTGTCAAACATTTCTCTTGGCTTTGTGGGCAGCTTGTGTCTATTGCCAGTGCCTCTGCACTGTGCTTTCCCTTCTCAGTAGCAGTGACTACAGGCAAGATCCATCTCATGGGGCACCTGGACTAAAACAGCTGTCCCATGAGGAAAGCAAGAATCTGACATTTTTATTAACATCCTTCTCATCTTCTCTTATAACAGTAGCTACCAAGAGTGCAGCTAGGCTTAAAAATACATAAAATTGAGTCAAAACAATTAAATGGAACAAAAGTGTAACCAGAGTTACTAGGAGAAAAAAGTACAAGGAGAGAACCAAGTATTTTCTGGAACTTCTTTTTTTAAATTAATACTGCCTGCACTGAAAATGACAAGTCTTCCTTTCCTGTAATAGTTAAGAATTGCTGAACATGCTAAGGAAATGAAAAGAGAGTTCAGAGGCTATTGCATTACTGACAATGTTTGCTGCATTACTTTGGTAAGAGAAAAGAATTTCAAAGACCTTGAGGACTGGCATGAAGGGGAGAAAGAAAGAAAGGCAGGGCAATTTGTCCTGTTGACAAGATGCTTGGAAATGGCACAAGCAGCATTAAAAGAGGAATTTTCTTTCTCTGTGAGCAGGGCAGAAGAAAAGCAATTTGTTCCTTGAGAGTGAGGAACTGTAAAGAGGGTATAAAAAAGAATATCTGCTCTTGGAAAGCACTTGACAAAATAACCTTGTACTTGTGTGAATGAATACCTCTGTAGCCAACAGGCTGCACTCATTTCATCATGGAAAGATACTGAACTTTCACAGAATGTCTGAGGTTGGAAAGAGCTTCTGGAGATCACCCGTCCAACCCATTCACTCAAGGAGTGCTGCCCAGAGCCTGTTGCCCAGTACAATTTGTGAAGATTCAATTAACAAAAATAAGAGTACATGGGGTCCCATGGTCAGGTCTCCCATTCTAATAACAGCAGTTTAGTAGACAAAATTCCTAAAGAATAATTATCCTGTGTATTTGCATGAAATCAGTCACACAAAAAGCGTTCAAAAGAGATGCATTTAACAAACAGAATTATTCCAGTATGTTTTGATCATTTATGTTCTAAAATGTCTTGGTTTAATTTATTTGTTCATTCACTGCAGAGGACCTATCCAACTGAAGGAAACACAGCTTTCATACCAGTGGCTACAGGTGGTCAGAGTAAGTTTTGAGATGTATCTGGTGTAACATTTGAGCTGAGGTATGCGTGTGCTGCAAAGTGATGCATCTCCTCTTCACCTCCATTATTACATGTTCCATGGCTGTTGACCATAATTTGTTGATATTTGAGAGGTATGCTTAACTCCCAGCAGGGCAATGCCAACAAAAAGTGAAGTAGCAATACAACACTGAAAACTCTCTTAAATGACCTTACATAATGTATTTTGTAGTAATCCCATGGGTTTGCTACTAAATGGCTTCACCTTTTGTCAAGACTCTCATCTTTTGGGGACTGAAGATGGTGAGAAAGAGAATGCAGAGGAGGAAAGGATCATGGCACTTGTCTCCACCTTTGTTCTCAATAGAATAACCGGATTTATACTAACCTAGCTGTCGGCTTTTTTGGAATTCACAGTGAGGCAGCTCTGCTCACAGGCCAGCTGTGTGTTTGGTCATTTGACTGGCTCACATTACAAGCCCACTGTTACGGTTGCTTATGTGAAACAGACACACGTGAATGAAACCACAAGGCCATGACTTTCCCTTCAGGCAACATCCTCAAACAGCTGGTGGATGCACCCTTGAACATCATGTAAAAATAATGGCTTGGTACTGGGAATGTCTCTTCTTGTGTGCCCACCTAGAGACTCTTAAGACTTTATTCAATTGACTTCAAGGGCAGTGCCTCCTGTCCTGGGATGCCATTCAGTGCATTGGGCTTCCACCAGTATCCAAATCTCAGTCTTTTCATGGCCCATTGGTCCCAGTTGCACCATCTACCAGTAACTGAGTTTATGTCAAAATTGTGAAGCTTTTCTGTACACTAAAGGAAGTTAAAGCACCTTGTTTCTGATGCCAAACCAAGATATGATTGGACTATTTGTTTAACTTAACTGCTTACTTTTTACTTACTCTTTTTTTTATTTACTCTTTTTTTACTTACTCTTCTTTTGAGGGAAAACACAAAAAAAACTAAAATTAAAATTTAAAAGAAACAATGACCTAAGGTGTAGTAAAATTATTTATTAGGTTAAATCATTGCAATTATGATATATTTCCTCTCATTTCAATTTTTGCTGAACATTTTTCAATATAAACAATGAAAATAAATAATGTAAACCTTGTGGGCAATGTTAACATGTAAAAAAATGACTGTATTAGTATTTTTGTTGATATCCATCTGTCATGATATAAGCCCAGCCAGTGACTCAGCACCACACAACCTCTCTCTCTATTCATTAGGATGGGAGACAAAATGAGAAGGATGAAAGTGGGAAAACTCATGGCTGAAGGTAGAGTTTAACAGTTCAACTGGTAAAGCAAAAGCCATGCATGCAAAGAAAGTAAAACAAACTAAGGAATTCATTCACCACTTCCCACAGGCTGGCAGGTACTCAGCCATTCCCAGGAGAGCAGGGCCTCATCACATACAATAGTGACTTGGGAAGAAAAATGTTATGACTCCAAACATCCCCTTCTTCCTCCTTCTTGCCCCCTCTTTATATACTGAGTGTGATGTCATATGCTCTGGGACATCTCTTTGTTATTTGGGGTCTGCTGTCCCAACTGTATCCCCTCCCAATTCCTTGTACACCCCCAGCCTGAACTGTCAACACTGTTTCTAGTACAGATCCAAAACACAGCCTCATACAAGCTGTTGTGAATAAAATCAACTTTATTCCAGTGAAAACCATAATTTCAGCCCAGTAAACTGCTTCCGTGGGCCTTGAGCTTTCTGAATCTCAACCCAGATGACCTGTGGAATTTTCAACTTACAAAATTCTGTCACTTATCTGCCTAATAAACAAATATTCTTCAATAAAACCATTTTCTTCTGCTATAAAACAACAAAACAGCAACTGAGACATAGTCTAAAGTTTGAGCAAATAAGTCTCACTAGCAAGAAACCTTCACTAGTTTCTAGAGGTATGTCTGAAGAAAATCAAGAGTTAAGAAGCAGAATTGCTTGAGAAAAAAATAATTATTCGTATGGCTAGTAGCATATTATGAAAATATCTGTCCCCTGTTCTGATATTGCCCCATGGCCTGGCTGAAGCTGAGTGAAGCAGTAGAATCGTGGCTGCTTGTAATTTATTGAAAAAGTAGTCCTCCTCAAGGAACCAAAAATATGTCTTTTTGTCTCTGTTCCTTCTTTCATCTGTTTATTGTTCAGTTGTACTATGTCCAAGACATATTCATGTGAGTCTTATGAGACCTCTTGAACAGTGTATGCAACATGAGAGCACTGACCTTAGCTTGTGCATCTCATTTTCTGGCTCTGTGGAAAGGTCAGTCCAGTAACTCAGGTAACTTTTCAGAACTCGGTCATCGCAGGGATCTGCTGGACCTTAAATAAAAAACATCTCCTGAGCAGTGCTGTGAAGTGAGATGTTCTGCTAGGGGGGAGAAAGAGAGTGCTTGAAATAGCACTCTGATGTGACTTATGTTGATATTGAAGTGCACTTAGCTGTTGAATGTGGTATGTGTAAGTCAGTACCCATATGGACTACTCATCTTTTGCAGTACTTTCAGCTGTAGTAGTTTTATATTCCATGTGTCCTTTTAAAAATACATATGGTACAAGTTATATGTTCATGAAAAGGATTTGAAGTTTTTGACTCAAAGGTTGCATAGATTTTAAATCATAGGCTGGCTTATTAATTACATTGATGTATGAGAAAATAAGAAGTTTGCAGAGAATCATAGCCGTCACTTACCAGTGTTTTCAAATTCTAGATTCAAGCTTGTGTTTAGACTGTAGTCTAATACTTTCAAAAAATGTTGACATTGGAGATTGTTTGCAAGATGGATCAAGACACTTCATCTACCTATAGTCGGTACTGTTATTCATAGTTTCTACAGCCTTGTTCACATTCTCATAAACAAGGAAAATGAAGTAGGTCTATTTTGGGACAAAGATCTGTAAAAGATGAAATGCAGAAAAATTAAAAAATAATGTGCTCTTCAGTTTATATTGGACTGAGTTTATCATTCAATTTGATTTGAGTAGTTAATCTACTGAAGTGATAAGTCAGAGAAATTGTGAGTCAGTGAGGAAAGCCAGATTCATTTCCTTATAATAATGACTCTCACATAATCCTTCTACCATTTTTCTCTTCCCTGCCCTCTTCTATGATGAAAGATACAAATAAAAGTAAAATATATATTAAATGATAAAACACAGATCTAGATTTTATCCTGAACATTCTCCAGCCATTTTAAATTGAACAGGAAAAGGTATTTGAAAAACAGGAGCATTAAGTTAACTGATCCCATGCAAAGAAGAACACAGAATGTGTCTGTAATTGTTTTCATTTGTGAATTGGGTTTTAATGGCCAGATTTTGGCACTGGGGATGGGGCCTACAGGAGTGCCTTCTGTGAGAAGTTGCCAGAGGCTTCCCCAGTGTGTGATAGAGTCAATTCCAGATGGCTCCAAGAGACCCACTGCTGGCCAAGGCTGAGCCCATCAGTGATAGTGGCAGCACCTCTGGGATAACATAGCTAAGAAGGGGAAAGAATTCAGAGCATAGGAGCAAATTGCAGCCAAAGATGAGATGAGTAGAATATGTGAGAGCAACAAGTCTGCAGATCAGTGAAGAAGGGGAAGGAGGTGCTCCAGAGCAGCCTTTTATGCAGACTGTGGTGAGACATCTGTGCTCCTGCAGCCCACAGAGGTCCATGGTGGACCAGAGATCCACCTGCAGCCCTTGGAGGACCCCATGCCAGAGCAGATGCCATGCTAAGACAATGCCAAAACAAGCTCTTGGCAGGACCTGTGGCCTCATGGAGTAGGGAGCCCACACTGTCAGGACTTGTGATCCTGTGGTGGACCCACACTGGAGCAGTCTGTTCCTGAAGGACTGCACCCTGTGGAAGGGACCTACCCTGGAGCAGTTCATGAAGAACAGCCTATAGGAAGGGTTAAAATAGGAAAAAGGGCTAACAAAAGAAGTTCATGGAGGACTGTCTCCCTTGGGAGGGAACCCACAATGGAACAGGGGAGGTGTGCGGAGTCCTCCCCTGAAAAAGAAGGAGCAGCAGAGACAACTTGTGGTGAACAGACCCCAACCCCCATTCCCCATCCTGCTGTGCAGCTTGGGAGGGAGAGGCAGAGAATTCTGGAGTGAATTTGAGGCTATGACACAATCCACCAAAAGATGATCTATTTATCAATTTACTAATCCCATCATGGAAGCAGCATAGCCCATAAGCAACAAACTACTGGCTTTAGAATATGATTCATTCAACCAATACCAATGAGGACTCTCATCCTGAAGTTTTGCAGTCTATGCTAGTCTGCTTTTAAGGCTAAAATTTGACGACAATCTTGTGATGTGTAATTTGATAATAATGGAATGAGTTGCAATAACTCAGCAAAATATGTGTCAGTGGGATTCTAAGCTAGGCCTGCAAAAGTATTTATTTGTGTGAAACAGAATAAAAGAGGTTTATATAATCCTATAGTAAATATCTAAAATAGAGTATAGGAAAAAACGAAATCCTAAGTTACTTGTCAGCTCTGACAATGCATGGTTGAGAAAATGAATTTCTAAGGCTGTAAATCTTCTTGCCTAATATTTGATGGGTTTGTGAAGGGTAGTTAAAGACTAAGTCCATCTGAAAGCAAGGAGTTAAGTCAAAAGCATAGGATTTTTTGCGCTCTAGCTTCTTTCAGCTAATGCAGCTCCAACAACTGATTCAGGCACCAAACAGAAATTCTCTGACATGCAGCTACTGGTGTAATCATAATCCAACAGAAATAACAAATCAATCACAAATTGTACCTGCAGTTATTTAGAAGATCTAGCAAATGTATCCTAAAGCGTATATTTATGAAAAACAATTTTAACCATACTCTTGACATCAAAAATTGTTTCTGTTTCAATTATTATTCCAAGGTGCAGCCTTCTGAAACAGGGATAATTATCTGGGAATCAGGGTGTTATTAGAACAAGGAAGAAAAATGTGGACCTTGAAAAATTATTTTCTTTTACATATCCATATGTCAGCCCGCTGTTCTTTGAAGGCAATGATGCTAAAGTTTAAGATCAACTGTTTTGCATGCTTTGTATCATCTAAGTGAAGCTTGCAAACATGGTCTCTGGCTTGTATTGAAATGACCTTAAGAGAACGACAAAAGCAGCTGCACGCTTGCAATTGATTACATGTGAAATACCAATTTATGCTGTGTTTCTTTCTTTGAAGGACAGTAGTTGCCCCTCGCTAATCTTCCATTAAAATAATAATCCTTCATTAGAAGGGTAATACCCTTTAATTTGGATGAAGAACAATGGCTTTTGACAAAAGTTTTCTTACCTGGTTAATCTGAATGCACTGAGTAGTGTACTTAGTAACTCCTCACCTTAAACAATATGGATCTTTTAATGTTTTTATTGTCAATGTTGGCTTGTTTTAAGCATCAGAGAAAATCATCAGCTCAGAGAAATTTAAAAATTTTTACTAGCTTCCTGGTGCACAGTAAAAAAGTCTGATTAGCTCTTGCCATGATAAAACTCTGCAGTTTCAGGAACTACTAGAGCTAATTATGTATTTAAAAAAAATCTTCTTTACTGTATACAACAAATTTTTCAAGTCTATCTCTCACATTTTATGTAACTTAATTTCAATGCATGCATGTGATCTTTGCCTTCTGATTTGAAATCAGTGCCAGTGACTGATTTATCAAAACTCTGACAAATATTTCAAGCCTCTTCTCCTGAACAACTGTAGGATGGAAGGATGACACAGGGCACAGGTGTTCTGAATGTTTCTGGTTTCTGCTGATCTGTTTTTCTGTGATTTTTTTCCCAGTCTTTCTGTCGTCATTATGTGAAATCTTTGTTTTCCCCTGCAACCAGAATGACTGTCTCACTCTTCAAACTGCCAGGAGGTTTGTGACCTCTTTTTCCTCTCTCTTCCCATTTACCTAGCACAGAAAGTTTTTTGCTTCTTTGATTAAGGGATGAACAATTTATTCTCTGTGCATATCTCTCATACTGGACTTTTTTTCTTAGTTGTCTTTCATGAACCCCTAAAAGATAGCCCAAGAAACTTCAATCACACATTGAATAAACAGAGTACTAGACGTGAAAATTACAGAGTTTTAGATTGCTTTCCTTCTGCTTGTTGTGGAATTAACGTGAGTTACATGCTTCCTATTATTATTATTATTTATTGATTCTGGCAACTCCTGCACAATCAAAAGAAAATACAGGGAAGTCAAAAAAATCCTAGATCTTGGTGTATTATCCATTTATTAGTAAGGGATATAAATAAGATTTTTAAATTTTACCAAAAGGAAAGACTTTGCAACAAACCTGACCTATGGTATTGCTATGTAATATTTTGGGTTTGGTTTTTGAATTTTGAAATGCATATTTAATAAATATATTTCATGTTGTTACATTTGTCAGCAACAAATGAATTGGTATATATGAGATTTCTGGTCACAATGGATAGTGTGCATGTCTCCTAAGATTTTTAAAAATAAACTTCCGTTAAAATTATCAGATTTCCAAAATAAATTTTTTAACACTTCTTGTTTAAAAGGCATGCGTTTCTATCCAGTCATCATTTTGATACAAAAAGGTGTTCACACAATGTTCTTGCATTAGAAACAGAAAAGTAGAGTATTGGATGCACTCAAGTTTTTTTTTCATAGATGATAACACTCCCTAAACTTCTTCCTTTTGCAAGTACAGGAAGAGAATAAATGAACCTTCCAAACAGTTTATCATTTTTCTTACCTATATAAATTTGTGCAATCATTGCTCTTTTTCAGGCAACAAGTAACAGGAATTTTTTCCATACTTCACATTAACTTGATACTGATATTTCAGACATATTTGGGTAGTTTCCATTAGTTCTGTTGTCACTAAGGGACTGAAAAGTAAACCACACACTTTTTTTGAGACACTGTGTTTTATTAAAACAGCTTTGATAACTGACAGATGTGAAAGTCACAACTATCTCTGACAAGATATTACATTTTGGAGCTCTGGTATCATTGAGGTGGTTATTCTGAAAAATAGTATGAGTATTTAATAGCAATAATGACACTGGGATTGGTAGGTGAATGCTCCACCTTTCTCTATGCCTGACTGTCCTCATTAAATAATAAGTTCATTACTTTACATTTCAATTATTTAGGAAAAAAACACTTTTTAAATTGGCACAGAAGCACTAAACCTGTGATACTACCCTGTCAAGGAACAAGGAGTAAGCAGTAAGACGGATTTTTTTTTCTTTCACAGAAAATACATTGAAAGGCAAAATGTATTCGTAGAACATCGCTCATGTATTAACTATGAGAGTCTGACCATGACAAATGATGTAGCATACAACAGCTACACCGAGTAAGTGCGAATGTTCCTAGCTCTTTAAACACCAATTTTTCAATCCTTAAGTGTTAGGTTTCTAGCAAAGTGCAGGCAAGCCGTGTTGCTTTGACAAGCAAAGTCCTTTATGCCATCACTAGGTTCATTGTTTCAGCAGAGGTTTTGCAATACTTGCGTCAAATCTTAAATATAATGTGGCAAATTCCTTTAAGTGTCACACCACTGAAATAACCAAACATAAAGAATAAAATGCTCAGCCAAACTGCTGCAAAATTTAAAACCTCCAAATCAAAGCTGCATCCTTGCATGCCAATGTGAGCTGGTGCGTTTCCTAAGATATGGCGGAAAAAAATAGTGAACATGCAAAATTTTTGCAAAGTAGGATGGCACAAATGCCTGAAAGAATTAAAGGCAAATATTAAAGGCTTTGTTCTGATCTCCTAGGGCTGTGACACTTTTTAGCAGGTGGTGCTATATGAATATATTTAATATTGCTCTTTGTTCCTGCATTAATATTTCCACTATAGTACTTTGTCCCATAATAAAAGGAAAATTTTGCACACGTAAAACAGTGAATGAGAAAATGGAATATATTATTTGACTGTTATAATGGTAGGAATATACATTAATTGGACAAGGTTGTGGTATAACAGAGAATCCTGAGGTGGCTGGTACAAGAGGGCTGTACCTGCAACATTAAGCTAAAGTGTATTCACAGTACATCACTCCAAATATACAGAATAACCATGCACATCAGAGTGATTGCTTCCCTGCAAATATATTAGGATAAAATTTTTGAGTTCCTGGGAATCAGATATACCTGTAGCTACACTGGAAGCTGTATTCCAAAACCATATAAAGGCAGAGTATTCTGCTGCTAGGATGTTCAATCAATAAAAACATTAATTTTTATCTACACTTGGTCTAAATTTGCAACAAAGGGATGTACACAGTCTTCCCTATGAAAATTAGTCTAAATTAAATAGTTTGACCTTTGTTAAAGATTTCTTCTACAATATTTATTAAAACAATCTTTACAAAAAATTATAAACTCAAATATTTTGCAGGGATCAGTATACTTGTTGCAGAATTACCACTTTAATGGCATCTTGCAATTAATTATCTAAAATTATCTTGCAAGAACTGATTGAAATTCAGGAAAGTAAATTCAGGATAGCACATCTAAACAGAAATAGTTAATTATGCACATTCATGATGGGTCTCAACAGGATCTTAAGTAGTTCATGCTGCAGAGGAAGCAATCCTCATTGCATTTATATATAGCCTGTAAGATGTGTGAAACAAATTTTCTGTGCTGTTGATAAGGCCTTAGCTATACTGCAAATGAACATACATATAAAAGTATCAGGGAATTTGAGATTGCTTACACTGCATTATTCAGAAGTTTGACAAACTTAAAACAATTTTAAAACAAAACTTTATTAAACTGACATTTTGTTAGCAGTACTAACAGTTTATTTAGTTTATTAAATTATTAGTAGCAACATTAATGAATATTAACTGTCAGTCTTTTATATTATTGCTACTCATCTCCACCAGGGTGCTGCATATTTAGCAGTGATAAGCCACAGATCTGAGGGGTTCTTGGTCTCCAGGCTTATTCTCAGAGCGTTCTCCTTTCATTTTTATTCATTGTTTTGCAAAATTCGCTGCTTGGGTCACTGCATAAACATTATCCAATGCCTTCTGTGAGCTGCACAGATTTCTGTTTGATAGGTTAGTGGTCAAGTGGCTCTCACTCTTCAGTAAAATGCCAATACTTAGTGTTTAGCTATGTCAGCAGAATGACTCAAAATATTTACACTATTTTAGTACATGCAGATTTCAATTCAAGACAAAATAATATTATTGTACCCTAATTAATATTTTTTTTTGTACTTTACATCACAAACCTCTTCTTAGATCACAGCCAGAAATACACGTCTGGTTTGGGGTATGAAATTTAAAAAGAGATGCGGGTATATCACAAAAGAGTCTGGGAAAGAACAGTGAAGATTATTGGAGATTTAGGAAAATTGGTTTATTAAAAACCTGGGCAAAACTGGGATTGTTCAGCCTATGAATTTATCTTTGTTCATCTTCTCTGAGTGTTACTAAGCATGGACAGAGCACTTGCTAGCACCTTGATGCCATGGCTACTGCTGCAGAAAGCACCCTGTGCAGGAATTTTAGCACACACAAAGTTTTTAGGCTAAAGTCTATTTGTCATACAAACACACAGATGTGTGTGTGACAGCTTCACCAGAGGCTGAAATTGTGAAAGTTAGGAGAATGTCTTAAAATCCTGAAATCTCAGCTGCTTTGAGATTTCCCTTGTGGTTTGACTGGCATCACTATAACCATGTGCTTGAACTCTCTGTGGTGAAGTTGAAATAGACATTGTAAAATAGAAGTTGAAAATAGATCTTCTGTGAAAAAAATATTTTTCAGTAAACAAGTAAACACAGAACACTTGTACACTTCCAGAGTAGCCCTCAGTGTGATTATTGCTGACTGTTCTCTTGTTTGGAGGGATAGAGATGTGTCAAGTGAATCTCAGCAGAACGAACGTCACACAGGAGATACTAACAAGGCCTTTGGAAGATCATATTTCCTCATATATAAAAAACAAATATTCTCATCTAGTTAATATTGTCTTAAGAATAAATAACTTGCTCTGCTCTTGACTGATAAGATACTGTAGTGCACACAGACACCTGGTATGATGGGTTTCTGCTTAAAAAAACACAAGCTAAATAAGCATTATAATCTGCAGTTTTTCTGCCAATTAGAAGGATACATTGTCTGGGCTGACAAACCTCCATCACGGGGGTGTATGATCCTGGATTTTCTAAATGTCTGTAAGGACAGGGGAAGAAACCCTTTCCTGGCACAAAAATCAATATCATTGTTCATGATGAGCAACTGTTTCTATGTCTGTCTTACAATTCTATCTTTACAATCCACAGGGCTACAGTGAGGCTTCCATGCTCTTACATGAGGATAAAACTTGATTTATAATCTTTAGGCTATGATATAAATTAGTTTTGGTGATAGCTTTCTTTCCCATTCCTTCTTCTGTAGGAAGTGGTTGAGCTGTTTTCTAAAGAAGACAATTTGAGAATGTTGTCCTTCTGTATATCACCTGGCCAACTCCATTTTTTTTTGAAAATTTAAAAACATTTTTTTTATGTGCCACTAAATCACACAGGCCTTCTGTTTTTGGAAATGTGTCCTATCCCAAAAATACCCTGGAGGTGATAGATAGTAGTCCTGCATAGACCAAATACTATTTTTCAAGACACTGAAATAAAAAAATGCCATTTATAGTCTATCCTCATATAAGATAGATGTAGGATCCTCATATAGGATGAGCACATTAGATAGGAAAGGCTAGACTTTGGCCTGTAAATTTTATGTCTGTTATAAATTACTTACAGATCCTTGTTGGGTGTATAAGAATGCCAGCACCTTTTGGACTGCTCTATACTCTACACCTACCCTAGCAATATGAAACAATGAAAATTTATTTAGTTTTAACCATAGAATCATTGAATGGTTTGGATTGGAAGGAACTTAAGGATCATCAGGTTCCAACCCTCCTGCAATGGATAAGGATACCTTCCACCAAACCATGCTGCTCAAAGCTCCATCCTGCCTGGCCTTGAACACATTTACACAGTTTGCAGTATTGATCTAAAGTTTTAATCTCAGAAATCCTTGCCATAGAGGGAAATGCAACTGTCAAAATAATGAAATCTGTGTAACTAATACATATAGTCTGACCTTACTTTCCAAGAGAGGGTTTTAAAAGCCTTTGCCATGTGAGAATACGTAAAAAAATAAAAATCATCTATTAGGAATATAAATATTTTTCATTATTCCACTCTTTTCTAGAAAATCGGACACTAAGAGATGAAATGCTGTTATTGCTTAAAAAGCAATAATCCTACAAGAACATTTCTGCAGGTTTTGTTCCTTTGTCTATTGTGGTTTTCTTTCTCAGTCAGTTATCTGTTGCTGATTTTTCCCCTTTTATGCATCACTGGATTTCATCTCAGCAATATTGCAAATTTCTCTGATCTTCATCCTCAGTTGAGCCAAGGGGATTTTTTAATTTGTTTGTTTGTTTTTACATTGTGGCTATTTTATATTCTATGTTTTTTAAATTATTTTTAAGGAAGACTCATGTTTAAAAGCAAGGTCTATACAAAGTGTACTAAGTACATTTTTATATGCTATTTTATGCCCTCTCTTGGCTGTAAAAGTCAGTTCTGAATTGCTTTAGCAAGAACTATAAAAATGTAAATTGCTAAGATCTGATTTGGTCTTATTGCTTGAGCTGAGTTCTAACAGCTAAATCTAGAATATATAGCTGCTGAAGCTTATTAATACAGGGTAATTTACATATTCAGAAGGATCCTGTTGTAGTCTCTTCTCCTCAGTTAATATAAGATGAATGAGAAAAAGCTCCAGAGGACATCTAAATAAGACACTGAATTTGAAAATTTTGCCTTCATTTAAAATTTAAAATTCCTTTAGAATTATATCAGCTTATAGTGTTTTATTACTCCTTTTTTATTTTTTGAAGGAGGTTTCAAATAATGAGATATATTATTCTATTTCATATGGGTTGTAAGTTTAGAAAAAAAATATAAAAACAAACTTAAATTCATTTTTTTTCTTTGATCCTTAATGATACAAATAAAATGTAATAAAATTTTCTAATCATATCTTTCTGATGTCACAAGAAAAAGATATAAATATACCAAAAGTAATACTCTGTATTTTTGCAGGAATTTTGTACAATTATTCCAGTTTAAGCTGCAACATACCAAAGCAGAGAAAACTATGGATTTTTCCCTGCATAAACTGTTTGATATTAGATCCTGATCCAGCCAGTCACATGTGTACTCTGCACACAAATAATCTTCAGCAAAAGGAATTTACAAGAACATAAAGAAGATAATAATGTTTATATATTTCACATATTGTATCTAGTAGTTGTGCAAGTACTGATATTTACTTCATAAGTGAACAGTTAATTTAAATAGTAGACTTTTAATTTAAATAGCCTACTAAAACCCTGTCTATTTTTCAGTAGAAGCAGCTTGTCTTGTCAGTAGTAATCTGATTGATTTCAACAGGAGAAGATGGACTCTGCAAAAAAGCTCAAGATGTTAGACAAATTTCATGGTGCAATAAACATAAATTTGACAGATGGAACTTGCTGGCATGGGATCTTTTCAATCTAATGATTAAAAATAGGCCAGATATTTGTGTAGATGTCATCTTCAGACCTGGAATGGAATGGCAAACACAGTGAAATCCCATAAACTGTTTTCCAGCTGCAGTCAGTTACAGGTTTCTGGTGTTGTTGGATATTTGTGGGCAGTGCAGCCAGCAGGCAGGACTGCGTGGAGCCAATCCAGGGCTACCAGCTCACAGCTCACAGCAAAGGATTCCAGTGTCAGGCTCAGGGCTCCACCAGAGCTGCCCCACATCCTTCAGGGATGACACTTCAAAAGACTTTGCTGATAAAGAACACGTCAGACCCCCAGGCATTCTCAAGAAGAGACAGATTGGTAGTAGGCAGAATGCACTTCCATCTAAGCCACTTGGTGATTTTTTTTCCACTCTTCCCTTTACCTAACTTTCACCATAATAATTGTTCAGTGAACTTCAAATTAAATGAATGACTGCAGATCTGACAGGTAGGATAAAGCTGCAGTTTACAATCTAAACCCTGTGATTACTGCTGTGGTTATTGAAATTTTTGCGTAAGGAGAGAATATAGGATGGGACTTCGTCCTGAGGAAATGTGTTGCCAGAGCAAAAAGATGCACGAAATTTAAACTAAGTCATCACTGCATATGGTATTAAAAATATGAGAGAGATGTGAAGCCTAGTAAAGCCATGGAAATTAAGATTTGACAAGATTTTCAGAAATACTTGCAAAATATCATAGACTGAGTAGTTCTAATATTATTGACAGAATTTATCATTCTCATAATATTAACATTGAAGAGAATTCTAGCTAATATATCCTGCAATTTTTCTAGAAAGCAAACATAATCTCTTCCAGATTGGCACTGAATTGTACAAGCAATTCACACTTAGAAAAGCAGAGATCTACATTAAAATATTCAGCAAATTTACATAAAATTTTAATTACTTCAAGAATAGATAGTATATTTAATTTTTTTTGAGCCAACTTCAAATAATGAATTATTCTTCCTCTTAATTCACACTTCTACCATTTAGTCATTCTATCATCCCTCTAACATGCCATAAAGCTTGCTGTTGGCTGCTCAGAAAATTGATATAGTAGTAGCAAAAAGCCAATAGTGATAATGTATAGCATTTCTTTTATATATTGCGCCCCCACTCTGTGGGTATGTCATGATTTCTGCAGATCCATTAGCTGGTATCAGGTAACATTTTGTTCTGTAAATTGCACCAAAGGAGTGTTTTGTTATGCCCTAAAAGTTTTGTTTACAGGGGAGCAAACAATCACAGACTTTCAGAATTATAGAAAAACCTTGGCACCCCACAAGTCACTCAGAAAGTTGCATATTACCAGCAATAACGTGGCAGTAGGTACTTTATGCTTGACCATGCTTATTCACACAGAGCCAGCATTTGTGACTCTGAAGAAAAAAAACACTCTTGGCACAACAGTGTTTAGGTAGAGGAGCATTCTTTGCTACTAGAGTTTCTGATATCTTGGTTATATCTCATTCTGACACTTTAATTAGAAACTTAGACTTAATGCTTTTATCTTTTCTATTCTGTGAGAAATGCAAGCAGTAGTTTAGTCGAGGTTTCAAAACATATTCAGACACTTCAGGATGCAGACAAAAATGTAGCAGGATTTACAAAATCTCGTAGAAACTAATTAGGAATTTAATAGCCAGGTGCTTCTGAAATTGTAATTGGGTGGATATTTAAATTTTTAAAAGCCTCTCTCAAATAAAAATCTGAGCAGTATAAGCTCTAGAAGAAAAATAAGGATATTTATTTAATCTTTTAAATTAAATTTCAAATTTCATATGCCTAGAAAATTTATTTATTTTGCTGTTTATGTCTCTGACTCAGATTGCTTTGCTCTTTATGTAGCAATGCAGTGAGAATCTCCTCATGCATTAACACAATTCAGTGCAATTTATTTTTCATAGTGGCTTTTATATCATATACTCTAAAACCATCCATTTTTTGTATGATAGACCTTATGACAGTGAACAATGAACAACTGAACAGCAGTATAGAAAATATATTTTATTTTCAAAGTAGATAATTTGTGGCATCTTGGGAGAAAAATGTAGTTGTGATGGTCTGACACTGGCTGGGTCCCAGGTGCCCACCAAAGCTGCTCTATCCTCCTCAGCTGGACTGGAAAGAGAAAATGTAGCATAAGGCTCATGGGTCGAGACCAGAGTGGGGAGGGATCACTCACCACTGTCATGGGAAAACAGGCTTGACTTGGGGAAACTATTTGAATTTATGGACAATCAATTGGAGAACAATCATGAAAAATAAAACCAAATCTTAAAAACACCTTCCCCCTATCCCTCCCTTGTTCCCAGCCTCCAGCGCAGTCCATAATTCTCTACCACCTCCAGTGCAGCAGCACAGGAGGATGAGCTGTGGTCATTTCATGTCCTGTTGTCTCTGTCACTTCTTTCTCCTCAGGGGAAGGACTCCTCAGACTCTTTCCCTGCTCCAGAGTGGGATCCCTCCCATGGGAGAAAATTCTCCATTACTTTCTTCAAAGTGTGTCCTTCCCACAAGTTGCAGTTCTTTGTGAAGTGCTCCAGCATGGTCCCTGCCATGGTGTGCAGTCCTTCAGGAACAGCCTGCTCCAGTGTGAGTCCCCATGGGGTCACAGCTCCTGCCAGCAAACCTGCTCCAGTGTGGGCTCTTCTCTCTCTCCGTGGGGCCACAGGTCCTGCCAGGAGCCTGTTCCAGTGCAGGCTTCCCACGGGGTCACAGCCTGCTTTGGGCACCCACCTGCAGTACCACAGGCTCCCTGGGCTGCAGGGCACAGCTGCCTCACCAAGGGCTTCCCCGTGGGCTGCAGGGGAATGAATCCCTCCCTGCTTTGGCACCTGGGGCACCTTCTCCCCTTGCTTCTTCACTCACCTTGGTGCCTGCAGAGTTGTTCCTCCCACATATTCTCACCCGTCTCTTCATTGGCTGCAATTGCTTCTGCACTGCAACTTCTGCATAACCCAGGGGTTTTCCCACTGTCACTGCTGAGCCCATCCATGGCCACTGGAGGGTCAGTCCTGGAGCAGACTGGCATTGGCTCTGTTGGACACAGGGGAAGCTTCTGGCAGCTTCTAACAGAAGACATCCCGGAGACCATCCTGATGCCAAAACCTTAGCCACAAAAAAACACTACAGCCGTATTTCAAGTGTAATAGAAAAGTCTTTTGATGATGTTCCCAGTGCAAAGTGAGAAAAAAAGCATATTTAACAAGAAATTAAAAACATGAAAACCACGTAATAGATTTGGTTCTACAGGTGCATATAACTATAAAATTATAAAATTCACTAATCATTAATTAAAAATTTTCTTGTTATAAAAATGTAGTTTAAAATTAGAAAAAATAAATTTGGTGATTTGTGGAAGAGTAATTTGTCTAATTGTGGGCAATTGAGTGATATTTCCTGGCAATATTAAGATTAGATCTTGTGGATGTATTTTCAACAAATAACCTCAACTGGATAGTAAATTTTTGACGTTCATATCATTGATGAGAAAGTATCTTTCTGTGAAGAGGTTCTTAGAGGTAAAGGTTAAATATTGGTGAATATAAAAGAGATAAATGCCTCAAGATTTAAAATAAAGTCCTTGAAAGCAGTGATGGAGTTTCAAATCCCTTAGAATGGTCAGTGCAATATGTTCTACATTGATTATCTGATTACAGCACTATTGAATGTCATAGGAGGATTTTCTTTCCGTCTCTTCTTGTGACTTGTTCCATTCTATATAAGATATCCATTATTTCTTTGGATCAGATTACTGTAATCAATAGGTTTAAAAATAAAAGATAAAGATTTTGAACTAAAACGTATCACACCCTATTTAGAAATAGGAGATTCTCTTTCAGCTTTTTATTGGAAAGTAGCAAACTGCTGAGTTTAGAGGTTATTTTTTTATTATTATTTTTACTTTTGATCAGAGTGGTGAGAGATTTTAAGAACATTTTATTTCAATAAAGTAGAATTTTTTTTCTGAAAGCTCACATTTACAGCCCCTAAGTTCTAAGAGAAGTTAACACAGTCTCAAAAACAATGGCTAAGAGAAGGAATTTCACTTATTATTAAATCTGGGTGTTCTGAAGTCTCTGATGTTTTGTGTAATGTGAAATTGTTTTTCATCATATGTTTAATTAAACATACGTTTAATTCTTCAGCTTCTCAAGAAAAATAAGGGAATGGTATCTTTATTTCTGAATAGATTTGCATATTCTTAAATTTAAATAAACACCTGTACAAAACTGTCAAAATCCCACCTTCTCAAGGAGCATTTGGACCACCTAGTTTCTGAGGTTTGCAGATGTCAAATGGAATTAGTTTGCATTCCAAAAGTGTTGAAGAAATTTGCTCCACACTGATGGGCTGCTGAGAAGATTTTAGCAATGAAATAAAACTTGTTAATTGCAGCTCAAACCTGAAACAAATGCCTCTGTGACAATGTGGATTCTAAATTTTGCTAAGCCTCTCTAGACCTGTATTTAACTTGTATTCACAGCCCGCAGAGTTATTATGTTCCACAAATCCCAATTTTTGTCTGAGATATGAAATGGCTGACCAGAAAAAAAAAATCACCTGAGGATACCAGTTGTAAAACTGATGCTCTGATGAAGCTCATCCTGAAGCCTGATGAAATGATACTGCCTCCACTGACTGAAGGTGTGCATTATTACAGATATAACCAAAACATTTCCATGAGAGCAGTCCAGAAGTGGAGCTGATTAAAGCCCTGAGCAACTCAACCTAAGCATGGTATTGCCCCTGCTTCAAGAAGGGCACTGAAACCTGCTGAGGTCCCTCCCTGCCTGAATAATCCTATAACCCTTTGAATATCAACCCTGTTTGCACCTTGCAATGGCACAGATTTCTCAGATGTGTTCTGGGTTCCTAGCATTTTGGTCTTGTTGCACAGACACCCACATAAAAATTGTTTAAAAAAACTTCTATAATTCATGGAATTTTGAATGGGATAATGCCCAGTATCTTCAACCAGTCAACTGCCTCTACTCTGGAGAGAATACCTGGGGAATTACCAGTACACAGTGCGGGTATTCACAGTGCCACAAACTTTCAAAAACTGTCTGCACTAAGGATGTAACTTTCAAAAGTCTTGTCTTGCAACCTTATGTCACAACTCAGTATATGTTGCCACAGTGTTTGTGAAGAATTAATCTTTTATCTTCACATGGTTAGGATACACATCTCAGTAATACATCTTGGAGTTGAAAGCCTATATGTTTTCACTAGAGATCATTCCAATATGATACATTTAGGCTTGAAAGTATCAGCTCAGAAAAGTAAGATGATTTTTTATAGAATGCAAGTCTACATCCTCTGTAAAAGAGGGACAACATCTTATTCTACTCTTTTTGTATGGAATGTTGCATTCTTCATGAACACTCTCTTACCCTGACAAGAAAGTTCTTTGGAGATATTTCAATGTTTTATTCATATATAAAAGAAAGTATATCATATTTCCAAATTAGTTAGTGATATTTAGCAGAAAAACAAATAAATCAAGACAATGAGTTTTATGTTTGTGACAAGGAGATAAAACTGTTTCACAAAGACCCTGCTTTGTCTCTCTACATGTCCACTCTCGTAACTTGAATGTGGTGAGACAAACTATGGTGTAGATTATGTCTGACCTGACCAGCCTGAAGAAAGCTCTGCTGAAGAAAATGCATTTTTTTAAAGATTAACATGGAATACACACCCTTCAACAAGGGAGATTAAAACATCAGGTAATTTCTTAATTATACGGATGACATACATTATTTTAAACAACCTGTTAGAAACCTGTCATCTTTGGGACTACGGACTCTCAAGGTACCATATACAGCTAAAGACAGGCTAATCAAATACAGTTTTAAGCTCAGTTCATCTTTCTCTATATAGCTCAATACATTTCAATTTGAATGTTATCACAGAAAGCATTATATATTTGCACAGCACTAACAGTTGATTAATACTCTTTCTAATAAATATTGCATGGAAAGCAAATCCCAACATTTAGCCACAGCCTTTTACATTACTAAAATAAGCTAATTAACAGATTTTGGAATTCTTTCATAAATACAAATGAGAAATTTTTCTTATTTTAAATTTCCAAGTCATCTAGTTTATACTGTTATTTCTGAACTATTCTTTTGCTGTGCACTTGATATTTTATTTAATATAACATATTCTATTGATTAGCATCACATCTACATTACTCAGAATACCATTTTCACACTGGACAGATTTATTTGTCAAGCTTTATAAATGTGTGTGTGTGTGTGTGAGGCATTTACCCTTGACTCTTAATATAGCAGTGAAGTCAGCACTTTTAGGGTGACAGTCATCTTAATCTGTTTTCAATTGACTGCTTTAGTATGAGGTGAATTATGCTCAAAAAAGTACTCATTTGTCTGGTCAGGTTTAAGCATGCAAAAGATGACTGGCTCAGACATAGAGAATCTCACTGTAAAAGCTGACATTTGGTAAGATGTATCAGCTTCCTCAAATCCACAGCTGGACATATATGAATAATTTCCAACAATCAGGAGGCATACTTGCAGTCTAATTACATCTGTTGCATTCAAAGTAGGAAGATAATAAATTTTCTAGAGATAATATCTATAAATATTTTATTTAAATAAATAAAACCCTTGCTAATTATCAAATCATGGTCAAATATTTTTGTCCTGTAAAATAGCACAGTAAAAAAAAAAATTTACTGTGAAATAATGTAGTGCCAGAAGTGTTTATTTCTTTTCAGGAGAGATAGCTTAGAATTGTATAGGACATATGTGCTTTCCAGCTTCATGTTTAACTTTATTCATTCCAATATAACAAAGCTAGTATTCTGAAAAGTTCCTCTTGATAATTGATTATCATTCATTTTAAAGTCATTATTAATGAATATTTAAAAAAATAATTATCTTGTATTATATTCATTAATGAAATCAATCACTTCTTTTTTATGTGAAAATATCCCACTACATATCTATTTCACTTTTATGTCCAAGACAAATACTTAATATAAGAATTTCCATGTCAGTGTTAGCAACTAAGAGAACATTTAAGCAGAGAAAAACTTAACTTCTGTTTGAATGCCCCCATTAAAATGATTGATGAAATCTTTGATGAAACAATACACACTTTCATGTAGGTGCCAAACTCAGTGACCGAGGTGTTAGGTTGACAGGTGCAGTAGATCATGTTCCAGGCCTTTTTTTTCTTTTCCCTTTTGACAAGAACTAGTTAACATTTGAATTATCTAGGAATTAGGAATTTTGAAGACCATTGACCAGCATCAGCACTAACCATTGACCTTGCCAACACAGTAGCTAAATTTCTGAAGCTGTTGACAGAACTTCTGTCAGCTCTGAAGCAAATGTCAGTCTCCATCTCTGCACTAAAAACAAGCTGTAAAGAAAATTATTCATTGCACTCAACTTTACATCTGAACTGGGCGCTGCAGTACTAAAATGGTATGTACTTTGCTTAATTTAATTATATAAATTAAGCAGAAAACCACCAATAACAAATTCTTCAGCACTGGACCACAGGTCAAATTTTATTTCATATATACAACAGTTTTTTTAAAGAAGTAAGCTTGGTCAGCAATCTGTAGTCTCTAGGTTTGATATTGTGGATTTACTCTGGTCTGATAGTTTTGCTGGTTAGAGAGTTGAATTTTAGCAGAATACTTCTTTCTCTCTTAAAATCAGATCTATTTATAGATTAAAGCTTCAAATTAAAAAATTCAAACAACCACATTGTTTTCTTCTGATTCAGTACACAATAGTCTGAGGTGTTATTCTGAGAATAAATATCAGGATCAGAGGCTCCATGGGTGATGCTGTCCTCAAGCTCCCCCTGCAGAGAAGGGTCTCTGCTCAGTGCCCTTGATCATTTCATGATCCAAGGGTGGTCAAGCTGAGCCAGGTGTGGACAGGGTGGGACAAGTGGAGGCAGTAGCTTGGCTGGTCACCCACTGCACTCATTGGCACCTTCTGCAGCCCTATGGAAGCAGGTATGGAAATTGCAGAAGTGTTCAGGGAAATGAGCTATGCTTCAGCTCTGACAATGCACTTAGAGAGCCATGGCTTTTCTCACACGGCAGATTTTTGGATACAAATGGAAACTTAAATCTATCCTCTGGATCAGTTTATAAAATTAACCTTTGTAATATGGGGGAAAAAAATCTGGTAACAAAACTGTCCTTTGACCATGATTACCTATATAGGTAAATACTGTGATATTTGGATTGAGTTATTGTGTGGGATTAATTCCAGTACAAGGTGAAAAACCTAGAAAACCTAGTTTATTTTGTTTTTGTAGAAATTACAGCCCAAATGATTACCAGCCTTAAATGAACAGAATCAAAATGTATGAAACAAGATAAAGCACACAAGAAAAGGTACATTTCAGAAACATGCCTTCCTCCTACATAGGGATAAAATATTGGTATGGATACAGCTGGTATTGCACTTCCTGCCACCACAGAGAAAGTGTACACTTCAGGGAATTTTCAAAGATGAAATAGCAAGAACATATAAATAAATTATAAATTATTTACCTCTGTACTCTTTTTTTTTTCTCCTTGGTAGGTTTTCTTCAACAAAATAGACCACCAAACAAAGAATTTACATTTTCCCAGATTATATTTGTTCCTTCTTTCATGGTTGATATGTAATTTTTAATGGTGGAAATTTTTCTTTGTTAGTGATCTCATACAAGGAAGCAGAAATATTTGCAACAAAACATTCTAGAAGGGCCTTGCACCGACAGTCTTCTCTGAGTTTGTCACTCTCTGAAAAGAGGATAGAGAGAAAATTAATGCAGGTGAAACATCTACGTATTAAAGAATGTAAGAAACCTGACTTCTCGGAGTTCCTATGGTCCTACAATGCTTTCTGGCAAGTGAGGATCATCGGCCTTTCCTCTAACTGCTAAAAAATTGAAGAAATCCCTCTCTGTTCTTCCCTCTCTTCTTGGCTGCTGCCAGCACAGTGACACGAGCTCTTTGCTAGCATGTGCTTGCCTGGCAGGCAGCAGTGTCTGTGTGCTCCTCCCGGGAGGAAATGCTTCTCTGCCTTGTGCACAGTGCCCAGGGACTCCCAGGAGGGGAAATGACCTGTCGGTTTTCAGGACTGACTGGAGGGTTTGCAGAAACAACAGCAAAAGCTGACAAATCCAAGCAGCCACAGAGGCTGGGGAGGTGTCAGAGCTCTTAGGCAGATGGTTTTCTTGCCATTTAATTCACATGTAGACAATTATTCTCATAACTGGAAGGGGCAAAACTTTGTTTTTAACTAAAAATCCTGATCTTTACAGACATCATGACTTTTGCCAAAGGGAACATGACTTTTTCTTAACATTTTTCAAGTCTTGATTACAGTGTATTTTATATTATCCAAAGTTCTAGGAGATAGAAGAAAAGAAAAAAAGGGAGGAAGCCAATATATTTTTAAATATATACATAAATTTGAACACAAATGCTGCATCTATAGCTGGATTTAAAAATTAAAATTGGAGAGGGTCTCTGAAGTCGTTGAGACAAATCCCCTTCTGTCATACACATTTTACTTTATGTTATCAGAGTAGCATCTTGCTTACAAATCAGCAGTAGCACATTCACATGCAGTAACTCTGTTGGTCAGAGCTATATTATACATTCTTCTCATCACATATCTATTGACTAATGCAGATGCACTGCGCCTATTATTTCCCTCCTACATTCAGTGGGATGAAGAAGTGAGTTATGTAAAGCTCACAGTAATTAAGTCTTCTTGAACTAGTGAGCTAGCACACCAAAAGATAGAATGACCACAAACTATAATGCGTTCCACTCCAAACTATTTTCTTTACATTTTTAAAGCAAACCAAAGAAGTTTTTAAATTAAAACAGGTTTACTTGAATAAATTTACTTAGGTGCACACAGTATGTTTTCTCTCATTTTCAGAACTTTTATTTCTAACTCTGTCGCCCTTTAATTTTGGTTGTTAGGGTGGGGTTTTTTTCCTCCGTTTCCAGGTCTTGGTGTTGCATTTACGAAGAGCGGCCACTAGAGTGCTGCAAGTATCCATTGAAGCTGCAGGAGTGTATATTTACCACCAGTATTTCAGTTTCAGACATACTTTTAATATATATTTATCATACATAATTTTTTTGAAAAGTAGAGTTTGGTGCTATGTAAATACCTAAAAAAATTTAAAATGTCTAGCTCAGATCTGATACTTTTGTATTTATGGAAAAGATGCATATGACTGCTTACCATGTGGTTTATACTCCCATAATAGTTTAGAGGATTGACATTACATTTAGAGGATTGACATTAATGGTGTACATTATGTACACCATCGTGATTTAAAGGGTTACCAAGTAACCACTGTTAAGTACCCATTTTCTTGTTTAAGCTGTCTGTAGCATTATTGATGCAACTATAATGGGAGTGCCTCAGGTCTGCTGTTAGTTTCTGAATTGAGACTAACAGATGATACAGACAAAGCTTTTTTCTAAAACTTGTTTGAGTGCTAGTATGAAAATCATCACAGAAATCTCAGTCCTTACTCAAATTTTTGGCCAAATCTGTCAAACAGAAAAAGTCCAAGAAAGAGTCACAATTTTCTGTGCCAAAAGGGATACAATTTCCTTCCCTGGGATGTAGCCCTGAATCCAGTAAAAGAAGACCCACTTGAAATCATAGATTCATATAACCATGGTACCATAGAACGTTGTGTTTTGAAAGGGACTTTAAAGATCATGTTGTTCCAACTCCCATACCATGGGCAGGCACACCTTCCACCAGACTGGGCTGCTCAAAGCCCTATCCAACCTGGTCTGGAACACTTCCAGCAATGGGGCATCCACAACTTCTCTGGGCAACCTGTTCCAGTCCCTCACCACTTCCCTCTTTGTGTATTCTAAACCTATTCCCTTTCAATTTAAGGCCATTCCCCTTGTTCTATAACCACAGACCCTTTTAAAGAGCCCCTTTCAGGTTTCTTTAGGCCCTCTTCAGGCCCTGGAAGGGGCTATAAGGAGGAACTTTCTCTTCTCCCAGCTGAACAGCCTCAGGTCTCTCAGCCTGTCTCCATAGGAGAGGTGCTCCAGGCCTTGCATCACCTTTGTGACCTCCCCTGTCCTTTTCTGGACTCACTCCAATGGCCCACATTTGTTTTATATGGAGAACCCCAGAGCTGATGCAGCCCTGCAGGTGGGGTCTCACCAGAGCAGGGCAGAGGGGCAGGATCCCCACCCTGGCCCTGCTGCCCACTCTGCTTTTGGTGCAACCCAGGACACAACTGACCCTCTGGGTTAGGAGTGCACAGTGCTGGGTCATGTGCAGCCTCTCGTTAATCAACACCCCCAAATCCTTCTCAGCAGGCCTACTCTCAACCTGTTCTCCTCTCAGCCTCTGTTGTACTTGGAGTTTTTCTGATCCACAGGCAGAAGCCTTCACGGATCTCTTGAAAATAATGAGGTTTTCACGGGCTCTTAGCACCCTCCTTGTTCTTCCCTGCCTGTGATTAGTCGCTTTACACAAGCAGTTGTAGGAAAAGTAGCCTGGCTGGAAGAGATGATAGGAGCCTCTCTGCTACAACCTATTAAGTGCTGAGGAGAAGCCAAGGGCCATCTCATGTTTCTGTGGTTTTCAGGTTGACCTTGGCCCTGTCTAGTACAGCAGAAGCTGTCTTGGTCAGACTCCTTCATAACCAGAAGTCAGAAGAGGGAACTGAAGTAAAAAAACAAACCAAAAAAAAAACAAAACAACCAAAAACGCAGGCAAAATACTACACTCCTGGCAGTCTAGTTTAACTTATTCTAAAAGAGATACAAAAACATCACTTTAAAGCTAGCCAAAGACAAGGCCAAAGTATAATAATACTCAAAGGTTAAGAAGGGAAAGATCAAAGGTGGGAAGTCTTATCAGAAAGAAACTGATACTGGGGTGAAGATGAAAACTGAGCACTTTCAGCCTGCTCTGAGGATATCAGTATATCAGGACACAGCACAGAAAAGGGGGAAGACTGCTGGGACAAATAGATTAAGAAATGAAGTAACAATTAAAGAATTAGAAAAGCCAGCATTGCAAAGCACTGTTATGAGGGAGAGCTTAAAAATCCTTGCAAGACCCTGAAAGACGAGGACAACTGAGGTCACTGTAACTATGACGACCAGCAAAATGGACAGAGGAAAAGAACGGGTAAAGAAAACTGAAACCAGAATGATTTGACACACACACATGCTCTTTCTGATCACTCAGGGGAAAAGGAGAGTGGAATGAAGGTGAAAAAGCACTTCAATGGTAAACAGAGAGGGGCAGGGTTTCTTTTGCCTTCCTCCTTTGCTTGGTATTAAATTCCTTTCCATTTCACACCTTCTATCCTAAATTGGAAGTGTCAAACTCTGCTTAAAGTTAATGAAGGATGTGTTTTTTAAATGTTCAATATTTAATACCCCTTTTAAATGTCACTGTGTTCCAGGAATTTCTAATATTGCTAAGTTTTTATCAACCTTATTTTTTTCCCCCTTTTATATTTATCTTACATGGTAAACTCAAAGACCAAGTATAGAAATGTCTGAAAATCCCCAAATATCAGCTATTTCAAACACATGGATTAATAATGACTTACTTAATCATCAATATGGAATCCATGCAAACCTATGAGAACAGTTTGGCTTAGGAGGTATAACCAGCATGTCAAATCCTTCTTTCATGCAAATGCATGCCAGCTCATTGGCTGATGTTATATTATTGATTTGTCCTTTCAGGAAATTTGTATTTTAAGTGATTTCATATTTTAATGTAGAATATAATCATCAGTGATTGTAGTGAATAAGGGAAAGTGAAATAAATAGAAATGCTCTATGTCCTAAGGAAGGATTAGAGGGAATCTATGACCCTGATGTGGCATAGAGAGAGGAAACTTCTTACAGCTGCATGAACACTTGAGCAACCAAGGACATCTTGCCTGGGCAAATCATCCATGGTCTCTGGAAGGACTGGAGCTCCAAAGGACACAGCACCCTTGTTCATACACTGGCTCCTGCTCTGTTGTGGCACACTGTAGTGTCTGATGTCAGGTGTTCCTGGCTTGGGTTGGCTAGAAAAATTTCTTAGCAGAAGACATTGTCAAGCTATCAAAAAGTAGTATATATGAAGCAAGGTAGACGTTCATCCACAGTAGAGTTTTTAACCTTTGAAAAGCCTATGTGGTTGCCAGTAGGTGCTGGATGTCACATTTCACAGAAGTTTCTACTGGGAGCTGGCAAAATTTGATCCTCAGTATATCATGAAAAATATTTTATTATTGGAAGACTTCCTGACACCACAATATACAGCTTTACTCAGCTGCAGCTTAAAAGCACCGATCTGATCTCTTGCAAGATAACCAGTGTTCAGATAAATCAATCAAACTTTTCCAGTACTTGTGCTAAACTTCTGCTCAGAGGGAAGTGGTGTGTTTGCCTTACTGTGCTGTGTCTGCTGCTAGAAGTGGAGTTAACTTTGATCTCTATACTGTGTTTTTATAGGTAATGCAGAGTCCACAATGTGAAGGCACAGTGACATGAAAAACTAGGACTAGGCAAGCAGAGGTCTTATCACAGGTTATTTCTTATACACTTGAAATCATTGCACCAATGAAATAATTGTTTAAAACTTGAGGAGATTTTTACTTCAGTGTAAAAGAGTGACAGGTTCTTGTCTGTATACATTTAAGACCCTAGGTATATCCCTTTGAATAACATAAGAAATGCATCTATTGCATTTGGTGAAATATCAGAAGAGGTAGTCTGCTCAGGATAAAGGAAAAGTTATTTTTTCTTTCTAATCTAGACTAGTTAGAAGACTAAGCACTCACCTCTTAATACCCAAAGTGACTTAAAATTGTCTGACCTTTACACATAGCTAGCTGAATTTCACTTCAGGTGCACCTAAAGACTGAGAAGGAAGAACTAAGGATGAGGAAAAGCGTGTTGAGTATTTAATTGTGATTTGCAAGAAAGTCTGAAGAAAACACTTTAGGGCCAAAGCTGTATTTTTTAACACTTGAATTAAGTCAGCACCTATATGTGGATAATTCTCAAAATTGGTTCTATTCTAAACATCTCCCTGCATGCCAAGATTTTATTTTATACATTTCTTAACAATGCTCAGAGATGAGCACAGATAAAACAGATTTTTCTCTTTACCCCTACTCATGTCTGTTATCTTCTTTTCTGTTCTCAGTAGAGCTCCTGAGACTGAAATAGAGGGATCATTATTAAAAAGAAAATCTCCTTAAATATGCTGTTGTATGTTGCACTGAACAATTCTGGAAGATTCAGTCACTAAGCAAAAACTTTAGATACTTCAAGCCTCTCTGATTTCCCAAAAGCCCAGTACTTTTCATATCAATTCAGAACAGTGATGCAAAGACTATTGTTAGTCTTCATTTTGACCATATCACCTCTAACAGTGTATTGCTTCACTCATTCTTTCTGTTATATAATGTAAAACATAATAGGCTTTTTCATTTTCAGGGTCTTCCATGATCTCTCCTCTCCTATCTATCATTTCACATTCACCATGAAGATGTCAGCCCTGTCCCTGAGTCTTTCACCCATCTCATTTTTCAAATAATTTTATTTCAAAATATCTTCCTTCCTTCCTTCTTCCCTAGTGTTTAAAATAAACTCCCTGACAATACCTACAATATAACTTTACTACTTTCTTTTAAAAGTCCCTTAAACTTCTCTTTTTGGAATAATAAATGAAGGATTTTTGTTATATCTAGGTACATTACTTCTATTTAAAGTTCTAGAGCTTTTTAGTTTCCTCGGATTTTAATTTTCTCTCTGTCTCTGTACAAAATTTTGTACTTTCAAATTTGCAATTTCTGATCTGTGGTGCAAAGATTGTCTCTGTTCAGTGTTTTCAGTAGGCTTAGAATGATGCAGTCCTGAATGTGATGCTGAGCTGTGACTAGAAAAACAAAACAAAAAACCAAAACCAATAGTAGAAGGCATCTTTGAAGAAAGAGTTGCCTATGTTTTCTAGGGGAAAAAAAAAAAAGGAGAGTAATTTTCTAAGATCCAAAATGTACAACAAATTTCGAAGTTACAGTGGTTTACACTCAAAGTGTGAAATGCATCCTCATGTTCCTGATTTATTTACTACAGCTTTTATGGACATACACACCTGCTGAATATCTATTCCAGAATACCCAATAACTACTTCAGCAAAAAGCCTCCAAGAGACTTACATTTTTTTTTAAGTTTCTATTACTAGATTTTAGAGTTGTGCAGTCAAGAAATTACATCAGAGGTCAAACAGTCCATTGCTACACTAACATTGGTTTCAATGCTGTTTTTAGAAGGTCTGGGGAAATCATGGCCCCCTAGCACAGTCAGTTAAGTCTCTCTTTGTGACACAGTAATGTTGATTGCAGAGTATGGGAAAGGCTTCAGTTCTCAGTTCTGGATCATAATTCATTATGTTTCTGAAAAGTAGAAGTAAAAATAGGTATTTTTTCTTGCACAGACACCCTCACATAGCACAAAATTTGATTTTATAAGACAAAAAATACATAAATATGCCATCAAATTACAAATCAGGAAACACTAAACAAAAACTAAGGACTAGTAATAAAGGAAACACTAAATGGGAAGTCAGCTATAAGAACTCAGTACCATTGAACATCTACAATCTACATCTAGATCAATATCTACAATGTGTAATGACAAAAGGTAACATCTATAAAAGATATTTTGTTCAAATATGATAAAAACAAGATTAAAGTACACTTATATTTCTAATACAGTACAAAAAAAAAGGAAGTAAAATCACATGGTTTTGTAAACAAAGGAAGAATTTCTGAATGTACAAATTATTTTACAATTAGTCTATTCTTGCAACCAAAACAAAGACAATTACTCATTATTGTGTTCTACATTCTGCAAAATTTTCTTAATTAGGATTTCATTTTAGTTCCATGCCATTAAAAACAGAGCCAGCTTTTACAGAAGAGATGTTGGATCCTGTAAACACTTCATGCATAGGCCCACTGAATTCCAACAAAATATTCAGGACCAGACTAAAATATAATTTTTTTCATCTGTAGAAAAACATAATAATAATAGAAAAAGCCTAAATCACAAATAGATAAGCCACAAATGTTTTTTTTTTGTGGTAACAGTAATTAACACAGAAATACATTTTAAATAATTTGCAATATAACCCAATTTTAGCGGCTCGTACTCTTAAAACTTTGTTAAAATCCCTTTTGCAAGTGCTTTATAATATTTTATAGTTATATCTTCCTGTGAAGATTGGGAAAAAACAATGGGGGGGATTTATTTCAACAGTCAGGGTGTTGAATTCAACAAAAGTATGGGATTTAATCCACTAGTGTAACCCAGTCAATGAAACATTTGCTGCCTCAGCCGTGGATTTCTTGTCTAGGATTTGCATTGATGGGACATGGTAAGAGTTTCTTTACTGAATGGCAATTAGCCATGGTCCTCCTTATGCTCATCCTGTCTGTCCGCACCTGTCCAGCCTGCAGTGAAGGAGTGTCCTGGGTTGATGCTAAATTGTATCCCCATTCGTCTGTTTAGCTCAGAAATAAGTTTTGTGCCTTTAAAACTGGACCTGAGAGTGAAGGAGGCGCGGTGGAATGTCTGAGGGGGTTGCTTTCTAAACATAAAGATCAGAGTTTTCAGCTTTCCTTCACACACGGCCTGTGCTGTCTGCAGTGTGGACAGCAGAAGAGAGCTCTCCTCTGCTTTTTGTTAGTTTTTGGCTGTCTGAGGCAGAGAAGTTCTCTAGACTGTGTTTTTTTTTTCTTTTTCTTGGAACTGTTTGAACCTGCTCTGGACTAAACACCCAAAGGGCACCAGGAGCTCCCACCTGTGTCCCACCGGGCCTGGCCTGGGCCCGGCCATTCCCAGCCCTGAGGGACCGACAGCAACTGAGCCGAGCTACAGCCACAGGAGAGACTTTCTGAATTTGGCATCTCTGCGGAGCAATGAGAGGTTTTGTTGTTCAGTGTTGTTCATTTGGTGTGCTGGGGAGTGCTTTGTTAAATAAACAACTTTTTTCCATTTTCCTCCCAGGAAATTGTTTTCCCTGTCCCGAACCAGCTGGGGGGAGGGGCGGTTCGGATTAGTTTCCTAGAGGGACTCCATCCAGAGGTTTCTTCCCAAATTTGCCTTAAACCAGGACAAGGAGTGACTTCATCAGGGCACCTATACGAACTTCTGCTGGCCTTAGTCGAGGGACCTCGAGTGCTGGTGTGCGCCTGGCCCTGACTCCACATGTGCAAGCCCCAGCAGAGCCCTGTTTGCAGAATGAGCGCTCCCACAGCCCTGCCATGGGCTGGATCTGACACCAAGCTCCCGGGGGCTGCTGCGCTCCTGGGCTGCAGACACCAGAGAGAAAGGGAGTGGCTGCTGGCCAACCTGGCTATCAACACTCAGAGTGGCTCAGCTGGCTGGAACACAGTCCTAACAATGCCTAAGTCTTTGTGGATCCTTGTATGGGCTGCTCACTTAAGAGTTGGCTACAATGATCCTTATGGGTGCCTTCCAAATCAGAATATTCTGTGGTATTAAGAAGCTATGTTGAGCCTTGAAAAGACTTTCCCACTTTCTACAGCACAGATAGACTTTATTGTTCTATTATTTCTATTATTTCATGCTATTGCAACAATATAATGGAAGAAAGAACTCAGATTCCAAGTCACTAAATAGAATGAACACTGCTTTTTGTTTAAAAAAAGCAGGGCAGTAGAGCTTGAGTAAATATGATAGATACATAATTACATTTCACACTAATGATAACAGCTACAAAAAGCTATGAATTTGTTTACAGTTATAAACAGCAGTTATAAACACCAGTTGGGCAAGACTTCCTGGAAAGAGAAGAGCCAAGGCTTAGTTCAGGATGGTGTTACCATGTGTAACATTTAATTTTAACCTCATGAATAAATGCTTTGTAGTTTTAGAATTTCAGGGAGAAAAGAAAGTCAACAAAAAAATAGTTGAAATGTTCTTCTTTGACATTTTTCTTTTTTTATTTGAAAATACCTTAAGCAGCTGTGCATTCTAAAATAGAGTATTTTTTACTAAGTCTGTCAAACTAAGCAAACAAGAAACAAGAGGGTTTTTTTTTCCTTCTGTAGAAATGACTGCACTGCATGATTTATTTGAAGGTAACCACTGAGTCACCTTCACAAAGAACTTGACTGTTCACAAATAAATTTTCTGTCTTTAATTATTATTCTCAACATCAGATGGGTTCTCTAGTGTCACCTTTTCCCTAGCTTGTTGGTAGACCTGGCTCTCTTCCCCTGAGCTAACCAGTTCCAGCAGGAGCCAGGAGAGCAGCTTGATGGCCCTGCTGCCTGCTTGGTGGGTCCAGCCACAGGGATGCCTTGGGAACAAAGGACAGAGAGGTGCCAGAAGGCAGAGCAGCTGCTGACACCAGCAAGGCATTCCAAGTCTTTTAAATTGTGGTGAGAAGCAAACCCCACAGGAGGGAAGATCTGTGTGCTGTTCCTGAGCCCACACCAGGGCAGGGATGGATTATGGCCTTGTAATTCCATTGCCACACACTTCACTAACATGTAAATGTAGTGATGTGTGGCCAAATATACTCAGAGAAAATATCAACAAGGAGAAAAAAAACAATTCAGAATGAGCTGCCAGCCCCAGAGAAATTGTTCTCCGATGTCTATTACCTAGAAATATTTAGATACTTGAAAGGCCATTACTGGCTTGGGAATAATTAATTGATTCTGAAAAAGAATATGAAGGTAAGTTGTTGTCATCATGTATCATGTTTTCATCCTGGTGATTTTCTCCCCTCCCTTTTCTTAGTTCTTAGGAGTTCCATAGAGTTTTTCTTGAATTTTCTCTCTTTCATATAGGCTTTATTGTTCTGTACTGTCTGTGCTCAAAGGTCTTGAATAGTGCCTTACAGTTCTAATTCTTGCAGCTGAAAAGATCTTAAAATAAATCACTGAATGTTGTTCAAAGAGCGGAACTAAGAACCTTAATTTCGTGGAGTTGCTCTCCTAAATTTTTGTCAAAATAAATATTGATTTTTAAAGTTTTAAATGCCTAAAAATGCCTATTCTCTTTCATATAATAATATTTGCTGTTAGCTTAGTTGTAAGTTTGAGTACTATTTAAACACCTTCTTTACAGACAATAAGAAATGGATCGTTTTTTCTTGAATTGGACACACCTATATCTCTTTCAGCCTTACTTCATTACAGTTTGCCTTCACTCTATGACAAGAAGCTGAACCTTTACTTGATCACTTGAATGTACACTGGGTCTGCTGATGCTTCCCAGATACATAAAATTAAATATATATACAATATATATAGAAGCGTTTCCCAGTTTACGAATCCTAGTTAAAAATTGAAACAGTAGAGCAAAAGAAAGAAGAGAGTGAGGAACAGAAAGATGTTTTAGTCAAAAATTGAAGAGGAAAACTGTTAAATAATTGACTACTCAGGAAGAGAATTGTCGTAGGAATTTTTGTCGATTGTTTATGAAATAATGCATTGCAGAACTTCCAAACATAATATCAAGACAATTCTGACAAATGATTTCAAGGAACACAGAAGAAGCAGTTCTTGTCCCTAAAAGTGCAAATAAAGGGAAAGATGAGAGGGTGAAGACTGTTACTGGCTTTAATTGAAAGGCCAAGGAACAGAGGCACAGCCAGGTTACAGTTAGAGGTTACAATATTTGTAACCTTCCTGGTTACAGGCTAATCTGTTTTTTAACAGAACACTGACACTGATTTCCAGTCACAGGACAGCTGTTCCTCTTCTGATTTTCTCCTGGTGACCACAAGTTACAAATTTAACAGTACATCCTGGCCCAGAGAACTCATCGTGTAGAAGAAACTGATCATCCAGGTAATGAAACCCACCAGGACTGCAGCAGTGCTAGGTCATAGCCTGTGTGCTGCATCTGTGTATTGCTGCCTCCAATCACCGCACATTTCAGCTGGTTATTTTCTGGATATAAAGCACCAAGTAGAAATGAGTTTTCAGAGATGATTTGAGTGGAATATGGCATCAAGAGAGCTGTCAATGTACAGCATATTCCATTATATATGTAGGATGACTCTTAGAAGTGTATGGAATGAATCCTGAGATTTGTAGCTTGACCAGAGTAACAGAATATCTATTGCCAGCAAAATCCTGGAAGTGATAAAACATTGATTTGCAGAGCAAAAAAGAGGTTGACTTATTAGAAATTAAACAATAGATCTTCTGTCTAAGAAATTCACAGCATTTATATTCGTTTTGCTCAGATGTATTGCCTCTGGCAGTGATTCTGATTAAGAATATGAAGGTAAGTTGTTGTCACCATATATCAGGGGGCTTTTTTCCTGGTGCGTTTTTCCTTAAGCTCTTAGGAGCTCCATGAAGTTTTCCTTGAATTTCCTCTCTTTCTTGTGAGCACTGTTGTTCTTTATAGTCTGTACTCCAAGGTCTGAATAGTACCTTACAGTTCTAATCCTTGCAGCTGAAAAAATCATAAAATGAATCACTGAATGTTGTTCAAAGAGCTGAACTCAGAAGTGGTTTTCAAGCACAGTGACGTATGAAGCCAACATTTAACAAAAAAAAAAATTGCTTTCTTTTTTTCTTTTTAAGAAATAGCATTTTTTTACAGTGTCATCCAGAGAGTACTGGTAACACTGGATTGTGACAATGTTAGGACCAGCGTCAAAGCTAGAAGTCAACCTTGTTTATATTATCATGGTTTTGAAAAACAAAAAACCCCAATGGGTTTCTATGACGCTGCTGAGTTTACTAAAGTTATTCGTATTGGTTGTTAAAGTCAATGTCAGGTTCTCAGTGAACTTTTTATTTTGGAAGAATTAATTTAGTTATTTGCTTTCTAATAGCTATAAATGTAGTACCATTTTGATGTGACAGAATTCCATCTTTACAATATAAAAATATAACGAAGAGTTTTAAAATGTTCTCACAGCACCAACAAGCACATCAAGTAAAAAACTTGAGTACTGAAATGTCTTTGAGAAGAGGTATGGATATGTGGATGTTGATCGTAAATTAAGTTGGTTTAATGACTACACATCATCTAGTAGACTGTAAAGGTAGCTTAAAGATAATTTGGCTCTCTCAATCACTTATGTGACAATGTCAGCAAATTTAAGACACAGCCTGCATAGACATAGGAACTAGTAATACGGGAGAAAAAATTGTATGTTAGAGTTTTCACCAATAGCAACAAGCTTCAAGTACTTCAGTGGTGACTAAGAGCAGTCATTATCTTTGATGACCACCAGTGATCTCTATGGAATGAAGACCCATCTGCTTCAAGTGTTCAACAACCCAGGCACAGCGAGCAGCACAGGGCATTAATTGGGGTGAAGCATCTACAACCTGTGCTAACAGAGTCCAAGTTAGAACAGTTATCCTCATTGCACGGTGTCTTGTCTGAGTAGGTGCAAAGGTAGGGATTTACTTACCAACTTAAAATGGAGGAGGAAAACAGCCAGGTGTCCTAGGCCCTGAGCTGATATTTATATATATGGTTTGATATTTAGACCATCTTTCACTGCCCTTACAGAACAAAAGGTAATGAAGTTGTAAAAATGTGGAGAATATCTTCCAGCAAACTTGCCATCTTTTCCTTTTATTTCATAGCTCAGTAGGGTTTGAGATGCTCTTTGTGGTTTGGGTGATGTGTGAATATTAAGCTGCTGTTCCAGATGAAATTTCACTTCCTGGCTGCACTGTGCCAGAGTATCTCAGTTTACCACTGTATTTAAGCTTCAACATCATAAGGACTGCTTTTGAAATGCTTGTTGGACATTGTCTACTGTTGCTACTGAGCATAGAGAAATAAAAATATGAAAAAGTCTTAATAGAATGGCTTTTGAGCATTATAAATTTTGCTGACCCTGAGAAGCAAGTAAGGCAAAGTTTATGTCATTGGTACATTCAAATTTGTATATTTTGTGTGCAGCTCAAACCTCTGAATTTCTTATACAATACCCTATACTTGTTTTCAGTAGTGTCTGTATGATGCTAGTTAATTGGTATAATCAGCAGGACACAAACAATTATTTATGGTTTCTGTCTGTTAATTTCAATAAAAATAGGAGTTGCTTATGCTGAAGTTTCGTTGTTTGGTTGTCAAAACATAACACAATATTATCAAAAGAGTTAAAATTGATTATGAATCTTTTAAAGCCAACCATTTACAGCAATCAAATCTCAGCTTCCAGATAAAGTCCAAGAGTGAAATATTAAAGTAATAAATTTTCTTATGAATCTCTAAAACTCCATAACTTTTGATTTTTAAATAACTGTCACCAGCCATCCTAGGGAATTAGTGAGACCAAAGAAAAAGAAAATAGTAAAAATTATCATGACTTGCAATCTTTCTCTCAATTTTCAACAAGTAGATTAAAATTTTTAGAAGGAAATGTTTGTGGATGCCTTCTCTTACATAGTATGAATTCAGAAACTTCTTAATCTGAAAAAAAAATACAGAGGAATTTTCATTGCATTTCTGGCAAAACTGTCCAGAGTACACTGCATTCTGCTGTAAATATAATTGTACAAGGAAAATGTCCAAAAAATATAGAGAATTTTCAGGGGGAAAAAAAATTAAAATAAAATAAAGCAATATTTAATGAGACAGTATTTGAAAAAAATTATAAAGCAGTACTTATGCTTTTCCTCCTCTCATGATTAATAATTGTCAAAGTCAGCTACAAAGAATATTTCTGGAGAAAAACTAATTTGTTCTCTGCAATTCATAGGTCAAAAATAGTATTTTGTAGAATAAATTATTAGATTAGGGCATTTGAGAAATGTAAGGAACAACCCAAATTGTCAGTGTAAAGATGTCCATAAAATAATAACTTTCAGTTCTTTCTTGTGTAAAACTTTTGATATTCCTCTCCTTATTCTACTGGTTCAGTGTTTTTTTTCCCTGCAATTCTTATGTAAGTATGCTGCCTTGTTTACTCGGTTGCTTTTTGTAGATGGCTGCTCTTTATTCACTGATGTCCAAAGGCCTGAATCTCTTTAGGGCAGCAGCTGTCTTTCTACTGAAACTTTTCTGATCTTTTTGTCTCTAATATTATAATAACGGTGGCTCACAAACAAGATCCTGTAGTCTGGAAAAGGTACAATTGCACACAGAGCTATTTATAACTAGCTCTATATCTAAACAGACATGTTATTTGTTTGTTTATATTTATTAATATGTCCTGTTTGTTTCTGTTTGTTTGTTTGTTTTTTTGCCTTCAGATTGGCCAGGCTAAACATTCTACCCTTTGTCTTTCCCTTATCACGAGAAAAACATCTCTGGAACATGGTATACCTTTCATTTTTTCCGTTTGTTATTTTCCACTGCTATTTCCATGTTTGTGCAATTTTCATTGTTGCCTTGATCTAGAGGGAGAATAAGCCTGCTTTTGCAGGGCAGATACTGCAAATTGATGTCACCAGCCTCTTACATTTCTGCTGGATTCTGCATTATTTCCCGTCATTCTTCCACAGTGAATCAAAAGGTGTTGTGAGGTAATCCATCATTCAAGTGACTAGCAGGAACATGTTGGAGTTCCACGTGGACTGGGATGGGACATACAATTTTATGCTGGACTCCTCTTTCTCATATATTTACTAGAATTGAGAAAACAGAACATTAGAATATTGAGAAAATGTTGTTGAAAATAGCCTTCCAGTTCTTTGCTGTTATCACCTTATGAAACTAAGATTAGCCCAGACAGATAAGTGTGAAGGATGAAACCCTGTCAGTGGGAGTTTTGTCACTGATTCCAGTTGAAACTGGAATTTGTTCACAGTTTTGTCTCAAAATGTCAGTGCTGGCAATGAGCTTGGAATGTGCTATTTATCTTAGAGGGATTAAAACATCAACCTTTTACCACAGATCCATCAAAAATATGCAGTATCACAGACACTTCTCTGGTATGTCAATTAATTGACATAAAATATAAGATATCTGATATATTTATTAACCTATTTATCTAAAAAAATCCCTGAAACCCCACATATTTTCATTTTGGACTTATTTCACTAAGTAGCAGTGTAAAAATTTATTCTGTCAAATTTCATTTATTTTTTAACAAATCTTTCAAAATCTAAAATTCTTGCTATGCATTGTTTAGTAGTAAAAATGCGATTTTTTTTTTTATTTCTTATTGAAATAATGGAACTTATTTCCTTTTCTGTTCTGCTCACAACTAATGTCAAGAGTTCCATGTGGTGAGGTTTTCTGTATTAGATCAACAGCTTGGGAGAAGATGGTCAGACCTTGATTCATAAACAAATTCAAAGCACCCAGTTCACTGTGTGAAATTATTCTTGCAAGGACCAAATTAATCTTGATTTCATGACCCAGCTGAGAGTATAATATGACTACTATCTATACTCCTACTTGAATTGTAGTACATTCATATTGATTTGTAACACTCAGAACCATGATAACATATCAGTGTTCACACTTTCGTACCAAGCAATTACTTTTAAGAATAATATTTTTGAAAAGCTAGAAGGCGTTCAGTTGAATGCATGAGAATATAATGCTCTGTAAATGTAAATTTAATGTAAAAATTGAATGATCAGTACTTAGGTACACCCTATACATTTTCTAGGTAGTAAAATTTTGAAAATATCCCTTCATGTTCTGAGTTTTACTGATTACAAGAAAGCTTCACTTGCATTTCTTTAGCATAAATTTAATATGTTTGAAAGATTACTCTTTCAAGCATACAAATACCAGCAAGGTGATGCATTCAGTATAAGACCATTTAAGCAGGGACTTCAAGCTTTTCCAAGGAACATAAGCAAAGCAGCTGAAATTGATTCATTTTGTGCACAGTTACCCTATAAAGATGAGGAATCAAGATTAAATAAAGCAAAAGTCCAAATGAATAAACTAATTAGGAAATAAGTGCTGGCCAGAATAACTCTACACCAGATAGGTTTTCTATCATTCAGAATTTTACCTTGGTGGATATTATGAGCTATTTTAGTGTCTTCCATTGGTAAGCATGAAATAATATTAGCAGATATTATAGAAAATAAAAGTTATAGTGCTATATTTAACAATACACATTGATAGTTTAACTGAAAGCACAGTCAACAAGTTTCTGGTTTGAAATTTTTTTTCCCATCAATACATTCACTACATCATGAATACCACTCTTTCATATACAGAATGGTATCTAAACACTATGAATGTAGATGGATCCCAGTCAAGCAAATATTTAATAATTATGCATTCATTTATATCTTCTACAACATTGGAATCTCTAAGTTAGAAAGAATTTGTTTTATCTTCTATAGAATCTGCCACTCATAATACAGTCAATAAAGTTGAATCCTCTGTAGCCACCACATATGCACCTGGGGTTAAATCCAACATAATATTTAAATGTCCTTAATGTCTGAATTTTTCACTACATTTGCTCAGATATTTAAAACTACACTCCAAGGACGCCCATCTTTCTCCATATCTGCCTTCTAAGGCAAACTGACATTCATAAATTCTGGGTCTTGGTGCCTCTAAGGAATTTGGTGGAGTTTTGCTCAATGATGCCAAAGGTTTGGTACAATAATCTAGCCACCAAAATGGTTACTCATACTCAGAAAATGATTAATTTAGTTCTATAGATTTTTGAACATGAGTCTGTAATTCCTGTTTTCCATATTTTTTTCCATAGATAGTTTATATATATATAGTGTGTTCCAATAACCACATTATTTGGTAATTGCTAAGTTTATGAAATGCAATTCTGTCAGAACTCCATGGAATTGGTAATGCAAACCATAGACTCAAAGGCAATCAGCAGCCTGTGTTCCTTGCTTAATCTCCTAAACTCCTAGTCCAGAGCTCTTGAGGAGAAAGTGTAAAATCAAAATTTTAAGATCAATTTTGAGGACAATTTTGTTGCCAGAGATTTGCTTGGTGGTTTCTAGCATTTCTAGGGAAAATGAATACATTTCCCACCTCGAAACTGAAATTCTATTTGTGAGTTTGGATGCTTGTCTGCTGGACAATGTGAAAAATGACAATGCCTATAGCATTTTTCTGAGTGCCGCTGACCTCATGCACGGAATAGGGAAAACAGGAATATGGTATAGGAATGTTGGTGTCTTATGTGAACCACAGAAAAAACCAGATGTTTCCAAATAATGTTAACAAAGTAGATTTCCTCCTCAATGGCTAGTGTGAGAACAGAAATGAGAACATCAGTTTACAGTGTAATGGCCACATTGGCTGGGAAATGACTTGTCTGTGTTTCCAATACTGAGTCTGTATTTTACTGAAAAACTTCTTAGGAAAAGATGTGACCTAGGGTTTTATCTCCCAGGCATGACTTGTGTGAACAGACTCTAGCCATTCTTCCTTTCACTTTCCCTCCATCTTGAATTCCTTGCTAGACATCAGCAAATCTCAGCAGTAATGAACAATTTTCTTTGCATGAAAATAGCATATAAATTCTCTCAAGGTATATAGCTAAGAAGTAGCAGACAGAGGTTGAATGTTTTCATAAGGCTGAGTCTCCTTTGGATGTGTGTTTGCCCCTAAATTATTAAATTTTTAAAAATTGGGATGTTGCCATGGTGTTCAGAGTCTGATCCTGTGACTTATGTTAAGCAGTGTCTGAGAAACCCTACTAAGCAGAGCAAAGCAGAGCTCTTTTCTAAATCATAAATGGCTTTAGGTGCTGAGCTGTGCAGAAGCAGAACTCACAGTTGTCATTCAATTCAAATTTTATATTCAAAACCTGAAATGCATATTAAATTGAAGCAGCAAGCATTCTGTATTTATGGGGAAAAAAAGTCCTTTCATTTAAATGCCATTTAAATTCCTTTTCTTGGATTTTATTCAGAAAGATTAACCTTGAGTATTATTAGGTTTGACTGGGATATTCAAACTGTAAAGTAGTGAAGGTAAGTCATAACACACGTATCTGAAGACCTTAAAATAAATTATCTGTTAGCAGCTATACTAACCAGAAATCACATTTTCCATCTATTGATTTTTCAATTTAATTACAAAAAAAAAAAAAAAAGTGTACTAAGAAAAATAGGCTAGGGAAAAAGCAAATAGAAAACCCCAAAGTTATTAAGGAATTGATTCAAATAAGAGATAAGAAGAAAAAAAACGCATATATGGCCTAATGAAGAACTTCCAAATTAACATATACATCTTGCCATGAAAAAGACAATTTATAGGAGAAATAGGATTCCATTCATTCCATTTGAGCTGTTGAGATCTAAGCGACTCACTTTGGTAATCCACCTTAGAGTGTTCTTTGAGACTTCCAAGAAATCATCCCTGTATCTACAGTTTGAGATATTAACTAAAAACATAGACTCTTTTCAATGGCAAAGGTAGGTCTTGTGAAGAGATAGCTAAAGCTTTTTTGCAGTTACTGATTTATTTGCCACAAAATTAGAAATGTGTTACAAATACCCACTTTCATCACTGCCCTTTAAAATATCTTACCGTGATTTTCAGTTGTGTATTTGAGATGCAGTGGACATATTTAAACATTTGTACTGGTTTTACAAGATGTCTCCTTAACTCACTCTTGCACTACACAACCAAAATAGTCATTTATTAGAAAATATCCATTAAGTTGCAAGTACCCCTGGATTTTGATGTACATGTCAATTGCATTACTTTACAGAATGATAAATCTCTCGGAATCTAATACACATGTACTTGAATTTTACAGAGAAATTTCGTTTTACATTTCCAGAGAGCTACTCATTTCCAGTATTTTTCCTGGGAATCCAACAAACCCTGCTTACCACAGAAAGTGACCTTTAATAAACAGCTTCTAAACTTTTACAAATATTGTAACTGAATTTCTAAATCAGGGGATCCAATTTTTCCACATAATAAAGATTTTAATGACTGTATCTGAATGTTTTGAAGCTTTTCAAGAAGCTAAAATTTGGGAGATAAAATTTCTCTCTACTTTAGAACCATTTCTTTCTATGTGACTGCACTATCTATTCTTCCCACAACAAATGTCTCTTATTAATGGCTGATAGTACTTCATGAATTTGGCATTAGATGTCAATTCAACAACCACATTTCAGCTCAGCCACTACAGGTTTGTCCTCAACTCCTTTTAATCCCACATTTTCCAGCAGGGAAAACACTAATTCCTACCCATATTTTTCTGTTAACTTGATGTTTTCAGGAAATGTTTTAAGGGCCTGTAGGATTTTCTTCATTAAGGAAGATTACAATGTAAGTTTATATTCCTTTGCTTAGGCTCACAGAGATGTCTGACCTCTCAAACTAAATGGGAAGTTTATATATGGCAAAATACAGCACTAGCCATCTCTAAGTAAGTAATTTCTCCTCCCCCCTCCCCATTTCATTCCCCTATCTCTTGCACAGTGAAACACTATGTTATCATAATATAAAATTGTAATTCTGTAAATAATAAATGGATAGAGATCTATTAACTTTGAAAATCTTAAGTGGAAATATGTAAGACACAAACACAAGTACGTAAATCTCAGTAAAAAAATTTAAAAAGTGATCATACTGATCCCTTTTGATCTTAGAATTCATTAATCAGTCTTTAATTTCTGCATTCTACAGAGGGACATTCATTATGGATCTTCCCCTTTTCTGCTGAGACAATGCTGCTCAGTATTTTCCCCTATAAGACCTTTACTTTCATGTAGATAATCAGTGAATCATGAGTTTGATGTTTAAGCATGCTACTACATGAGGTAAAATAATTCTAATTCTGAATTCTAAGAAGAATTTATGCAGATTTTGTTCAGAAATTAGGACTTTTGCTAAACTACACTAGTAACATAATAATGTTAATTATGTTCTTAATGATAAGACCTCCCATGTGTTTTTGTGTTACAACACTCAAGCTTTGCATATCTGTTGATAAGAGATCTTATTAGGAATCAAAATATATATTCATTGTCTAAGTGCACCATTAACCAAGGGCTCATTATCTTCCCTTGATTAAATGTTAACATAGGGCTCTAAGATCTCCTTGCAAGTGGAAAACTATGTAACAAGAAGTAATTCATCTGAACTATCTTACAGATGCTCCTTTGAGTTAGATCCTTTAGGTTCTGCCAGTCCAGTCACCTACTGAATGTCCACGGCTTAAGACACAAGTCTGTAACAGTCCACATCGTAGAGATCATCTCCATACTCCTCAAAACAGGAACACTTCACATGGCAGAAACTTGCTGAAGTCAGTTTCGTGCCATTTGGCCCAGAGTTCAGTGCTAATCTGACTTTAAAAGACATGCAGGTGATGAGTGTACTTCAGTAGTTTTCTGAGAGAGCTCATGAAATCTTCCATGACTCAGAGAAAACACAGTAACAACAGTGTTCCCTTCTCATCAGTTTCTAACCATCAGCTTTTTCCTGGGTAGAAATAACAATGTTACATGCTGAAAATGCAGAAAACTAGCCAGTATTAGAAATACATTGATGACAATATTGTTTTGTGAATGTCATGGATACAGAGCTTATGCCTGCATTTTTTCATGCATCAGTCAAAACACGCGATTGTTTAACATAGGACAAGCCTCCAATACACCTCTGTCTTCAGCAGTGATTCTGGTTGATTTTGTATCGACACCCTGAAGTGAATAGCCCACATAACATAGCATGAAAGTCTGCTTACTTGTAAGATAACCTATAATAATTTACCTCAAAACAGTCATTTATTACTTTCAGTGTGACTTCTGATACACAGAGAACTCTACTTCACAGTTGCTCTCAGTGCAACTGACACTCTAGTTATTTTCTCTAGTATGCCCATTCCATAACCAAGAATTTGATATGGATACAAAATTGCAATGGCATATTGATGGTATATACTTTTTTGGAAGATCATTATTCCAATAAGACATGCATGGGAAATTTTTCTAAAACAGTCTTTGTCCTTATCTTGTGCAGTTATCAGAGTGGGTTTTCATCATCTGTTCAGTCTTTCAGTTGTCCTGCAGAACTGTAGATCATAGGAGTTTGAATAAAGTAACACCATATTTCTCAGCTGTACAATACAACTCTTCTTAGCCACAGATTTAAGAAAGGACCACAGCACAAGTTTTTGATCCTTTGTGGTTATGATTCCAGATTTATTATCTTCTTCTAGTAGTTCTGCATTATTATTACTTCTTCAGCTCAACACTGTGATACACATTTCAACAAGGACCATAGATTGTAAATATTAGTTGTTCCAAAGGACAGAGATGAAATGTGATTGGCAAATACTGCCACAAGAATTTCTAGTATTTGTTACTTCTGAGTCAGAAAAAATTAGTCACATAATTATTCTGCATTAATGTGTTTTTTTTTCTTTTAAATACAAGAAGTGGATTTAAATCCAAGAAGTGACTTGTATACGACTTGTTAAAGACTGCCTATATGGTTGGAACAATATTTTAGAAGAACATCTTCATTTCAGCCACCATTTTTGAAAAGCTACCAACTTGGAAAGATTATCACTTGATTAACTATGCAAATAAATTTGTATTACTCAAATTTAACAAGTTTAGATTGTGTTGTGGCTAATTGAGGGACTGACAGTTCTTCTAGAATCAGTTCATTATCAATAAACTTGTAATTATGTGTACATGAAAGACAGTAAAGTTCTTCTGAAATCTTCCTGTGAGCTCACATACTAGTTATTTTTCCAATTAAAGAAAAAGATTCTCTCTGAGATTTATTTCACCTAAAGTTATTACATTATTTTTATCTACTGTTGTATTTTACATATTTGCTATTCAAATATGAACAGCTAACAAAACACAAAATAAAGAATGATTATTAAAAATGTTGCTTAAAAATCCACTTGTTTTATTAAAAAACCTCTTATGTAAATATCTGTTATGCAGTTAAGCCATGATCTGATGATTTACATCTAATTCATGCAGAAAAAGTCCAGCTTTATAAATTTTTATATCAAAGTAATAATTGGAAGAAATGCAGTAGATATATTTCATTTTATTAATGGGCAAAGTTTTTCTTTTGTAATGGAACATAACATCTCAGTAGCCAACAAAATGGACAAAGTGTCTTTCCTCAGAATCTATAAAACATAACTTCCTGCACTTCTATGCAATTTATCAAACTTCATTTTTGCATATTTTTAAAAAAGCCATGATTTTCAATATCTCTGATTCGTATTGCAGAGATAGATGCTTTGTATCTACTGATGTTTTGATTGTAAATTATTCTAAATATCTAAGCAAAGTAAATCAATTTAAGTCTTTTGGGCACAGGCCAGATGATCTGTTCCAAGCTACAATGCAAAATTTGGACATTGTCACTCTTCTAATGGTTAAAACTTTTCTTCTCATCTTCAGTACAAATGGATATATCACTAATATTTGTGAGTTACTGTTGTCTATTTCCTAGGCTAAAGCTATATTTTACTTTTAATGACTCATTTTTTGCTCTCCTGTTTAACCACATATGTTATTTATTAAGAGTGATCAGTTTAGCAAGCTCTTTCAGCTGCCATGTCAAATTGAACAAGCCAGGCATTTTTTTTGTAATTTTTCTCCACTTAGATTTTATATTCCTATCACTATCCCAGCATCCTTCCATATTTTAGCTTAACTTCCTAAAATTATGTAGGAAGAAAATAATTACAAGGTAGGAGAATATCTGCTGAAAGAGATTAAAGATTTTTGTTTATTTGATGTGCAGCTTCTTGGTATTTAAAGAAATCAGATTATGAAAGTAAAAGAATAATGTTCCCATACACTTCTACACTGTAGTTGGATGTGGCTGATTTCAATTAAACCTTCACCACATTTTATGGAATTCCTGCTTTTTAGATTAGCTGTCTTTTCTACAGTGATCTTTAGTATCCTCCATAAGAAAAAAACATAATCTTTTCCTTGCTCAAAAAAAAAAATCTGAAAAGAAATTTATATATATATATATATTCTGAATATTTTTCTACCAGATCACAACAAAGTAACATACAGAATTCCGAAGCACTGCTTTGCTCAGTATGAGAGAAGATTAATGCCACCTAGATTATTCTGGTAGATGTTGGCGTAACCTTCTTTCAAAGATTTTAGATGAGCCCTTGCCAAAGGCTCCTTGGGCATTCCCTTTTATGATTTTCACTCCTGCATTGTAGAAAGTTTGTTTACCAGTTCTTGAGGTGCGCTAGCCTTGCATAAGAGTAAAATACCTACCCACTTGATCACTGACTCAGCAGGGGGAAGGGAGACAATTGGACGAGCAAGGTCATAGGTTGAGGTAAGACAGGGAAATCACTTACCAATTATTCTTGGGGGAAACACAGACTTGACTTTCACAAAAGTAATTCATTTTATTGCCAGTTAAAATAGATTTAGGTAGTAAGAAAAAAAAAAAAAAGATAAAAATTATAACACCTTTCTTGACCCTTTTCCAAGGCTATATTTCAGTCTTTCATTTCAGACTCCCATACAAACTCCCACGTCGAGCAGCACAGGGGATGGGCATTGTGGTCGGTACACTCTGGTTTCTCTCTTGCCACTTCCTCCTTCCACTTTACCCCTGCTCAGCTGTGGGATTTGCACAAGCCCCTTTGGAGATGCCCACCTGGTCCAGTGAGTGATCTTTCCCAGCCTGCAGGGGAATCTGTGCTCTGGGCATGGTGCCTGAAGCTCCATCTCCTCTGGCTTTGTTATTCCCCCACCTCTCTGTTGTTTTAATGTCCTAAATATGTTTACCCGAGATGCCACCAACTCACCCATGGGCTCAGCCATGCCCCTTGACAGCTGGAACCAACCATGGCCTGCCCAGCTCTAGCCACTCCTCACAGAGCCCTACTGCAGCCCAAATTCAGTTTATTTTCTCAATTTGAAACTGAAATTTTTGTAATGAAAACTTTAAGTTCATTTGTCCTATTAATGCTCTCCACCAACGAGCTTGGGAAATTACTCCCTCCCCCAGCCTTATTTTCTAGATCTTCAGAATCCCACTCCCTTTGTTTTCTCCAGAAGTCTTGTTTTATAAATCACAGTGCTCTGTAGATTCTTCAATTAAACTATGCCTTTCTCAAAGTGCAGCACACCATGGCCCACACAAGGTCTAAACTGAGCAAGCCAAATTTTATGGGCTACAGCAAAGGCATTTTTGGCAGCAAACCCACTTCCCACCTTCCTACTTACCTCCTGATTCCCCTTCTGGTAAAACAAGAAATCAGCTTCAGCTTGGGGTATGATACACCTTCCAAAACTGCCCTGAAAAAAAGAAATTTATTTCCTCAGGTTTTATCTGTGCAACTGATTATTCTTAAATAGTTAAGATGCTTGGCTGACTCTCATACTTGAGGCTCCTAAAAGGGAAGAAAGCATTGGAGCTGACAGGTGTCTATACTCTCAGAATTTCTGAATTACCACCACAGGTCAGCACATTAAGAGGCTGGATATTACTTGATTTTGTTATTGCAAGCTTAAATCTAAAAATTTCCACTTATTAAAACCTAAAATTCTTGGAGATATTTATATTTTCTTATTTGTAATACATGCTATGGAACAATTCAATCCTGGTATTCATGGACAAGAAAGGCTAACAGAAGGACATATGTAGAAGAAAATGAGTCAACAATTTAAGATAATAATAAAATAAATACCTTCAATGTTTTGAATGATATAATAGTGATAGAAAAACTAACAATATGTTGAAAAAATTTATCAAAAGTATGTATAATATTACCAAACTCAATAGAGAAATGTACTTGATTAAACCCACAGAGGAAAACATTGTGATATGTATCCTGTTACTCACTGAAGACATGTCTTTTGTCGCCTAGACAGACTGTCGCCATGTTCTCATCCATCTTAGTTATTCAAAGGGTACAACAGAACTATTGATTTGTGTTCTATCTTGTATTCCTGTGCATAATAATTGCTAAGGAAGGTAAGATTATTTATCAAGCAGCTGCAATGTATTTTACTGTGTCTGACATTCACTGTGCATTTAAATAAGAAAATACCAAGTTATGGTATTCTGATTCCTTAATGTGATTATTCCATTTTTTACACATTTGTGATTAGTGTTCAGAGTACCTCATTTGAAAGCAACGTGCATAGTGGAACTTTGAACACTATTACATGTGTCTTTCCTAATTTACCTCAACTGATTAATTGAGATTTTTTACACTACAGCTTAACTAATAAAACAATTTGTCTTTAAAGTACAGATTTAAGCAACTTGGAAAGCAAAAGAAACTGGCTGTATGTACAACTATTTATTTTAACTTCGTAAATTAAAACGTATCGCTTTGATAATTAAGAAACTCTGAGTTGTTTTCTGTCATAGCCAGTGGCAAGTGCATATTCAAACCAAAGTAAATGGACAATTTAAACATCCTAATATTAAACAATTCACAGGATGAGCCACTATTAAATCTTTAAAGTTCAGACTCAGTGATCTGGTGTGTGCAGCAGGTATATACTTTTGCAAATGAAAAGCAGAAATTCATGCAGATTATCAATACCTTTCCCTTCTTGTCACAAAGCAAGGAACAGTCATGTTCCTGGACAACTTTAGGAGCATTTTAATGATTGCACAGCAGTTTCAAAGACAGAGCCTACCTCTTGTTCTCAAATAGGTAGAGAAAGCATTACACATAATGTTATTTGGATATAACAAAGACTCTTAAAGTTGCTCAATTTTAATTTCATTAACGCTTGAAAATTATGATTGTCTGGTGGTTTGCATTTGTATGAAGGGAATAAGAGAGGATAGTTTAAAGTAAGGGAGATAAATAAACTGCCTAGCTACATCAGTTTTAGCAAATTGAAGCAGCCAAGGCCATTCTTTGGAGCAGAGGGCAGCTGGTTGGTGATCACCGTGTGCACTTGGACACTGACCCAGAAACAAGGATGGCCTCAAGCCCTGTCTTCCTGCGAGAGGCTGCTGCTCTGCCCCAAACCCTACCCACAGTCTGACAGGATGAACAGGCACCGGGCAGCACAGGGTGCTAGTAACCTATAGATTTCCAAATGCAATGTTTAACATTTCATAAAATAGTTATGATGCTAACAAGCTTTTTAAGCAGACAGAGGTGATATTCAGCATAGGTAAGCAGTGACTCAGGACATTTATGCTGATCAGTCTCTGCCAAGTCAAACAAATGAGAGTGTTTTCATTGCTTTTTCAGATCAATATGTATTTCATTTCTGGAAATTGCAGGCCTACATCTCAGCAGTTATTGGTGAGGCATATGCAATCCCAGAAAGGAAGACAGAATTTTCAGGAATAAATCCTGTAGTGAATTCTGTAGCAGAACTCTGGATCCCCAAGGGCACCACCAACTCTGACCATCCTGTCCAGCAATACTGCCTCCAGGCTTCACCTCATCCTGCCCACATCAAAGTTCCCCACACCAGTCCCTCAGGTCCAGCAGCCCCTGTCCCAGGGATGCTACAGCAGGGCCAGCCTCCAGTTCCCCACATCCTGGCTCTGCCTGGCCATGGATCCTGCTGGATCAAGCCCAGACATGAGTCCTGATGCTCCAGGGACACCCATGGGCCCATGTCCTGGCCTGTCCCTGGGCTTGCCTATGCCCATCCCCAGGGAGGCACCTGGGGCTGGTGCTGCCCAGGTGCCCTCAGTTGCCCTGCTTCTGGCTGAGGTGATAGCAATGTTGTTTTGTTGCCTTGTCAACACTCTGTGGAGTGCCCTGACCATCATGGACAGCACTCTTGCCCCCAGATCTCCCCTCATCCTGCCTACATCAAGGGATCTGCTGTAAGATATGCCCAGAGTCCTTTCTCTGGGGTAAATAGCCTCAAACTGTCTTCATAGAGGAGATGCTCCAGCCCTGTGGTCGACTTAGTGGCCTCCTCTGGACTCAGTCCAACAGGTCCACATTCATCTAATGCTTGGACCCCGGAGCTGAGGAGCAGAATCACCACCCTCACCCTGCTGGTCACACTTCTTGATGCAGTCCAGGACACAACTGACTTTCCAGTCTGCAAGAGCACGTTGCCAAATCATATTGAGCTTTTTTTCCACAAACACCGCCAAGTCCTTCTTGGCAGGGCTGCTCTCAATACATTCTCCTTCCAGCCTCTGCTTGTGCTTGGGATTGCCCTGAGCCACCTGCAGGACCAGCATTATGATCACACCACACAGCTTGCTGTCATCAGCAAAATTGTTGGGGGTGAATATGTACATTAAATATATTTATATATATACACATACACACCGCATTTGTGTGCATAGTAAATGGTGCATCTCCTGCAGCATAATTATTGACTTCCAATACTGTTGGACTTTTAAAGAAAAATATTAAATAAAAATTAAGTGAAGACTACTAAAAATCCTTTACACTCAATATAAGCCACAACTGTACAAGTAGGGATAGTATTGTGTTAGAACTTGTGCTTCAAGCTGAGGTTATAATGAGATATTTCTAAAGATATAAGTGTGTAACACATATTACAATAGAACTGTCTGGTGTGTTCTCCCCAGCTTTCAGTCCTCCAAGGTTTTCAGTATCCTCAGCATGCATTGATCATTACTGCCAGTAAAAGCTGTGTTGGTTTACTGCTTTGTAAGGAGTTCTCAGCTTATTTGGTTTTTAGGTGAAAGTGTTTGAATTTTTTTGGCTGAGGTTTACATCAAAACAGTGACCCATCATAACAGAAAACCAAGAAGAAAAAGGCTCATTCCTAAATGCATGGAATTGATGGGTAGCATGTTGAAGTGCTATTTTCACACTGAACGACGAAAGTCAAGCCAAAACATGTTTTTATAAATGTCTGGCAATATATAACATTCAGACCTTTATGAGGCTTCCTTTTTTGCATTCACAAGTGTAAGTTCAGTTGCAGTTCTGCATGTCAAATACATATAAATGTCAGCAAAGACATCTTTGCGTGTGTTATCAGCAAAATCAAAACAGTCTTTTTAAATCCTTGAGTATAAATTTTCTGTCGTGCCACACAGTCTTTGAAAACCCTAGTGTTTTCTATACTAAATATTAACAAAAATATTCACTTACAGGGTGCAGTGCAGGGTTTGTCTTTCTCAGGCACAGTTTTTCATTGGTTCAGCATCACCATATAGGCCTTTGTATGATATCAGAAGTATTTACAGGACATGCTAATAAGTCTAAATGTTTCACAGTTAATATTCCTCATTTGTTCCTGTCTCAGTACACACATACTTGAGACAGAAACTAAACTACTCCAACTACTTGGCATTCCAAAATTCACATTTGAAATTACAATGTGACAGATCATGCACTGTCTTGACACTGAAGGGGATTTGGTCTTTTCATCTCAGTCTTCCCTGATGTTTAAAATGAGTTCAAGCTGCTTTCCCCTAGGGCAGTTTTAACACGATCATTTTTAGACACTCTCTTCTTCCTGTCACGCCCACAGCCTAGTCAGCCCTTTCATTCTAACAAAGCCCTGTGCATTCATTTGCAAGTAGCAGAGTATTAAATTACTCTACAATTCAAATATTTCAGAATAGAAGATAAGAGACATAAGTAATATTAAATATGGAAAGCAATTGTAACACACATAGTATATGTTTTCATGACATTTTTTGCTATTCCAATCAAAATGAAAAATTCCTTCTCTTTTTGTTATCTTCTAATTTAATCAATCATACCACTTTTTTTTAATTTAAAAATTAAATTTAAGTCTCTTCCTGATGAAGTGGCTTTAATCAAACAGTACAGCTCAGCATAATACCATCTTCTCAATACAGCTTTAGATGAACCCTTTTTGTAAGGTTTCAGGTTTGCCTATCAATTGGTATCAACTGATTAGATTGAGTTAGGAGGATTTGTACCCACTGTTCTCCTCTGTTCTTTCACATGCATTATATAATATTACTTAGAGACAAAAAGCATAATGCTGATCCCAGCCCACTAAAAGCAAAATGAAATTTAGTAATTCACACTATTAACATAATTGATAGAATCCTTGTAATTAGATATCATAAACCAAAACCCCATTTTTTCTGAAATTCATGCTGTAGCCATCCTAAATTATTTGATCCTGTAAAAGAAAAGATGAGTATATATATTAAAATTTTTCAGAATATCAGAATATCTCTTTAATTATTCAAAACATTCTTCAAAACAGTCTTTGAAAACTGGTTCATAAAAACTGTTTGTGGTATGTTTGCAACTCTTTTTTGGAAAAGGAAATTATTGATATTTGAAGTAACCATTTTGTAAAGTTTGTTCTTATGGAAAAGAGGGGAGGTAAATGGTGGAAATAACTTGGATCTTTGTAGTGGATCCATTCCAAAATAAAAATCAGTTGAATCTTATGATACCAATTCTACTAGTTTGTCCATAGGTAGTCTTCAGTTTACAAAAGGTCAGCATGAAGTAGACCTCTGTATCTTGCAAGTAAAAACTAGAAGTGGGACAAGATAAAATGCAGAAATTGTTTTATGACACAACATATTCAGAACAACTTTAATAAATGCAAACTTTTTGAATATTTGTAAGCTCACACATGTTGACCTCAATGGAAGTGCATCAATAGCAGCAAAGCAGAGGCCACTGTCCATTCCTCACTGAGGCAGATGTTTCATTTCCTGCCAAGCCTGCTACTGCTAATCACTCTCCTCTATTTGCCCTTATTGTAGCTACCTCAATAACATATAGAGAAAAGTAATGATGTTACAAAAAATTTAAGAAACACACTTATGTCCTTTAAGGAGCAAATGTGTTTTATCCATAGATATTATGCAATTTTTTTAATTTATAAATGGCTTTATTCAATCTCAGCAGCCTATGCTAATACAGGTACGTAAGAACTAGTAAACTTGTGCAACAGTACTAACCCCCTCTGTTTCATCTGCAACATCAGTTCAGATTTGACACTTGCCACTGACCTTGATCACTGTGACTGAAGGTATAGGATTTGTTGTGCTAACAAGTAGTCGGGAAAGATCGGCCTTTTATAAGTCAGCCACTAGAAAAGAATTTTGGAAAAGAAAGTATCTCTTTTGTAAATCATGGCACAAACATATACTGCATTTTCTTCAAAAAAACAGTGCAAAATCGTAAGCACAATTTCAATTTCATGTTTGGAAAACTTAGTGGAATATAAAGTGCTTTATGAAATGCCATGAAGGATCCATGTTCGTTCATATCAGTTGTCCAACGGAGTGAGCTGTAACACTTTCCTGTCTACTACATCCTTTTTGTCTCAATCTGCCTCATGTTCCTACTAATCTTCAGGACTTCAAGCAGGACATTCTAGATAATCCTCCCAGTTGTCTGTAATCACCCATGTCTCTTTATCTGATAACCACCTGTCCTGGCTGCAAGGAGGGGGCAGAGCTCAGTGCCGTTTTGGCATGGCCAGATCACTCTTCTATACCACTGACATCATTGCTGGGGATGTGCTTTAAGGGGGAAGGAGAAGGAGCATATCCCCAGAAGAGCATTACTTTGTCTTGGTCTCTCTCCAGGGGAGGTTATGGGGATCAGCCCTGTGGACCCCATCCTCTGTCACTGCTTATCTCCCTCCCAATCCTGCAAGTCGTGTCTTGGAGATGTGGCTCTGAAAAAGCGGCAAACACGGCTCCGAGATGTGGTGCTGGTGTGGGAAGCAGCTGCAGAAAACAGAGCAGCACAGGCAAACCTGAGCCCAGCCAAGGCCAACCTGAGCCTAAAGGAGCTGAGCAGAGACAGGTGGAGCAGGGCAGAGCTGTCTGGAGGGCAGTGCAGCATGGAATTGAGCCAGCCATGTGTAGGGGTCAGGAAAAAAAGTGGTGAAGTGTGGATAATCTGACTTTTTTGGGGGTTTGTCCATCATTGCTTTTTGTGGTCTCAGGCTTGGGGGCAGGAGAACTGGATGTGGGGAATGCCTTCAATCTTGTCTTTGTATGGGGAAGCCAGTGGAGAACATGGAATCAATCATGCAGGAAAGGCTCCATCTTGTCTTTGGCCCAGAGGCCATGAACTAAGTTGAGGTGATGAACAATTTACCTTGTGTGCGTAAAGCACCTTCTCTTTTTTATTATATACCACTTTTTTTAATACTGATGCTGATACTGTGCATTTCTTATTCCATTGCTGTTTGCTTTCAGTAAATTGTTAACTCATATTCTCTGCCTTTGTTCCTCTCTTGATGGAGGGGGCATAGAGAAAAGGAGTGACTTATTTGGAGTTTAATTTCTGGATGCTACCTTTGCCCTGAAAAACAAAGGGTTGAGGTTACACCCCCAGTACTTCTTACTGAAGTGGATGTTACTGTGGCTGCAGGAGGAGCAGGGTTAAATGCTTAGATTGTCTGTGGCTTTGGTGTGCTGCCAGTCAAAAAGCAATAATGAAAGCCCCAACAGGAAAATAGCAATTCTCCATAGTTTATTGCCCAGTCAAATCTGAAGAAAATTTCCTGGCATCAACCATTGGTGTTTTCCTGGCACCAGAACTTTTTCCCTGTCAGACTTTCTACAAAAAATGTAGATAAAAAAGCTATCCCTCAAAAAGGGACTAATAATATTTCATAATGGAATGTGTTTCTAAGTTATCCAAAACATTAGATCACTATGCATATGCTAAAATGGCATCTAAGTATTCATTCTGCAATACTAGGCTGTCTCGGAACTGGAAGACTAAACAATTTACATTTCCTTCTATTCCCTTTAGGATAGCATTTGCACCAAGATTTTGTGATGTTATATATTCAAGGTATTGTAAAATCACATTTAAGAGCAATGAGAAATCTTTCTGTTATTTCTCAAAACATTTGAAAATAAGTCACCTTAAATATGCAGGAATCCCCTAACAGTTCATAAAGAAATTTTGGGTTCATTGTCTACTATATCTACTAGATTTTTTAAATTATTATTTTATTTGTTTAAGCTGTTAGAGGCCCACTACCTGGTAGCTGCAGATGATACATGCTATCTGTAAATTTTGATACTATCTGGACAAGACTAAAGTTGCACATCCTAAATCCCCCAGTCAATAAAGAAATATGGCACAGAACCATCTGTCAGGAGTCTGACCATGCATTTTTTCTTCTGCACATAGACTATTCAGACTGGAAAAACCGGGCACTTGGTATTCCAGAAAGAAAACCTATTGTTGAAAACTAAAGATTCCAAAAAGAAGGGGTCTAGGAAAAAAAAAGAAAAAGTGAGGAACTGCAAGCAGCAGCCCAATACAAACTGGCAAAATTTTTCTGCCTAATGATCTGCTATCGGTGATCTGCTGGCTGGGATGGAAAGTGAACACACAGTGAGCAAAGCAAATTAATGAGTAGATGCTTGAAACAGCCAAGTAGGGTAAAAGTTCTAATTCTTTTCTTCTCAAGAGAACCATACTACTCAGAATCAACCTAAACTCTTGTTTACTCTACTTGTGTAACAAGGTTTCTAAGGATTAATCCAGCTTCAGAATATAACTTTAGAACAATATTATGAAAGGCTGAGAAAAAGAGAGAAAACTGATTTTTTTTTTGAAGTGCCTACTTTTGCAATAAAAGGCATTTATGGGCTTTGAGATCACTGAAGCACACTATTTTACTTGACAAAACTCCAGGTAAAAAAGACTTAAAGTGGAAATAGGATCGATATCACCGGGATGTCTTAAGTGATCTCTCTCACAAACTCTAAAGGAATAGCAAAAGAGAATGATAAAAGAGCTGTCAATTTTAAGAATAGGACCACAGAATAATCCTCTCTGAGCTACTAGATCTACTAGCATTCTGGGTTTTTTTAGTTTCATTTGTAGAACCCTCTGTTTTTGAGACTTGTGGAGGAAGGTATGCAAATTTTCCAGCTCAAGGTATATTCAGGACAGAAAAATTTTTAAAATGGCTTCAGGTTGATTCATCAATGGTCAACCTCCATTCTTTCTAAAGCTACCCAAATTGCAGTTTATTGTGGCCTGAAAAGCTCTTCCTGTGAATATGAATTGCAGATGATCAGACACAGTTTTACTGAGGTTAGACAGGGAGGCTGGAATCCATCTAGCTTACGGTAGTATATGAAAATTTGTTGCTTAAAACTGTTACAATAAACTGGAGCTCACTCTGCAGTCAATGCAGGTAAATAGATAAATGAGATGAAGCTTCTTCTGGAGGTGCTTAACTCTACAGTAAGGAATGGATCATTTAATAGCTTTAAGTCAGATTGCTGCCTTTGAGAGATATAGTTTATGTCTAAATGAATACCAGAATGTAAAAACACAATCTAATTTTACAAAAGCTATTTTCTATATTATCTAATTTGTATTTTGACAGCAGAGTCTTTAGGTCTCATCAGTATATCTAGTTTTATTTGGGCAATCCATGAGTAAGGACTTCATTAGTGGAACCAAGTAATCTAACATGATGATTGGAAAGCTAAACAATATTAACGTCTGCAGGTTAGACTTTAAATCTTGTCCCCTCCTGACATGTGCTTATAGGCCTGAAATAAACAGAAGTACTCATTTCACAGATATTTTCCTGATGCTTGGCCCCTGAAATTGATCACAGACATCAAATCTTTTTAAAAGACAATTGGAAGACATGATAGGGATGCCCTTTTTTCAGTAGTGGAGTGGCCAACACACTAAACCAGTCCGTCTTTATTTGAAGAATGTATGTCTTGACCTTGCATAGTCATTGGACTGTAAACTCTTGTAAAGAAAAGCTTTGTTAAAAATTCCTGAAGAATCCAATAATGTCAGTATTCCCTTGGTCAAAGGAAAATTAGGCTCTACTCTGGCAGCTTAGGGCATTCACTTGAAAGAAGAGACCTGAGCTGTAATCTCTCCGTTAGTGATAGTCTCTGTATTAGGGGTTAAGCATTTGTTCATGTGAGAGGTGGAAGTGCATTGTCTTCTCTAGGAAGTGCCCAAATCATGATGCTCTAATCGTGAGGCTACAACTTACATGCCTGGTCTTTTGTCTGGTAGACTTGTAACAGCTGCTAACAGTTAGAGAGATCCAGCAGAAGGGATTATATAGAAGATAATGAAGAGATCACAATAGTAAGAGTTTGCAAGTCTAGACTAGAGTTTGGTTGACTTTCCTAGAAATCAGTAAATATGCGGAAATTGTGGTGAACCCTATATTCCACATCAGAGAGGAGACATAGCTGTAACTGCTGCCACCACCACACACATTCCATAGAAAGGAATACCTTTCAAGCATCACGTTCTCAAGGCTTTAGAGAGTCTTCCCTGTGGCATAGGAACCAGTTGCTGAAGATTGTAAGGAGACAAAGGATAAGACACAGCCTTGTCAATATCTCACTCAGTCATCGTGGATGCCATTCTGAGCTGCTCTATCCTTCACATACTGCAGAGCAAGCCTGCACACCTCCTGACTGGCTCCTGCCCCTAAGCAGCAACAGGACTGTGCACTTTCCTGAAATTGTGACAGCATCAAAAGATACTGGAAGCCGATGGATAACTTTCTGAAACTCGCTTGAACTGACTGCTAATTAGTGTTTTGTCTGATAGCCCTTTCATAGCTGGATGAAGCTGGAAGGAAGTAAACCACAAAGGGAGCACATTTTTGTTTATCATTAATTTTAACTTAGTTTTGCATAGACTTGTGAGACCCTGCAGTAATCTTCTTAATTTGTCACACATTGTAAATTCATGTAGTAAGTTTATTAATTCCAGGAGTCTTTTTTTCTTACAAGTCTAACCAAATTGATACATTTTATAATGGATTGGATCATGTGATATTACTGAAACTAATCTGGTGAGCTTCTACTTAGCTATAATTTTAGATATCACTAATGTTTATTATTAAATTTTCCAATGCCCTGAGGGCATTTTCCAAGTGATAGAAAGGCAGAGCTATGGGAGAACTTGTTCAGATCCTCAAAATCAGGCCAGCCCTCCTGTCATATTTATGCAAAAAAAAAATTACTTCAGTTTACAAAATAAACAATCAGAAATACAAACTTGTCTCACTCTTCTTTAATACTTGCATCTGTATTATATCAAAATCAAGGTATTCACCGACTGAATGATAGTTTCTAGGCCAGGGACACCAAAGTGTATGGGTCAGATGAAAGTGTAGTTATGAAACACCCTAAAAGTTTTAAACCCCATAAAACTCTGTATTTTAGGTATGCACATCAGTAGTTTTAAAGTTTCATCCTCTTTTGCCAGCAGTAGGGTTACCTTTTTTGTGAGAGAGCCATTGCATCCTTCACTTCTCTCCTAGCCCTCATAGGCTTAAAGCCGTCCTAATTATTTTGTTCCTAACAGATATTTGAGGCATTTTTATCAGCAATTTAAAAATCAATGTTTTGGCAATATCCCTTGCAGTTTAGCTACTGTCTTGGTTTTGAGTTCAGGTGCTTAAAAATGTCTCACTACCTAAAGATTAAATAAAACAATAAGTTCATCTCCTTAATCACATTTTATGATGAAGTATGTTTGCCTCCTAGGCTTTCATTCACCTCCACCAATGTAATATTCTTCAGAAAAAGCTTGCTTTTGCCTTGACAAGGATCTTAGGACATGTTAATGCTGGCTTTCTGACAGGTGCTAACAAAAAGACTTCTGAGTGAAGCAGTTCCACTCCGCAGGGCAGACTCTTATCATCTTGAAAGTGTGATCAACCGTGACTCCAGAATTTCAATGAGGAAATAGACTGTCACAGAGCTGTGCAAGGGGCTAACCCCAGCCATGGGGGTTGAAAACCTCCAGTTCAAAGGACCCGTGCTTGTGCAGAAATGAGTCAATTCTTCTCTACTGAGCTGCAGCATTGGCCGTGCCATCAGCTGCCAGCAGCCGTGGTGGCAGATCAGCAATGCAACTCGGTGTTTTCTACACAGATACTTACATCAGGAGTATTCTGGGAACTGCAGTTCCCTTTTGGAAATTGGGGGCTCTGAAATGGTGCTGAGGTCACTGATAGCTCATGTGTGCTTAGTTTCTCCCTGTTGAATTGAAGAATGCCTGCCAAGTTACAGGGCTAGCTCTCACTGCTACCGCGAGCACTGGCAGATGGAAAGGTCTTACAGAACTATTTGAATACAAATGCAGTAAATAGCATATGCATAATTTTGGCCTGCAGCACCCAGTGGAAGAATAAAGAAGAATAAATTTAGAAGATAGACCCAGGGCAGTGATTGCTAGGTTTCAAAGTCACTCTCAGTGATGGCTGTAAGCATACAAGGAACACATGAGGGACCTTGTACATGTTTATGTCTTGGAAACATATACATTGTTCCCAGGAGACCCAGTGAAAAAAATTAAGGCAACAGAACCCAAGGCAGAGCTTAATCGGGAAAGCAATACACTTCTTCCTTTTTTTTTTTCTTTTTTTTAAACAAAGAGCAGACCTATGGAATGCCTGTGAAGAAGGGACTGCTTTAGTTTCTGAGAGTGGAATTTTATGGCCTAGACTACTGGTCTTTTTCCATTTTGGCATCTTTTCACCTACAAACCTGTGCTTATCTGTTTTGACTCATAAGGTACCAGATAATTCCTTTTTACTTTTTAATTGGATTGTTTTTCTCTGATGCTGCAATAAATTATTTTGGCATAAATACAGTTATTGAATTCCTTTTTAGTTGGGCATTGACTTCACATAGTAATTCACTAAATTAATAATATCTGAGAAAGTAAAAAGAATAGCATAGTCAGACCAGCTGCTTCTTAAATTAAAACAATTTCTTCTTAAGCCTAAGGCAAAGCATAAGGAAAAACTGTCAAGCAATCAAAGGAGAGCCACAAAACCAAGAAGATACCTATTGTTTTCTGGGCCATTACTTATTTTCCCTTTTCCCAGTATGTATATAGAAATTTTGGGTAAAGTCTCTTTTATACTTCTCCCACCCTGGAATTATCTATTCCTTTTATCAAAGATGAATTTCTAGCTCCTGAGCAGCCTTTATCAGGTAAAGGCACACAGTAGAAGACCGGTACTGATGAAGAATTCATATGGAGCCACGGTGAATTCATATGGAACATTCATATGGAACTCACAGGAGTTCCAGCTCTTCTCCTCTCACCCCAGTCTGAAGCTCTCTTCCTTCATTTTTATAGAGACTTTTTTAAAACAAACCTGATAACAGCACATGTCAAATCCATCATCAATCAAGTTACTGATGTAAAAAATAAGACTTTGCCCACCATCAAGTGATCAAACTGAATTCCTGAAAATACTGAAAAGATCCCGTAGGAGTGCTGAAAAATTGCAAAGAACTTTGGTGAATAGGTGAAGTCAGTGTTGGGTAATTGATAGTTCCAATTGCTACATATCTTTCCCCTCTGTGTCAAACCAGAATAAATTTCTTGTGAAAGGTCAGAAGGCAACCAGACAAAATCAATTCAAAGGAACAGAGAACCCAATGAGGTTAAGAGGATTTGAAAAAAATCCATTATTTCCAAGTGAGATATTTCTTCTAAGGTGCCTAAGAAAGTTAACAACAATTTGATGATTTCAACACAGTCTCTTGGATAGGGAGGAAGTGGTGTCTCTTTTTCAGCATGATCTTAGTAAACATAAGCTGGGAGGGAAATTCCCAACATGTAAACAATTGGAAACTTCTTCCTTAAGTAAATGAAATCTGATTTATAAAATTATAATGTGTCTTCTAATCAGAACATAGCCTACAGTCCTAAATAAGAAATGCAGATAACTTTTCCTGTTTCTATCAAAGGATTTTATTTCTATCTAATCAGATGCAGCCATCAGGTTCCTACATCCAAAATCATGCACCTTGGGAGAATGAAAGGTGAGTTGATGCAGAAATTCTATAGTTGATATCTGCTCTTTCTTGAAGTTCCCTGCTTCCAACCCTTAAAACAGGACAATCTCTCTGCTTAAACCAGGAAATTTGTAAACCAGAAACAAGGGCAGCTGACAAAATCTACAGATTTCTTTTCCCAATACCCTATTTTAAGGGAATATGTGCAGTTTTTCTGCAAAACTAGGGGTTGCTTTCAGCCATCAGAAACTAGGTTTTTATGGTAACATATCCAAACCTGTGGTCAGCAGAAACACATAACCTCAGTGTAGAAGGATGTGGATTGATTATTTTTTACATCCAATGCTTTAGTGACTTGAGAAAAACATATTATCAACAAAGAGAGATTAAGTTCTCTGTGTCTTACAGAGAACAATTGTCTATTTTGATAAGACATCTGCCCTCTCTTGAAGAGAAAGAGCCAGTACGTAATTTAACACAGCTTTAACCCTATTCTCATGTACCTACGTAAGTTCCTAGCTTGTTAAGAAGCCTCATTTTGTCCCTTACACCTGTCTTCCAATATTTTTCTTGCATTTAAATGTAGAAATTTCTGTTTATGGTAGAAAAAGGCATAAGCATATATGAGCTTAAAAGAAGATGTAACGTTATTCTGCCATTATGCATTTAATCTTCAGCAGTCTCTCTCAGCTACACACATGATTCTTACAGATTTCTCAGGATATAGATTAGTACAAGAGGATAAAAAAGCAATTTTGTTAGCAGAAGACAGGCAGCAGTGTAGACACTAAACATAAGAAATTCAGTTATTTAATTTATACATATATATACTAAAAAATAAAACAAACAAGCAAAATGAGACTTTTTAACACTGCAAAGAATTATAAGACTGTTGATTCTACTGAATGTCAACTGCCCACCAAAGCCACTCTATCACTCCTCTCCTCAGCTGGACAGGGGAGAGAAAATATAACAAAAAGTTCACAAGTTGGGATAATGGCAGAGAGAGATCACTCACCAGTTATGTCACAGTCAAATCAGAGCTGGTTTATGGAAATTAGTTAAATTGGTTACCAACTGAAATCAGAACAGGATAATTGACGAGTAAAATAAATCTTAAAAACACCTTCTCCCCACCTCTTCCTCCTTCCTGGGCTTAACTTTATTCCTCGTTCTCAATTTCCTGCCCTTGAGCAGAGCAGGGAGACAAGGAATGGGAGATTATGGTTAGTTCATCCCATTGCTCCTGCCACTACTTCCTTCTTAGGGAGAGGAGTTGTTCCCCTGCCCCATCGTGGTGTCCCCCCCACGGGGGACAGTCCTTCCCGTGGGGACACGAGTGCTCCCCGAGAGCTACAGTCGGACACAAACTGCTCCAGTGTGAGTCCCCATGGGGTCACAACCCTGCCAGCAAACCTGCTCCAGTGTGGGCTCCCCACAAGGTCACAGCCTCCTCTCAGGCATCCCCCTGCTCCAGTGTGGGTCTCCTCCCTGGGCTGCAGGTGGATCTCTGCACCCCCATGGCCTCCCTGGGCTGCAGGGGCACAGCTGCCTCACCATGGGCTGCACCACGGGCTGCAGGGGAATCCCAGCTCTGGCACCTGCAGCACCTCCTGCCCCTCCTGCACTGACCTTGGTGTCTCTGCAGAGCTGTTCCTCTCACATGTCCTCACCCTGCTCCTCTCTGGCCACAATTATATCTCCACAAATAAAGTAGGAATATAATTTTGTATAATTAATTTAAAATTATTTTTAATAAACCATTTCAAATTCATCAGGCTATGTATTTCAAAAATAAAATATTAATGTAATTATATTTGAGGAACTCTTAGGTAGTTTGGGAAACATTATTGTGTTACAAGTTTTTCACAAGTTTATATTTTAACTGCTTCTGATTTCCAATCTGTGTATGGTGCACTAAAATTATAGAAATGCAAAGTAATCATTACTTATTGTTTTTTTGGTAAATCTGTAAGTTTGGCTCACCCTTGAAATGTCAAGGTTTAAAGATAATAGAACAAAATCCTATAAAATGAAGATCATAAGGTTATATTGTTGTTCAGTCATTAAATACAATTACCATGATACTGACTGAACTGGGACAGTGTTTAAACATAGGTAACTGTGGTATAATCTATGCTTAAATTTCATCTGCTCTGAAAGAAATTATATAATCATGGAGTTAGATCCTAGGGCTTTGGAATGACTTATTTGGAAAATTAAATAATTGCAAGATGAGACTGAACTTAATACTCTATTTAGGAAAAGAATGAATCATCTTCCATTTGCTCCATGGGTGAACTGAGCTTTGCAATAGTTGAGATTAATACAGCCCAGATCCTGAAATAAAGCAAATCCATTTGCTCTGGCAGAAACAACAAATGAACTCCATCACTATGAGCAGATTTGACAACATTTGCTGAGCTTCTAACATTTTCATTCTTATTACTTTATTTACTCTTTCTGGAGCGGGTCAGGCACTGGAAACATTTTTTCCTCCCACAAACATTGCTAAATGTATGTCTGCTTTTTAAATTTCCTATCTTTTGATTTTCCTTACCTTCTGTATTTTTTATGCACATCTCTAAGAGACCTATGAGGAGTACAGCCAAATTCTGGCAAATTCTCCTGAAAAGAAACTGCTGGGAGCATTAAATGCCTTTGTTAACATTAAGAAGCAAGGAGAAAGGGTAAGTTTTGAAAGTTTTGAAACACCTCATGATCTGAAGGTTTTACAATTTGGGTTCATATTGGTTTTTCTAAATCTTATGGATGTGAATGCTCATTGTGGACTACAGATAATTTAGGAGTCAAAGCACTCTTATCTAAATGAAAAACTTAATTTGAAAGGCTTTTTATGAAGAACTTTGTGAAAAAAATGACTAAAAAAGCTGTTACTGTTCTTTATTCTTTTGAACTCGAAATCTGTCTCTTACTATGCATTAAAACATTACATTCAGATATGCTCAGTTTTGATCAAATAAATTGAGAAATAATTTAAAATGCGCTGTGATTTACAGCCAATAAAATTCCAATGTGTTTTTCACATTTTTTTGTGTTATAAACATCTTTTTTATCATTCAGTGATTTTTTGAGAAAATGTGCTATGATCCAAGACTGAAACATATGTGAAGTATTGATTCTATGACTTCTTTAAAAACAGACAAATATTTATGAGTGGGATGAATATTACTTCACTTCATCTGCTGAACTAGAATACACATTTTTGAAAGAAAATATTTTCCATATTTTTTTTGTTGTTGTTTTGATCCATACTGGTGATAATACCTGCATTTAATCCTAAATTAGATGCACAGGGGCTTCTTAAGGTTCCTACGTAAATGTTCTGCCTAAAATAGTTTTGTATAAAGAAAGTGGAGGTATTAAGGTTCTTATAATATTCCAAAGTTTCTCTCTTCACAGCTCCTGGAGGGTAATAACTTCTAATCCTATATTTAGCATGTAGCATTTCTTTTAAACTGTAAGGTTGCCAGTATTATACACTTCAAAAGCGTTTTTAATATACAATTTTATAATTTTATGCTTAAAAGTTTATGAAATTATAAAGATGCTCCATGGTGTCACACCTTTTCCCATGTCATATTTCATTTTGAACAAAATTTCCAAAATGCTTGACTAAGGATTGGAGAGTTAGATGAACTCTTTCTGACCTTTTAATATGGTCAAGTATCTTGAAGCTTGTTTAGTAGAGAATTTTCTTCTTTGTTCAGTTTGTTGATGTTTTGGATGTCCTCTAGTTTTATATATTGCATTTTAAGATTGCCAGATGAATACTAGCTGTGAATAATTAGTCTGGAATTTTCCATTTATATTTCTACACTTCTGATGAGTAAGTGGGAACAAGCTAAATTCTCTAGAGTTATACACTGTAAATGTATAAAGAGGCTGATATTAAATCATTTGCCAAATTTGCCTGATTTCAGGTTTTGCAAAATTGACGCAGACCAATGGATTTATAACACATAATTTTGTCTCACTGTCTGGATTTGGGCCTTGTGTACCTGACCAATAAAATAATTGAGATCAGAGAGTTGTCTCCATTGTATCCTTCTTAAGGAAGCAAAGTTAACTAAATCCAGCTGCTAATTAATCAATTACTGATAAATAATCTCTGAGAAGAACCTAAACCAAAACTAGATAAAAATCTATAAATGCATTGGAACACCACTTCCAACAAACCCTGCAAAAAACCCACCAACACCAAAATCAAACAACAAACCAACCAAAGAAACCACACCAAAACAAAGTAAAACAAATCCACAGAAAAGCAGAACTATACATTTACCAGCTTTATTGTATCCATACCTACAAACCTCCCTTTCTTTGTTTTCGAACTCTCATGGAAGTTCATTTGCTAAATGAAATGGTAAAAGTAGCTTGTTATATTCAATGTGCATTTTTCTATGTGTAATATAATCTCCTTCTTTCTAGCTTATATCCTTTACATCCTCTAAACAATTTTATTCTCATTTGGATATAATATTTTCTTTGTGCATCTGTACATTTACTTACTTCTTAGATAAACTATGTGTATTCATGTCTCTTCTTTTTCTCAATAAAAATTCTGTCATTTTATTTTGAGCATGTTCTCTCTTTCTGCCTCTATATGCCTGAAGAAGAATACATTTGTCATGCAAATCACGTGCACTTTTTGGAAGACTTATTTTTCTGTTCCTTCATCTGTTATATAATGAGAAACTCCTCAGGACTCTATTGTCATACACTACTGAAATCTGTTTGAATTCATTTGTATTAATGTTGTTATGTTCGAGATAGATGCTTACGTTTAGTCTAGTTACTGACTTTATATCCAGTGGAGAGAAATCAGATTTTGCATAGGATGACTCATCTCAACCAAAGATAGGTACTTGCAGGTCAGATGAATAAACAGCTGCAAGAGCCTCTTTCAACCTTCTGACTGTAAAGGGTGTCTGTGGTGGCTGTCCTGGGAGCCTGGAAACTGTAATTCTATTATTCCAAACCACATACCACCTTCTTTGTACCACAGTTTCTCCATTAGTTCTTCTTCTTCTTGTTATCCTTCGAGAGAGAAATTTGTATCAAAGGGAGACTCATATACTGGGAAAGGACTGCGGAAACAATAAGCAGAAAGGGAAAAAGAAAAAGAAAGTTACAAAAGGAATTGTTTTGTATCAAGTGAAAAGGAAATCAGAAAGCCATGTAAACAGAGGTTTTATACAAAAAGGAACAGCTCTAAATCTTGGAGATAATGTTGAAAGATACATTCAGGCTTATTGATTGCAGTAAGGTTAGAGAGAACAGGTGAATGGAAACTGGCTATGATCACAGAGAAGATTTTTGTGGAAGTGTTTGAGCTACCCTCAATGGATAAGCTGTATTATAAGGGTCAGAATGAACAGTAGAGGTGGAATTTCAAATGTAAGCAAGCGAAATATAAGGTCTGGTGTTTACCTCCATGTGGAGAGGAAAAAATTATAGTTATGTTATAGAGTCACAATTTCTCAGTTTTGTTAGCATCACAAGGAAGAAAGAATTCTAGACTGCATTTTATTCCTTGCTGTTTGTTTCTATTTAAGCATCTTTCCTGTGTTCAGCTGCTATTTGATACTTTATTATATTGCTTAAAATTATCCCAAATTAATGATAGAGACCTTTCAGTGGAGTTACGCTACCTTCCATGGCATTTACCCTGAGTTATATTTTCTGCTACCTGTTCTTTACAGCATTGCAAGAATGCTAATATGAACTAGAGCTGTAACATATATAATTTGATTTGATGTGTTTTGATGAACTAAGAACTTGTAATGTGGGTGTCATAAACCCAGTCATGACCATAAGGCAGATTTTTTTTACACCTGGAGCTCACACTGAACTCTCCTAAGGTCATAGGTTCACTGTATCTATGAAACTATTTAATGTCTTGAAAGGGAATAAGTTAAGTACTGATCTATTTTTTTAACTGAAGCTAATTTATTTGATTTGTATAGACTAATAACTAATCTGTAAGAATTGTCTCCATTTAAGAAAATCAGTGTTTATTCAGTTGTGTGAATGGAGAGACCAAAACCCTGTTGAAATCAGGGACTTACCACAGAGATCAACCATCTGTGTGTTGGACCATATAGGGCTGAGTCTTTTGCTGTGCCTGGGGTAGTCTGAAGGTATCTACAGTGACTTGTGCACTTGCTGATGCACACTTCCCTTCTGGATTACATGGCAAGCTGCTGGCAGTGTGGCAGTCTTTAAGGCTGGCCTCTACAAGGAGAGAGCACAGCCACTTCCACCTGGACCCACCAGAGGCCAAAGCCCAGCAAATCCTCTGAGTGTGGTCACAAGGAAATGAGCTTCGTGCATGTTCAGATGCCCCATAGTCAAACCATGACACCACAAAGGACAAGAACTGGTACCCACAGGACAGCATGCAGAGATCACACGGAGCCTGGGTACACACTGAATTCAAAGAGGGAATTAAATAAATTACAGTAGAGGAGGTGGGGCTATTCCCTCATTTTTGCACATGTACCACTGCTTATTTACTAGTTATGTTGTCAGTTATAGTTCTACTTTCAGAGGAGGAGATGGTTACTTAGACTGTAGAAGAAAGTTCCTGGTTTTTTTTTAATGCTCATCTGCAGTTAGTTCAGGAACCAGGTAACCCTTACCCATGCCTAAAGTAAATGAACCAGTAAAAATATTTGAAAGCAAATTGAATTTATGAAATAGAAAACCCTTGACTATTCCGATTTTTTGATGTATGAATGTCCTGGTTTAGGGCAAATTTGGGGAGAGGAGAAGAAAGGAAAACAAACAAACCTCTAAATGAACCACCCCTCCCCTTAGCTGAATCGGGATAGGAAAAAGAAATATTTTTGAAAACAACTGCCTCAGGAATTCCAGTGTGTCTTCTTCACTCTCAGATCCAATTTTTAAAGGTACAACACTTATTTCTGAGTGAAACAGATGAATGGGGATACAATTTAGCATCAACCCAGGACAATGAAGGAAGTCCTATGTATACTCACATACATAGAGTTAAATGTTCAGTTAAATTATTGTATCAGCTTTAATGTGAGGTGTCAGAAGGATATTTCATTGTAACTGAGCTCACACTGACCATGCATTCTACTGCATATTCTCAAAAGATTTAATAATTTTTGAATGAGCATGTGAAAAGTTTGGAGTTTTTCCTTCCATTTTGCATCCACTTCCCTTTGACTTCAGTTCTACATGATAATACAATGTATTTGGATGGTTCCAGGAAAAAATACATAATGACTGTTACATGCTCTGTCTTTGAATAAACTGCAATCTAATATGCTGTGATCCACTTCATTATCAGACTTAGCAATAAAATATAGTACAGATAAACTTCAATTTGGCTTGACACTTCAAACTAAAGAGTTGTAAAATGTGTCTTTGGTTTTTAGTAGCTGTGAAAAAATTGATCTCCAACTAGCAATGAAGTCATGTTTGATGTCATTAGAGGTCAATATTTCCTGTCTGACAGATTTTAATGCCTTTTTTTATTAATAAGGTATAAGGTAAAATTCGGAAAGGTATCTCAATGGCTTTGCAACATAAGTATCACTGAAAGTCAATTTAACTTCACAAATTTTTTCAAAAACGAACTTGCAGGGAACTTGTTTCTGTCTAGTTTGCTGTAAAAAGATGTGCAGTGAACCCTTCTGTCTACTCCTTTGACAAAAAAAAAAAAAAAAGTTTAATGAATTTAGCACTTCCCACTGTTTAATAAACTTAAAGGTGCTTAAATCAAAGCTTCCAGTGATCTAAGCAGGTTAAGTACAATTAAACAGGCTAAAGTAACATTATCCTTATAACATCCCAGATGGAAAACCCCCAGAATTCATTTTCCATATCCATGATCATATGATATGTTTTGAAAGCTACCAGACCAGGATTACTTCTGAGGGGATGGCTTGCATTCATCTTGAAGTTGCTTTAAGAGAACACACCTATCATTGGTCTTCTCTCTTTCTGAGCTGAGGAGCACCAGCCTGAATTATTCTGAACGGCAGAGGTGCAGAAACACAGTCTGATGACACAGGTGATCTCTCGAGCAAGGCAGACCCTGTGTTGCAAACACTGCCATTTCTGCCTACACTGTTAAATGGGAAAGGAGAACTATTCATGCGGTAAATTGAATCGGGGTAAATTATTAATAAACTATCTTAGTTCTCTGCTTTTCTTTGTTTTATTTGTTTGTTTTTTAGAGAAGGACTTATGTCTTCCCTTTATCCTCACACACAATTTGTAGTAAAATCTGATTGGCTATTAAACCTTTCAACTCTGCTATTAGTCTTCTCTGCTTCTTCAGTGTTTTGTAAGTTTGCTAAAATCAACTATTTTCCTGCTCCTCTTCTTTCTCAGCAGGGAGATTGGTTCTCAGGTATTTTATCCCTCACTTCTGGAAATACTACAGAATAATAAGGCATTGGTCACCAACATTCTCAACATATTTTTGTAAACACATGCAGTCCCTCAATTATCTGCATGTTGAGGGGAAATTGCATAAATGTTGCCTGCATGCATCTTAGGATTTTGAAAACATTGCAAACCAAAGTTTTATGCAATATCATAAAAATTACAACACATTTTAAACCTTGTGGATTACATTTAAAAGATTTTGCTTTGATTTCATCTTTCTTCATTCCTTCTTCCTCTGCCAACTTCCCCCAAGCAAAATAAAACCATAAACAAACAAAATCTAAACACCACAACAAAAAAACCAGAACTTTAAATGAACAGTACTAGGCCATTCACAAATGTGTTATTGCAACAATTGTCTATTTCATTAGAATAAATACTAAGTTAGAAATATTAGTGGTACAATCTAAGAAAGAATATGACATAGGGATTGAGCTGAAAATGCTGTATGGTGCCATAGACTGCTTGTTCTTGAGGTCCCACAGATGGAGTTTTAATGAGTTGAGATGAGTTAGGTATCTTTTGTTTACTTTCAAATCAAAACATATTACTGTATGGTCTGCTGGGGGAAAATCCCGAACAAATATAACCTAAAGTATATGTATACTTTAAACTCTAATTAAAATAATTTTTATTTACCCCGGCTGTAGACACTTTAATTGCATAATAGCTCTAATTCTGTCAGGCGGGCCGTGCAGCACGGCATTCCTCGACAGAGATCGCCCTTTCCCCGCAGGACCCCGGGTCCCTCTCCAGCTGCGCGCAGCAGGACGGGCGGACCTTTCCGGCCGCTGGTGCTCTGATCACATCCTCAGGGGAGAAGCTGCCTGCCAGCTCCAGCACGGCCACGCCGCCGATGCGGCAGCGCTTTAGCGAGGGAGCCGAGGAGGGCCGAGGAGCGCGGGGAGAGCGGGGCAGGCACGGCGGGGCGGGAAGGGGGAGAGCAGCGCCGGGAGAGCCGGGCAGCGCCGGGAGAGACGGGCAGCGCCGGGAGAGACGGGCAGCGCCGGGAGAGACGGGCAGCGCCGCCGCCCCCGAATCCGGCACCGCGGACAGCGCCCGGCCGGCGGGCCGGGAGGCGGGGCGGGATCCGCACGGGCGGGAGCGGAGCCGCGGCCACGCGTAGGGGCACGGGCACGGGCACGGGCACGCGTGCGGGGCCGCAGCAGCCGGGAGATAACCGGGCAGGGCGGCCCACGCAGCGACAGCGGCGGCACAGGCGCGCTGAGACACGCGGGGACGAACGGGCACAGGGGCACAGACCCGCTGCCCGCTCCAGGGCACAGACACAGCCCCCAGAGCCACAGAAAGCACCGCAGCACAGCCCCGCTCTCCCATGCACACACACACTCACAGTTTCACGCACAGTTTTACGCACACGCACACATATGCATGGACACAGTTCTACACACACACGATTTCACGCACACATACACACACAGTTTCATACACAGTTTCACGCACACACACCGACAGCACAGGCACACACACAGTGACGGACACACAGACTATCCTGGTTTCTGCCCGAACAGTGAATTTTTGCCGTAGCCAGGAGGGGGCATGGCCAGGACCCAGAGGTTGTTCCGCTGTCACCTCGGGTCATTGCCGGCGCTGGGGTTATGGGGCGAGGGGGTCTCTTCCTCACAGAAGGGATTCCTTCTGGTCCAGTAACCGTGCGGTGGGAGCGGTAACCCCGATTCCGAACATTTTGCATGAGAATCACTTGTCTCTCTCGAACACTTCTGTTATCAACATCGTCATTTTCTTATCTCATTGCTGTTTCCAGTAAATTGTTATCCCAACCCGTGATCTTTATCTGCGATTCCTCCAATTCTCCTCTCTAGCCTGCCAATGGGAAGCGGAAAAAGGGTGGGGGGAGCGAGTGGCGGCGTGGCTTTAGCGGGAGCAGCAAATTAGGGAACACCAGCCCCGCCCCACACCACGACACAGACACAGACACACAGACACACAGACAGACACACAGACACACAGACACACAGACGGACAGACGCACGCGCGCCCGCCGCCCGCGGCCTCCCCCTGGCGACAGCCAATGGCGCGGCGAGTGTCCCCCGGCGGGGCGGAACCACCAATGGGAGCGCGGGGGCGTGGCCCGGCTGGCTCCGCNTGGCGAGTGCCCCGCTCCCCGTGGCGAGTGCCCCGCTCCCCGTGGCGAGTGCCCCGCTCCCCGTGGCGAGTGCCCCGCTCCCCGTGGCGAGTGCCCCGCTCCCCGTGGCGAGTGCCCCGCTCCCCGTGGCGAGTGCCCCGCTCCCCGTGGCGAGTGCCCCGCTCCCCGTGGCGAGTGCCCCGCTCCCCGTGGCGAGTGCCCCGCTCCCCGTGGCGAGTGCCCCGCTCCCCGTGGCGAGTGCCCCGCTCCCCGTGGCGAGTGCCCCGCTCCCCGTGGCGAGTGCCCCGCTCCCCGTGGCGAGTGCCCCGCTCCCCGTGGCGAGTGCCCCGCTCCCCGTGGCGAGTGCCCCGCTCCCCGTGGCGAGTGCCCCGCTCCCCGTGGCGAGTGCCCCGCTCCCCGTGGCGAGTGCCCCGCTCCCCGTGGCGAGTGCCCCGCTCCCCGTGGCGAGTGCCCCGCTCCCCGTGGCGAGTGCCCCGCTCCCCGTGGCGAGTGCCCCGCTCCCCGTGGCGAGTGCCCCGCTCCCCGTGGCGAGTGCCCCGCTCCCCGTGGCGAGTGCCCCGCTCCCCGTGGCGAGTGCCCCGCTCCCCGTGGCGAGTGCCCCGCTCCCCGTGGCGAGTGCCCCGCTCCCCGTGGCGAGTGCCCCGCTCCCCGTGGCGAGTGCCCCGCTCCCCGTGGCGAGTGCCCCGCTCCCCGGCGGCCGCGCTCGCTCGCCGTGCGCCGCCAATGCCGCCGCCGGTTCGCCTCTGCGGGAAGCGCTCCCCTGGTTCCCGGGCTCACTTACACAAAGAGAGATGCTGGCGTCTCATTACACTCGTTATATCCGGTTTTCCACACTGAAGTGATAAGGTTTTTATGGTGATACTGTTATGCCGTTAATGCGGCGCTGTTTTAGTCGACTACGCGGTGTCAGGCATTGATTGGATATGGATTGTCAATTTCATGACAGTTTCATCCAGGACATGATGATTTCCTCTTGGTTTTTTGCGGGGATCAGAGTACACTGGTTATAACATTTTGTTACTCAGTGTAATTCGCCCTGCTTTCCTTGCTTTAGTTGGAGTAGAGGTTTAGTTTAGGACCTCAGCTGTTCTTTAGAAAGTTTATCATTTAGTCTCTCTTTTAATACCTCCTCAGTGTACTGTTTGAGTGAAGACCTCGTGGTACAGAGTTTCAACTTTTGCCTAAGTGTAATCCATTAAGTTCCTCTTATGTATGTTTTTCTTCTTGGATTTTTAATAGTATTTTTAAAAAAACCCTGTTAAACTTCGAACCTAATGTTGAAAAGAAGTAGTAAAGAATGATGCATATATCAAGACAACCTATCAAGCTCTTAAATGAGACTAAAGCAAAGAAATGTATGGTCAGGCCCTTGAGAGTCACACATTCAAATAAACTCATATTCAGAGGTGACAAATAATTTCCCAAGTTCTGCTCATGACTTAAAAGAAAACCATAACTAATTCAGATTTACCATGCTAAGCAATAAGTGTTTTTCCTCTGTCAGCAGTTTTTATATTGTCTTTCCTTAATGTACGTTCTATTGATTGTGAATGAAGATGTCCAGTCCAGGTTTTGTTGGAGTGCTTCTGTTTGATGGCTTTGAAATTCATACTGAATTTCAGTATGAATACAGACCCATTTAGTACCCTTTTGTCATAGCTGCATTGCTGCTTAAGAGGCAGCCATGCTGCTTTTTACAGTTGTTTTTCTAATAATCATACCATAAACAAAGTCCTTATTTTTTAGAGGATTATATTTTTTGAACCTTGCAGTTCGATCTTTTCCCAGAGGGGGGAAGTATCCACTGAGAGTGCATGTGTGTGTCTGGAAAAGGAGGAAAATGCAGGAAGGACAAAACTGAAAGTAGGCAAAGAAAAGTAAAAAAAAAGAAATAAAATTAGCTTTTCTAGGCATCTATTTCATGCAGAAGTAGCATTTTGAGCAACTATGAGATTGAATAAATGAACGGTTTTCTTATTCCTTCTTAGCATAAGTAGGACTATGCATTATTTCACTGGATTTTTTTAAAAAATGAAGGTGAGTTGTCAGAGAATGCTAATGTCAGATTCACACCAGGTACCTGGCATTATCCTTCAAAACACCATCTGTCAGGCTTTCTAGAGATTTGTTTTAGAGTCTGACATACGATGACTGTTAAAACACCTAACCAATGTAACAATATTACTACTTAAGAAAATTAAAATTAATGTACTGGTTGCTACTGGGTATAAATAGAAGAGAAATTTGTAGATAGGCAGGATTCTTACTTTTTGTGTGCCAGAAGAAAATAGGATCCCGGTGCAAGGATCTCTGTAGTAGTGAATAATTTCTAGGTTATATCCATGATGAAACATTGTTTCCAGACTCTGTATTTCTGTTTTTTAGAATGCAGTGTGCAATCAGCTACATCCATAACAATGCCAGCCAGGTGTTCTTTTTATGGTGTCCTAAGCATTTTTGATTGCCAGTACATTTTGTATAAACTGCCTAAGTGTAGGTTTGCTTTGGAGCTCAGAGCCTCAAGCATTCTCTCTGGCTTGAAACTGCTGTGTTGTTTGGTGTTGGCTGCTAAAACCTGAGGTTGAGAACAGTTGTGTTGTTGTGAGAAACTGCAGAAGGGCATGCAAGCCATAAGTATTCCAGAAAAATGCTTCTGATTTGTGGCAGCAGATTTACTTCTAAAGATAAGATGCCCATTTTCCCCCAATAATTTTTCTTTTGTTTTATTTTGTTGCATATTTCTTTTTTCTTGTTTGTGTGTTTTGGTGTATTTAACTAATATTAAACACAACAAATTACTTACATTTTCAATATGTAGGTCTGTGTCCTTCAGGTTGACCTGTATCAGGTGCATACTTGGTTCAGTAGTTTTTATCCCTCACCATTAAGGGATGGCTAGAAATCATTTACTTTAGTCCTTACTTGGGTCTGGTGAAGTCCCCAGAAAAGGGTCATTTCCTTGGCAGAGTGTTTGCATACCTACCAAGTGACATAAAGAAAGGTGAGGAAAAAGGTACTAGTGCTACTTAAATACATGTGGAGACAAAACCCAATTTCTTTAAAAATCACTGAGGGAATGTGTTGTGGGTTCTGACAATGAGCCTAGTCTCTAAACGGCTAATTGAGTGCCTTAGTCAGAAGAACTTGAGTTCCCCTTGGGTTGTAACCTATTTCATGCAGAAGTAGATCTTGCATGTCTGTTGCCCTCTTAGGAATGGAAAAGTCCTTGATAAGTCATCTAGTAGAAGATCTTGTGAGTGGCTAGTTACATTTGCCTCAGCCTAAGTTTTTTCAAACTTTTGCAAAATGCATTGAACATACTTATTCTAAGAATATAATCCATTCAGTAAAGAAAATTAAACACCTTTTCTTTGTAAAAGGTAGTTGAATTCCAAAGAATAGGCCAATCTCCATTTATTGGAAAGGGCTTTTCTTTATTAAGTGAACTATTTTTTGTACTAGGCTTTTATAAGAGCTGGAAGAGTGTCCCTGTTTCATGTATTGTTTTAAATTATTTTATTGTAGACTCGTTACCAGTAGTTATTTTCTTAGGTAAGATTGTTCTGCTTTTCGTCAGGAGATGTCCTGATAAATGTATGAGGGTAATGCTTGGTTAGATAAAAAATGTCAAAAGTGAAGAGCTTGTTCTTGAGCAGTACCTTTTGTACCCGGCTTGTGCTTATACTGCAGCACACTCTAGAGCTCCAGGGAGAGCTGAGAGCCTCTCTGTTCTAGTGCTGTTCCCTACCATGGAAGCTACCAGGTCCTTATGGGTGTAACTTTCACATGTTTGTAAATATTTATTGCTTTGTGTAAGATCTGTGATTATGAATATAAAAATAAGTGTGTCACTTCAGCTGCGAAGGTGTGCATGACATAAAAGGATGCAACCAGCTGGAACTGTTGGTTGCTCAAAACTGGTTTTATATCAGTATTCCATTTAATAGTCTGAAATGTCAGCTAATTCTCTATATAGTTTTTGGGGTCAAGCAGATTATGTGTGTGTGTTTGTTTATTTATATGTGTTTGGCTTTGGAATATCTTGCATAGTGTATTCTTAAAGCCAGCTCTGTGTTTTGTAATATAAACATAAAGGAAAAAGACCTATTGGAAAGAGCTGGCCAAAGTAAGAGCATCTCTCCCCATGGAAATATCAGCATTTACTAGGGTAATGAGGTAGCTAATTTCTCTCTCTATAATGACAGTGCAATTGACCTCAGAATTTCAGCTGGCATTCTGAAGGCAATGAGAATCAGGCCTTTAACTTTAATCTTGAATTAAGTCCCTAGATCATTCCATGTGGCATAGCAGAGTTTGTTAAACCTCCAAGTTGTGTAAATCAGATTCATATAGCTCAGCTATCATCCCCATACAGGCTTCTTGTAGGATGGGACATGATTATTCAAAAGATTAGCCTTTGCACTTAGTGAGCATGAGTAGGGTCTTTCATATAAGCATGCAGTAGTAGTTCTAGCTAGTAAAAAACTCTTGACATAATTATTCTGTCTTATATTTAGGATTTCAACTAATACACTGTCATATGTGGGTTTGGGTTTTTTTTTGACTATTGGAGATTGATTTTCTTTTCATATAGGAATGCAGCTTTAGTTCATGAGTTTGTGTTTCTGTTAAAAACCTGGTATAATAAGGTTGTTACATGAAAATTATTTGTCTTGGAAATATAGAATATGACAGTCATATCCTTAGCCCTAGATGTGAAAGGCTATTGATCAAGCCTAAGACCTTTTAAAACCTGGCCTCTGATACTTTTTAATTTTTATAATTTTTTTCATTGAAAACTACATGTGAAAATATGCTTGCAAATTTGTAAGTTCACTTGTCTCAACAAACCTTTGGACTAAAAGAAGATTAATGTAAAGTGTTGATGTAAATTCATACATTAATATTAATCTGTGAGTGGTCACTATTCTGCTTATTGTTTATTTTATTCCTGATGTTTACATCAGGTGAGAAGAAATCTGTATTCACAAAATAGTTGGTATTAATCATTGTTTGCTTTGCTGTCTCAAGAAATGCACTGTAAATTCCCGGTAGATTGACTCAGGAAGCATGCTAATATTCAGAGCGTGTATTTTAGGTACCTTGGTTTCATTAGAAACTAGATTTGTATTGATCATTTGAGCCTTTTCAGTAAAAGGTGCAAACTCCAGATGAATACAAGATACTTAGGATTTCTCTAAAGTAGTGATGTGCTAGGCACTATGGACTTGGTTCAAAGCTGATTGCAGTTAAAGGGAGTTTTTCTGTTGCCATTAGTGGGCTACCAGGCAGTCCTTGCAATAAAAATATGATCTGTTGTCTGGTATAGCCAACAGGACATGCTTTTGCCTTGTAGAATACAATGCAGATGAATCCCAAGTGATAACCAGATTTATGGAAAACAAAATATTATAAAATGTTACAATGAGTATAACAAAGCAAATGTTATGTTTATATTGACCCTAGCTTTTTAGTCATAAAAGGCAGAGTTGCTTCAGAGGAGATAAAAAAGAAATTATAGGCATAATTTTAAAAAAATAAAAATAAATTCTTTCAAACATCTGAAGCAGCTTAGGACCATTTGATCTGTGATCTTAGGAAACATGTACTTTGAAATGCAGTAAATTGTTTTGCAAAGAGGCAGCAGTATGAGTGCAGTTCTGATACCCTGGTTTAAAATAAAAGGTTCTTTGCTCTTTAAATAGAGCTCTGAATTGGTGGAGCTGCTAAAGGTGCAATTTAGTGCGAATAACAGAATTTAGTACCAACTGCTTAAAAGAAGGTCAAAGGATTTGCTGAGGTTTATCTGGATGCCCAGAGCCTCATCAACAAAATGCTGTTTCTTTTGGCAACATGAATGTTTTCCTTGAAGAAGAATATTTTTTACTTGTCCTGGGAATTGTTTCACTAGTAAATTTATGCCATATTTAGACTCCTTGAGGTATACATTCAGGGTACTACTGCTGTAATGGTCCATTTCTCTTCCTCTATAACTCTAAGTAAGCATTTTAACATTCAAGAATTTGGAAAATTGCCAATATTTATAGTGAGTACCAAGAGAAGGCGGAATAACCTGGACAGCTGAGTAGAAAATTCCAGTCAACTGTTAACTTCCTAAGCACTGAACACCTGTGTAATGTGTAGAATAGAGTGGCCATTCCTAACCAGGAGGTGGCATGATTGGGCTCCACATGCCAAAACAGAGCTTCATATACTGGCACCTTCTGGAAAAGGGCTGGTCGGGTCCAACAGGTGCATTAAATTCTTCTTCATTGGATGTATTCTTTTCTCGTTTAGGCAATATGCAGACAATATATACTGACAACGAGATTTGCTGGAGCATGCTGGGCTACTTAGTAGCCTACAAAATCTGATATGATCAGCAGTGACCTGTGCATGAGTCTCCAGGAAAGGCTGAACATCTGCCTAGCCCACCAGAGCAGGGCTGTGAGAGTAAAACAGTTCCTCCATGACACAAGGACACAGCTTTCAGGCTCAAAGTATGAGATGTCTAGGGCCTTGCTTTAGAAGGCATCAATGTAGCTGCTGTTCCGTAGTTCCTCTCCAAGATTTATGAAAATGGGAGTATGTTACACCTTTCTGTGCCTTGTGGCTATGCTGTAGGCTACACATGCTGTTTATATGAAATGGTTGTTTTCTGGATTGGCAGGGTCACTGCAGTCACCCGGTGCCTCAGTTCAGGGTTAGAATGCCTTTTCAAAAATAAGCTGTTATTAACTACTTGAATTAAGTCTCTCTTCTCCAATGAACTGCTGAATGTGGAGGAAAATTTAGTGTTGTCACAGCTGATCTTAGAACATACAATTTAAAATATTTTGAGAATAGATATAACAGGAAGAGTGTTTTCATCAGGGATTTGAGGTGTTAAGAAAGCATATACAATAGAAAAAAAAAATCTGTTTTGCTGGTGGATCCTGCTAAGTGTTGTGAAGGTGTGCATTCATCTTTTCTTCACCTTGGATTTTTCAGTCCTTGGATGGATATCAGTGCGCTATATCAGAATAAGCAAGCAAGCAGACAGTTTTTAAAACCAAGTGTGTAAAGTATCGAACTTTACTGCTGCTGCAGTTTAATCTTTGGCTGTGTAAACAAGTAAGATTGTGCAGTCTGACCAGAAAAATGGGAAACCTTAATACTCGTGTAAAGTCCGATGTGCATAGTATGTGGAGTTTTGGCTTGTGCTACATACCTTCAATGAATGTGTTCTAAAACTCCCATCTGTAAGATGGAGACTGATACTGAATTTCATTCTAATCTTTGAGATCTCGACCTGAAAAGAGCTTCATAAGAAATGTGTAGTATTCCTATTACTTTTAGTACAAAATTATTCTTTTTAAAATTTGCGGACAAAAATATCCCTGGTTATTACAGTCCTCTGTAAATCCTGTCATATTTTAATTAGAATCCTGCTGGAAATGAGTACAGCTATTTCCTTACACTAAAAAGGGCTGGAACTAATAAAAAGTAGAAGAATTATTTAAGACTTTCAGCAGATTAAAAACCTCCAGCTACCCCACCTCCCCAAAAAAAGCCCCTCCTGAAATAATCTATGCCTGTTGCTGATTTCACAACCTTTGCTGTTGAACGGGAATTTTTTAGTTTGAATACGGAAACAATTATCAAGCAAAACTTCTAATAATGCTATTATGGCAATATTGAAGATCATCCACAGTTAATAAGATGGTACAAAGTTTTGATGGTCATATATAGCTGCACGTGATATAACCAAAGATATCTTAAAATCTTCAAATGCTCTGCTTGCACTGGGCATTCCTGTTTATTGTTCTTGGGTTAGCATGATACAAAGGCTGAAAGACACAGGGCAGGTCACTGCTGTTTTAGAATTTCTCTGCACCTGCTGAAATGCTCATGAGATGGTTTAGCATCTATCTCTCATTATATGGGTTACACTGACAGATGTAAAAAAAAAACTTCAAAAACTTTTGATTCATAAAATATTTTGAATTCTGGCAATCAGAGTAACTATTAAAAAAAATAATGCTATATGGTAGTCTGTAAAAAAATTATCAAAACCTGCATTCCTCCTTTTTGCTCTGCTTTGGATCTGGAAAAAAGTGTCTTGTTTGTTTTATCGTAGAAGCATTTTAGCTTTGCTAACTGGTAAATGCAGGTGTGTCTTCGGTGAAAGCAAGAGCAGGGATCAAAGCCCCTGGCTCACAATCAGTCAACTTCCAAAGAGCAGCACTGCAAATCAAGAAAAAACAGTTTTCCTAAGAGGTTTGAGCACTGGAGAAAGAAAACAAATCCCCTAGTTTAATGTTCCCTGGGAGATTTGAGTATATGTTTCAAAGCTCTCTTTCAAATACTTGAAGTTCGAGAACTTGCCATGAAATTAGGGACTGTGTGAGTATGTTTTAAAATGGCTTGTTGGTATTGAAAAGTTGGGTTAACTTACCTGTCACAGTGTAAATTTTTGTCTCTGTTTTTCTGCTAATGTAGGCTTATACTGCTGATTTTTCTAAATGTTTCTAAGCGAACTTGTTTGTTGCATTTTGTCTTTTTTGAGATTGTGGAAAGAACATTTTGCTGTTGTCAGGGGTTGCTCTAAGGTCATAGTGTGAGCTCTGTCTGGGGAAAGAGTGAGACATTGTTTTTCCTAAATAGGACTACACACTGATTTGCTGCAGCTATGGAGCTGGTTCCTAGACTTTGCCATTTCAACTTAAACTGATTTTTCTCCTGAAAGGAGCAGCACCAAATTTAAGTGACTTACTGTCTCTTATTATGTTGTTGGAAGGGTAGATTAAGGACTGATGAAATAAATTCCAGGAGGCCTTTCTTCTTCCTGTCTTCAGACAACTGTTCAACAAGAAAATTGAGAGTTTTTGGTAAATGATGCTTATTATCCTGGTGTCTCCATAGGGCTGTAGAGCTATCTAATAACTTTAAAAGCAAAGCAGTAGGATTTAGCCTATTGTAAAATTTGAAATACTCCTCATACTTTTACATCCAGGAAAATAAGTGAATTTTATCAATTTATTACTATGCTCAAAAGCCATTGGTGGGTAATCCGCCACACCCAGTTCTTATATTGCATGGACTCCTTTTCCCAATCCTACACTCCTAGCTGAAAAGATCCTTCTGTCTTTGTAAATACAATATTGCAGAACACCCTGTTTGATCTGTAAGAAGTTGTCCAGGTGCTGTTGCTGCTCTTACAGGTGTGGTTGGTTTGTTTACTTGCTGCAAATGGTTTAGTGTAAACACCAACAGATCAGGTCGTGCGTAAGTCTGTAGAGAAAGGTTTTAATCATCAGTGTCAAAGGGATCTGAGGTCAGTGACTGTGAAAACAGGTGTTCCTGTTACCTGTTTTGTTACTCTTCTTTTTCTGAAGACTAAACTGTGAGGTAACCTGGATGTACAGTAGTTTATGTTGAGTTGAGCATGACAAAAAGATGTTCATGCAGTACCAGCTTGTTAGAACACACAAACCATCTGTTCAGCACGAAAAATCTCTTGCTGCTCCAAAGTGTATGAATAATCTGGAATGATATGTCAGATGCAAGGGGGAAGAGAGGACTAAGTTTTTGCTAGAAATATTTTGATATAATGCTTTTTTTTTTAAGGAATGTTTGTACTGTAAGCTGTCCAAGTGCTTCTTGTGGTAGAAGTGGGAGATGTTTTCAGAATAAAGTGGAAATGGAGCAGCTTGGTTTTGACACAAAGCAGGAACTCAATGTGAATCTGCATCCATCTAAACACACAAGATGTCCTGATTTGGGGACAAATAGAAAATAATTAGAAGCTGCTATGAACTTTTGCCTGAAACTTTCTGGTTCTTGATATTTCATCTCTGTCCCTTCTCACCGCCTTTATTTAAAGGTTGGGGTTTATTTTAAATGGTTGAAAAAGAGTTAGAGAGAAGGAAGAAGGGGGAAGAGGGAAGAGAAAATGGAGGAAAGGTATATAAAGGAGAACAAAAATATGGGAAGATTGTAGGGGAAGTGGAAAAGGGAGTAGCAATAGAGACATGGGTAGAGAGAAGAAAATAAGTGAAGAAAATGCCAATTTAACAGGTGAAAAATATTCAGTTACTTTAGTGACTTTAGTTCTAGGCAACTTGTGAAAGTACAAAATATTGAACATTAAATGAGGACTCTGGAAGCTTTTAGTTAGATTTTATTCAGTTAAACGAATAGATAAAAGTACTATAATAAGCATTTGAAAATACTGTTTGTTTATTTAAGAAAAAATAAAATGAAATTCAACTCTTCCTTGAAAGCTTCTCTTAAGAATCACATAGTTTTGATACTGTTTCATGTATTCAGAGGGACTCTGTAAATGTCTGCCATCCATATATGTGTGTTAAATTATCCAGTAAATAAACACAACAATAAATAAACACAACATTCTATGTTACAGTGATTTTCTCGGTTTTATACTAAACAACAACTGAGATCTTACATGTTAGTCATATTTACAATCTTTTGGGACCACTGTGGTTAGCCAGTTAATCGTTTACTTATGCTTTTTATTTTAAAAGGTAGGATCGTAAGGTTAAACAGATTGAAATTTTACATATGGAGTTCTCTTCTCATAAGTCTTCAAACTCTGGAATGGAGTGTCCTAGTGTTAGAAGCTCTAAACTTGAGCTTTTATTTATATCAGCAACACCTCACTAAGTTCTCAGGCCAAAGATGAGATGATCATGGTGGACATTTTATTCAGCCTTATGGATAGGCTGAATAAAATAGTTCAGATGTGCCAAGATTTTTATTGAGAAAGTGTTTGGTTGTGGAGTCAGCAGGAGATTAAAGAGCAGCAGCCCTCACAGTGTTGTGAGCACCAATTTGCAGCCAACTCTCCTGTGTTTTGTAAACTCACCACTGTGATATCCATAAACTGAAACAAAATGTTTGGAGAGGATAAAAACAACTTTGATGAAAAAATAGTAAAAAGATTACATGAAGTAGTGGATTCAAAAAGTAGTCTTGACTAACAATTCTGCGGTAAAATTGTTTTGTTGTAATGTTGGATTTTGTGTCTTGCTGGCTTTCATGGTAAAACACAGCAATTGGAATGACTTGAATTGGGTCATTTAAGTTTGAATTAAGTTTCCCATCCTAATAAATATGCGATTTAAAAATATATATACACATTCTGTAAGGCACTGGAAAGCTATATTACAGTTTATTTATTGGAAGGCTTTTCTGGGCAGCCTTAGTTCTTGTGAAATTGCTCAGTAAAGGGTAATTCAGATCCATACACTGGTTTAAAATGAAAAAGTGAAGTGAAAATTAAGAAAAGATACAATGCCATACGAGATACGGTAAGGTTATTACCCCTGCAGCAGACTCTATTGTAGCTGTCAGAGGCATGAAATGTGTGACCTAACAAATTCCAGGTGAAATGTTTGTCTTCCAGTTATTTGCATTGTCGTGTAGACGTGTGCTGCTTGCATCTTGTTTGTGAGGCAGGCATAGGGCAGAGTGAGCACCAGAGCCTCCTCTCCCCTGCTTGTATGAGGCAGCCTGTTTCTTGGAGTGTAGTGCTGCTCTCTTCCCTCTCCCACGCTTCAGTTTCTGGGAGAACCAGGGTTCTTCCTGGAGAGGAGCATCACTGTGTTGTAGGCTTGACCCAGCATACAGCTGGATGAAGATCAGAGCTGGGGCTCAACGATGGACTTCACCAGTTTCACTTAAATTAAATACTGAGTACGTTTGGCATTTCCAGTCAGATTTTGGTGTTTGGTCACTTTCTTTTAAACAAATTCGGTCACTTTCCTCATATAAATTAATATCCTGGTGGATAGTTTCCTGCATTAGTTTCTGGCAGTGTGAATTTTCAGTGATATTTTGTTCGTGATTTGTGCTGTTCTCTAACAGTGGATCAGAATCAGACTCCAGAACAATTTTAGGACATACTTTTATTTTAATATTATTTTTAAGTTGAGGATATTGACTATTTGAAATCCATCTTAAGCCATACTTCCATGTATATCAAAAAACCACTGAACAATGGACTACTACAGAGCATCTTATATCATATATAGCAGATTAATAAACTAATAAAATTGATATGCAGGCATGTATTATACATAGCATCTTCTCATTAGGTTATTTTAGGAAAGGGAGAGAACATTCATCTAGGAAAAAAAACAGTCACAAAGCCTTACAGCTTTAAGATTTCTCTTGCCCCTTTCCCACCTTCCCAGCCAACATAATAAAAATTTTGCCCACAGCATTCGAGAGACGTGCTTTTTCTTATCTCGATGAGTGTTTTCCTTCTGTTTGATTTTATTTTTGGCAGGGACTACAAGCCTTAGTGGTTTCCTCAATACAAATATTAGTTTGATAAATTTTAATTGATGTTTCATAGTCTACAGTCATGGTCATGTCTTTTTGCATATTTCTTTTAGAAATTTCAATCTTGGTAACTGTGACAAAAGTTTTATTTTCTACCAAAGGTTTTGTCCGGAGTCCATAAAGTGCTTTGGCCTTCATGTTTTACCATAGCAGGTGAAAATTTATTCTACCAGCCATCTTTAGATAATTGTTCTCCTCCTTAGTAACACTGGCAATGGGAGTTCCTGTTTTGTGTGAAGTCACATTTTTTATGGATTTTGCTCAACTCTGTTTTTCCTCAAATTCTGATGAATTGTGACTGCCAGATCTTTCCCTACTGATTTCTGATCACTTGTACCTCAGATGAGAACACCTATCTTGATATTGTGCCTCTTTTATTGAATCCTATTAACGGTTGGTAGCACTTTGTTTTCATTACACCCAAAATACAGAAGCTGTTGGCTCTTAAACTGCTGCAGGTGGGCAGTTTCAGTACTCTCCAAGGTGCCATGTGGCCATTTTTGTCATGTTCATTGCAGAATGCTTAGAAAATGGAGATTGTTTTACTGAATAATTTCTTTTCTTTTTACTCTGTATTTAGAGTTGCTTGTTGAGTAGTTGAGACAGGAGAAGTCACCACTGGTCGCTTTAGACACCTGGGTGGATTGGGATGGGATTTTGTTATGCTGTTCACTATCCCAAGGCACTTTGGTATCTTTCCATTTGTCTTATGAGACACACAACTTAATTGTTACCTTTTTCTTACAGTGCTCTCCGTTCAATTTATTTATCTTCCTCCTGCATTTGAACATCCTGCATTTGTTTCTTGAGTCTCAACACTCAGACTCTCTGGAGGAATGTTCCAAATCACTGGGTGTTTGTGTAGTTTATCTAAATGTTATTGCCTTCAGCCCTATAGAAATGGGTCTTCCTGGGACAAACTAATGGGTGTATTGTACCTTGGGTTGTTGTTTTCTGCAGCATTTGAATTCCATGGTCTTTTTATTTAACTTCCAAACTTCTCCAGTGTGAGATTTGGCTTCTTTATAGAGCACCTTCTTTCAGCTACAATCCCAAGTGGATGGATTTATTAATGTGTCAAATTCAGGCTGTTTCATTGAAACCTAATACTGAGTTTTCAAACAGGTCTGGTTTTTTTTTGTTTGTTTTTTTTTCCCCCTGAGCATCTTCCCCTAGATTCGAATTCCTGTTTCTCTTTTCATCCTTAGATATTGTTCATACTGCTCTACACCGTCAATCGTCGTTTATATAGGGTAGAAAAATATAGCTGAAATTTAGTTTTAGTAGCTTCATGTTTTCTTTCTTTACTTGGGTTAAAAAAAAGCTATTAAAAGTGTCAGAAGCTTCTGGAGATGGGTTTTGGAGGCTATTCCTTCACTGACATTTTATGGCAAGGAATCCACTTCAAAATTGTTTGATATTCTTCTTACACCATAGAAAGTGCTTAGTTCTATCAGAGTCTAGTAGTGGTGGAATTAAGTATGACAGTATTTAAGATAATAAATGTCACATAAAAATAATGAGTTCAGATGTTGCTTAGCTCAGAACAGAAGGCACAGATAAGAAAATCTGAAGCTTTCTGGTAAAACTAATACAGAAAATATTAACCTTTTCTAAAACATGCCACTAAAATTCCTAAGGAGGAAAATCAGTGAAAACCTCATTATTAAGCGTGTGTTCTGTCAAACTTGTTGGGTATCTCTTCAGTGAAGTAAGGAAGAAGGTTTTGATTGAACTTTTTGGCTGCATATGTGGGGTTTGTGTGTGAAGAATGTGATAAAAATTAAGTTGAGATGCCAAAGTTAAATGTCTGATATATGCTCTACTGCTGTTCCAAGGAGCTCTTCTCATAACCAGCAGCTTTGTGAGGGGATTCTGTTCAGGCTGAATATGCTCTGGGAATAGAATTATACAGTGCTGTATTTTTAAAGAAAAAGGGCAATGCAGAGTAAAATGCTTGATTTCAATCACACCTTTAAGAGTGATTTCCTGCTATGCTAAAGCTAGTTTTCTGTTTGAATTTGAATGTTTGAACTGTTTTTAATTTTTGACATTGCAGTATTTAATAGAAATGTTTGTTCTTTTCAAAATAAGAATGGCAACAGGTAAATTTATTCTGTACTTTTTAAGTCCACTACACAGTTTGCGTGGGAAAAGAAATTGAACTGCACTTGAATATTGTGGGGTTTTTTTGCTTTGAGAGTATTATGCTGCTTTCCTGAGCTCAAATGTAAATGTTTCATGGATGTGTAAATGAGAGGAAGTAAATTAAGGATTTGGGGCAAGTTTTTTCTTTTTGCTCTTTCATCGAAAATGACACATTTTTCCAGTGGACTCCAAAAATACATTATTGACTCCCAAGTCTATTGCATGGGTGGCTTCTGGGATTTCTGCTAACAGGTGGAGAGAGACAGAGGACAACATCAAAATTTTTCTCAAAGCTTAATAAAAATAGTATTAATAGTGTTATCATATCCCTGCCTTGGAAAATTCTTCTATTACAGTTTATAACTTAAAAAGTTTGCTAGGTAACACAATCCTGGTTAGTAAAAGCAAATTTTCTTAACTCTGAATCTGCTAAGAGTATCTGCATTGGTTTGCTTCTGCCTTCAGCTTCACTTTGTGCCTGATGCTGCTATCAATATCAAAGTGATTTTAGATTTTGAAAGACTAAGGTGTTTTTGAGCTGATCACTTGCCAAGACCTAAAGTTTTGGATACTTTTTTAACACCATCTTTGTTCATTAGTTCAATATTGGAGGGTATAATTTCAATCACTACAAATTTCAGTCTGGCCCTGTGTTTGTCCTAGGAGCTTTCAGTCCAGACAGCAACTCACTATCCAGTTTCTTCTGTTGGATAAGTGAGTGAATTAAGGTAAAACTGTCTCATAACCTGTGAGACATCTCTATTGCCTATAGTAGTCTATAGGGTGCTTTTTCATCCAGCTGACAAAAGGCCCTCAGGAATTTAGTCCCTCATTTGAATGCTGAGTAGTATAAAGGCCATAAGCTTGTGACCTCTAAATTCTATAACTTCCCCATCTCTCATGATTTAAATGCTTGTAGCCTGAGGAACATGGACTGGGAAAGGATGTTTGGTCCAGAGGCAAGTCTCAGTACTGCTGAGATAATGATCTTACTGTAAGAGTTATTCTGAAAGAAAAATAGTACAATTTTACAGTAACAATTTATTTGAGACCTTTAAAAAAGAGTTTTCAGCTGCCAGCTAATCTCAGCTATCATAACATTATTGCCATCACTTTAAGAAAAATACCTCACAACTGCAGGGGAAAAAAATCAAGTGTTTGATGTCCATTTGTGTTCATTCCTGAAGGGATATCTTTCAGCTGCTTACTACAACTTTACAAGCAATCGGTCATTAGAAAACATGGGTGTTGATGTTCAAAATTAACTTCTGAGATTGTTCTCATGTGCCTGAATTGAAGTATAACTCATGTTGAAGTCTATTATTTCTACATGGAACTTTAGAAGTAACCCTATGGTAGTAAATTGCACGAACATCAGCCTGAAGGATGATGCAGCACATGCCTTTTTGAGAAAATCTTAGAAGATGTGTTTGAGGAATAATTGCTGCTAGTAAAGAAAAGAAAGTTTCTTTAGAGGCTGAAATACATAATTTCTTTGGTTATTGGTATTGCTTCATTTGAAGTGGTTGAATATCCCATGCCCAGAGACCATCTTTTCTGGGTGCTGTCTATTCCATGGTTCCTACTCAATGGTCCTCTTGGGTTCAAGAGCCCTCTAGTGCTTTCTTCCCAGGAACTGGATGTATGGAAGCCTGTTGCTTAAGCTATAAAGTGGACAAAGGAGGGAGAAAAAAAAGTCATAGTATCTACTACTTACTTTATATATACATGTGCATGATAAGTCTCTCAGTCTTTTGCACCCTGGAGTGAATATATTGCACCTGGAAGTTCTTAATTAACATTTACTTTCTTTTTATTGTTCTTTTTCGTAATTCTTTTGTTTTCCCTTTTGTGAATTGTCCTATGTCATGTGATGCCGTTGTCTCACTTGGATTACAGGCTATAGGAGGTAGGTGTGAGGTGCTATGTCAGTATATGGTATATGTTATATAATATGTCAGTACATATTAATGTTTTTACCATTTGTTGCCAGGAAACTGTGTGTCAAAACACAGTTGCCTGTAAATGCCTTAATCGAGCCTTGGATTCTGTGCTAGAGATACCTCCTGCCCAAGTGTCACTGTTCACATTATCTGCTCATTCAAAGTTTCAGTTTGGTTGATCTCTTCCCTGTGGAAGAGATCCATGAGTGTGCTTTGCAGTGCCATCTCTAATAGGTTTGTTTGCTTTGGTAACCTTTGGTTAAGTATTGAACCTATGATTTCTCCATCCTTTCTCTCAGTTGATGTATTTAGAAGTTCTTCCTGATTTTCTGTGCAAGTGTACCAACCAATGACCCATGCATCCTGGCCTGGATGGGAAGGCCTTCCTGTCCTCACAACAGGGTCTAGACTGCACTGTTCTTTGTTTTAATATCCAAAATTTAAATATTTATTTAAAATAATCCAGTTCTTAATGTACCTCTTACAACAACACTGTCATCTTCTTCCAGGAATTTCTTTGTTTATTAAATAGCAAGCTACTTCTGCTCTCTTCTGACTTTATTCTAGTTTTTGTGTACCCACACATGCTATTCTGATTTCAACAGATGTCAGACACATTAAGTTGTAAAACGTATCTTATTCATTCTTTTCATCATTGTTCTTGCTTATATTTCCAGACATGAGGTAATGATAACTGCCTGCATGTTTATCAAATACACTTTTTAAAAACCAGCATCCTGTGTTTTTTCAGGTTAAACACACACTGATATATTTGAGTTAATTACACAGTTACAGCAAAGAAAGCTGATAGTGGTTTGGAAGGAGAGTAGGAAAAGAAGGGAGAATGCTGGGCTGGGTATTATTAGTTTGCTTTTTAGGAAACAAAAGTCTTTGAGCAGGGGGAGCCAGCATATGTCTAAGGCACCAGAGCTTAGTTGAATGAATTCCCTGAAGAGCCAATAATTCAACGTGAATTGAATTGTGTGGATGAGCACTATTTAAACAAAAATCTACAAAATCTCAAACCTGTTGATTGGTCATTGCCTGAGTTATCATAAAACAGCTACTTAAGGTTGGGATAATAGAGGAGACAATGTGAGAGAGATTGGAGGCAAGCTAGAGAATTAAGCTTGAAATAACTGGAAAGGAAGCTAGTGTTAAGCATAAAGCATGAAGAAAGTAAAAACAATGCAAGATGTAGCTGTAAAAAATTACAAGAGAAAAAGTGAGAACAGGTGAGAAAATTGAAGAATAGGGAAGTGTGGGAACCAGGGCTTGTCTCTGACTGCCCTGGAGGCTCAGGGACCCTGGCAGGGGTCTCAGAGACCCTGGTACATTGCCTAAAACACCTGTGATTTGGATTTTAGCCCATGGGAACGATTGCCAACCTTAAAAGAAGAATTTCAAGTCAGAAGAGTTTAAATANTGTAGAGAATAGGTATTGGAGACAATTAGTAAATCATCTGTACGTAACTTTTAGTATAAAAGATAAACACCACCTCTGAGGGGGAAGAATGCCTTCGACTGTCCTGCAAGAAAGACCTCGGGAGGGCAGAGAAAGAATGTTTTAGATAAACTTGAATGAACAACCTTGAGACCCAGACCTGAAGAGTTTGTGCTCTTGTCTTTCATCTCTCGCTGGGGAAAAGGACTTTACATCGCAGGAAAAAATAACAGCAAAAAACCATAAAAACCGACATTTGGCGTCCCTGGGTGGGCTCAAGGCTTGAATTAACGAGCCCGAGTCCGGACCAGTGAGAGAAAACTTGACAGGGAAGTCCACTAGTCTGGATTCAGCTAGCAACCTCCTTTGAAATATTTTATTTTGTTACTACTTGATTTCCTGCATTGTAATTACTTCTAATCTTCAGTAGCTTTGTTGGTTTTGTTACTGTGGTTTTTTTTCTGTGGTTCTCTTTTTTTATACCTGCGAGTGACTTGGTTTTTTAAGTAGGCAAAAATTTCAATCAATGTGTTTGTATCAGTTGAAGGCTGTCTGGTTACCATGGTTGGTGTAGGGTATATAGTGCTTTCTCTTGGAGCAAGGCTGCATACAGTGTTACATTGATTCACTGTTGTTGTGGAACCAAGAATAAACAGTAAGCAAAACACAAGCAGAACATTAACCTTTTGGAATAATAAGGCAGTATGGAAGATTTACAGACAACATACTTGCTCAAAGAATAAGCAGATTAAAATGTGATACCTACTAATAAAATTCTGCTATTGCAGTACTGTAAAGTGGTTTCTTTTTAACAAGAGTGTGCAGAAATGTTAGGCAGCTGAGTTTGGGACTTTGAAAGCATCACAAAAGCAAAGTGAGTGAAATGAGATGACAGAAATTGTAATGCTGGGAAAGCTTCCCCGCTGTTCTGGGAGAGCATCTTTGGGATTAAATTCCAAGAGACCTGTGCACTCTAAAGGGGATGTTCCTTACTTGTGGACTGCTGCAAGACTTCAGACCAAATAAAGCATTACTGCCTCTGACATACGGACTGTCATTTAGAACTCTCATACTAATATAGGTGGATGGATGCAGAAAGGGAATGGTGTGAGCTTTACCAAGAACCCAAACACTGAGTGGCTGCAGCTGTTTTTTCCTGCTCAGATAATAAACCATGCTGCATAAGTGAGAGCCCCAGTTTGCTGACTACATGTTGTGGATGCCTGCTCTGTGGCATCTCTGCTATCCTCCAGCATATAATTTTCTGGTTAGAATGAGGTCAGTGTTGTTCAGTTCTGTTCATTTGACACCACAGCAGTGTCTCCAGGTTCAGCAATGCTAAATGTTAACCTAGTGCAGCAGCTTGTAAAACAGCTTTTTATTAAAACTAATGCAGGTTGGAGTTGCATTAATCCCTAGTGATGATTGTATTTCCCAACTGTGTGCCTGGTCCTCTTTGGCATATGACTCTTCATATTCAGTTTCTTTTTATTTTTTTCCCTGACAGTATCTTGACTTCTTTGCCCCGGAGTTCTTCCTTGCAGGAAGCAGGCCAGCATTTCATCTCTATAATTTTATTTTTAAATGTATTATATCTCTCAAGGCATGATAGGCTACAGGAAGTGTTTAAACTGCCACTTGCCAAGTCACTTTTTGCTTATCACTTACACATTGAGGTTAGATAATAAAATTGCTACCGAAAAAGTTCTTAAAGCCAGCAAAGAAAGTCAAATACTATTATCTCAATGACACTAATAAATATGGGCTCCTTAACCTGACCTTTTATTAAATTGGTAGATTCTTGGTAGCCTAAAAGATAATTGCATTTTGTATAAGTCAAATGTCAGTTTTATGTTTTCAAAACTGTGCTAATAAAGCTCTGTTTGATCTTCAGCCTGAAAAATTCCTATTAAATAATCTAATCCACCAAAACATCAGAAAAATACAATTATGAGATTAAATTATAAGGAATAAAGAAAAAAAGATGTAATTTGAAAGTATGAATCTTTCAATTCTATTTTCCTTTTGCACAGTCTTCTTTCAAATTTAAGTGTAGTACTGAAGCTTGATGATGAGCTGCCTGAAAATTCTGGATGTGCATGAAGTTTCATCCTAAAATATGGGTGTATTATTGACAGAATTCTTATTACACAGTTAAACAAAATTAATTCCTAGCTCTTCTTATGGGGTTTTTCTCATTTTTAATGCATTGTTCTAAGCTCAGTTTTTTTCAACTGCTCCTTGGGTTTTACCAATTGAAAAAACTATCTGCAGTTTTATTAGAAGGAATATACTTTTCTAACATCTTCCCAGACATCCCATTGAAAGCATGACATTCCGTAACCCTTCTAGAGTACTGGTGCAAGAAGGATTTTTGTATTCAGTAGAAATGAACATTGTTCACCTAGATGATACTTGGTTTAAAAAGCTGAAATATTTTCAGGAGTCTTTAGAAATTTGTTTGTTGTAAAAGCAGATATGCCGTGATTTGTAGTACATCTAAGTAATCAATTATTTGGTATCTTTCTAATGTTTAGAGATACCTTATTGATTTCTACTACTAATTTATAATTTTGTTTTAATTTGTTATTATTTCTTCTCTCTTTTTAATTTGTTATTATTTTCTTCTCTTGAATCTTGGTAGTATTTTAGCCTTTTCAGTCTTTTGAAATTTTCAAAAATCTTGGTTTTTCAATTATACTTACTAGCAGTATTAGCATTATCACAGCCAGTTTTCCAAGTCACAGTGATTTCCTCTTGCTTTGTTGCCAGCTGCCACAAAGCAGTTGGGATCTCTTTGGCCCCAATTGCAGAGGCCCTCCCAACAGCTGAAGAAGTTCAAGATGTTTATCCTAACCAGAATCCCAGCTGATCCACAGTTCCTGGACCATGCTGCAGCCTCACGTGAAGCAAGTACAATTTTAGTCAGGATTGTTGGAGCTTTGTGCCATGTCTTACCTCTGTGAAATGAGTATAAATTCTGTTATGTTCAACCAGTCTGAGAACTAAAAACTGATTGATATAAGTAGTATTTAACCTAAAACTATTCCAAGATCTTTCATGTTTTTTTTCTACCTTGCTGTATTAATAAATTTTTATTTTTTTTTTGAACAAAGGCTACAAGGAAAGAGGAACTCATTGACTCTGGGCTTCTTGATGTTATCTGTGATTATCTTTAATGTCCTTTTGTGCTAGTCAGAAATGTACTTAATAGTGTTTCCTTTAATTCCAGCTTAATCTAAAACTGTGACTTGGTTTATGATAAAAAGCAGTAAATAGCACCATTTCTGAAACACATTGCTAGTAAATCTAAATTTATTTTGTAAGGGCAAAATGTAACTGGGAATCAGTTGGTTTTGATAATTATATTCTTCTAAGGTATCATCATTCATGTATTTTAAAACACCAAATTCCAGTATAAAGGAGAAGAAAAACTATAGTATTGGTCTAACATAGATGAAATATTAATTTTAAATTATTTTTCTACCCAAATACAAATACTATATTCTACTAAGGCATTTGTTTTAAAATTTTGAGAGTAGTGATGACTCATAAGAATTAGTGTTATGAAAATAACCCAAATAGATAAAACACATAATTCTTTATTGGGGGATTTATGAATATTATAGATCAGAGATGGGACCTTCTGAGTTGCTTTAAATAATATAGTTTATTTTCTTATCTTCTACACAGACAGAGAAGGTGAGTCTGGCTCACAACTGTACCTCATGGTTCAGAAGGTCACAAGACCTCTATTTATTAAAGACCTTTTAAGGATTTATTTACCAATAAAATACCGCCACTGAGAATATTTACATTTTTGACCCAATAATTAGTTATTATGTTTTACATGTTTTGGTGCAGTGTGGTATTTCTTAACCAGTCACCTAATAGCACACCAACCTATAATACTACATTTAAAAACTTCTAATTATCTTTATAACTACTTTTATATCTGAAGTTTTAAACTGTAAACTTTCTAATGCTTAGCTCAACATGTTTTTACTTAAACTACAAATCTACATTTTTGCTTCTGATATCTAAATTTGGAAGCCTTTTCTAAGGTCTCAAATTAAACCCTGTATTTCATTTTAAACTTTGGCCTACAGTCACAGTATTCTGAGAGCTCTCTGTATTTTTGGATTTCAACAATACTGCTCTCTTTTCCACCTGCTTTTCAATGCCAGAGGAGGTTTTCCTTCTTATTCCTAACTCTGTTGCCAGAACTTTATCAACTCACACCAATTCAGTTCTGCACTGCTTGAACACAGTTGGTGTCTGTCCGTGTGTGTTCTCCACGTGGTCAACTATTGCTGGTTTTCCTACACTTAATGTTTCTTAAGCAAGCCAATTATTTTATTATTTTTATTTTAATTTTCCATAGGTTTTTTTTTTTTCTGGAAATAGTGTGAGGATACAAAGGAACGTTAAAAATGGAGAAACAATAGTTGGCCGAACAGCTCCCAAAAACCCCACAGCAAATCAGTTTTGTATAAAGGTAGCACAGCAGATGGTATAAACTGGGCTAGTGTAGTTCAGCAAAAAATGCAGAGTCTGCTTCCAGAGAGCAGTGGCATCTTGGCATAGCTCTGCAGATACTGTAGCTCTTGGCTCCTAAACAGTTCC
>VZTB01011863.1:1422478-1513016 GCA_013397245.1 Thryothorus ludovicianus | reverse complement strand
ATCTAAATTTGGAAGCCTTTTCTAAGGTCTCAAATTAAACCCTGTATTTCATTTTAAACTTTGGCCTACAGTCACAGTATTCTGAGAGCTCTCTGTATTTTTGGATTTCAACAATACTGCTCTCTTTTCCACCTGCTTTTCAATGCCAGAGGAGGTTTTCCTTCTTATTCCTAACTCTGTTGCCAGAACTTTATCAACTCACACCAATTCAGTTCTGCACTGCTTGAACACAGTTGGTGTCTGTCCGTGTGTGTTCTCCACGTGGTCAACTATTGCTGGTTTTCCTACACTTAATGTTTCTTAAGCAAGCCAATTATTTTATTATTTTTATTTTAATTTTCCATAGGTTTTTTTTTTTTCTGGAAATAGTGTGAGGATACAAAGGAACGTTAAAAATGGAGAAACAATAGTTGGCCGAACAGCTCCCAAAAACCCCACAGCAAATCAGTTTTGTATAAAGGTAGCACAGCAGATGGTATAAACTGGGCTAGTGTAGTTCAGCAAAAAATGCAGTCTGCTTCTGGAGAACAGTGGCATCTTGGCATAACTCTGCAGATACTGTAGCTCTTGACTCCTAAACAGTTCCTCCCCAGGAGTCACACATGTATCAGTTTGCTTGGAGGTGAAACTGCTGGCTCGTTTGTCTTCTGTGCTGCTTCAGCTCATTTCCCCCCAGCTAGCGTTTCCAAGAATGACTGCCAGAGAAGGCCACTATTTCCTAATCTGCCAGGACCTGCAGAGGCATTTTGCCTCTGCTCCAAGCCACTTTCTTTTATGTCAGTAGGCCAGAGAGATGCCAGAGAGGCAAAAAGCAACCAACCAACAAAAAAAAGCTAGAATGCTACCTCTAAGTACAACATGCCCCTTAGCTCATCAAGCACTTGTGAAAATAAGGTCTGATCATGAGCTTCATGTTTTCTAAGAAGGAATCAATCCCAGTTTTAAGCTTGATATTTGAATTGCTTATGTGAAAACTACATGATATTGTACTGAACAAACAACTTTGAGAGTGTTTTTTGATGTGGATGATCTCATTTGCAACACAATAGTTCAAGATTGGCTATTAATATATATGTTTTCCTTTTTGTTTTAATTCCCTAATCTTTCAGGAAGCAATTATCAGTCTTTCATTTTATGGAAGCTTCTATTAATGTTTTAACTATATATGCGTGTATATATAGGCACACACCAGTTATACACGTGTGCATACATGTATAATACAGCTTTTTTCAACTGTTGTCAGAATATTTCACTTGGCAAGGATGAGAAATGAAAATATATTAATTTTATGGGAAGCAATTGGTGTGTTTAGTCCTTTTACTTTAAAGAACTAGGAAAGGACAAAATGCAGTTAACTACTTCATGACTGACTTGCGATGGTTTATGAAAATGCAACTTTAATTTATTTTAAAAGGAGATTAGAGAGTGGTAGAGCAGCCCAAGTTGGAAGACACCTTGAAAGATTATCTGGCTTAACTTTTTGTGGGAAAGGGAGCTTGTATGAGATTACCTAACACTACGACCCTGAAAACATCTAGTGGTGGGGATTTACCATGTCCCTGGAAGGTTATTCCCAGTGGGTGAAGACAGGCTTTACTGAGGTATTCTGGAAAATTAATTGGTTGTGTCTTTTTACCCTTTCCAAAAAAACCCAAAACCAAACAGACAGTTGTAAAATTAAGGAGTGCATTAAAACCCCATAAAATAAAATAATTATGTACTGTAGTCACCCTGTGGAAGTAATTAACTTTCAAGGCATTTAATAAAAAACCAAGGTTTGACTTTCATTTTCTGTAAGTACTGCATACCTAGCAACAAATAAATTAAGCTGACTCTCTCCATTGCAGAGTGCTTTATATGTTTTTGTATAAGATTATAAGATTGGTGGAAAAAAAAGCTTTCAGATTGGAAAAATGATACTGTTCCTTCTCTCAGCTGGAAATGACTAATTAAGTTGATGATCAATGTAAGTTCAGACTGCATCTGTTTAGAAGGCTAAGTAGTATCTTCAAAACTGTTGTTCTTTCAGTGTATCATAATTTCTGAGAAGCATGGGGTTCAGTTGGTCATTTCACTGGGAACAGTCAGATGCTGGAACACACCTGAAAGCTTACTCTGTATATCATATTTACATTGTCATTGTGGGTTGTGAAATGATCCTGGTTATTTTGTAATTCAGAAGTCCCTCGTTGATATGGCAGAGGGAACATAGAGGTGGGGTTATTTTCCTGTACTTGTGCATAAGTATTAACACAAGGTCTATTGCCTGACTGAATTCACATAGTTTGAGTGTACTTGTGTGATTTTGTGGGACAGACTGAAGACATAACGCTTACTGGCCACCATTGTGCACGGGCAGAGGTGTGAGGCTTGGATGGAAGGATCTAAAACCACATCAACTGAAGGAGAACTGGAATGGTCCTCTGCTAGGAAGCCTGTATAAGATGTGGAAAAGTGGTGAGGGAATAAAAAAAATGTATGATCTGTAATCCTGCCCCTTCTTCCTTCAATACACAAAAGCTGTATCCATAGTGTTGAAAGAAATGGGACAGTACTAAAGCACAAGGACTGGCACTTTTGCTTATGTTGTAGTTTGTGGGATATCTTCTGATATGATTTTGGGGCAGTCCAGGTGGAATTCTCCCAGAGAGAGCCTAGGCATGGTTCAGAGTTGAGCAAAAACTTGACATTTGCCATTGCTAGTTTAGGCAAACAGATGTGAGTTGTGACAGCTGGTCTTGAGGCCAGAGGAGGTTTGTTGACACTATTGTGTTTAGTTAGTTGGTGTATATTAAGATGTTGATTATGTCCAGTCCCTTTTCATTTGTTTTCTTCTGTCAGGTTTCTTCAGCTCCACATCATGATTCTATGTTCCTCATACTCATCACAAGGTTTCCCTCTCCATTCCCATCAAAATAACTCCCATACTACAGTCGGAACATTTTTTTGCTTTGCTCTTGAGTGCATTTCAGGTGATTCTTTCCACCCTATTTCCTTAAGCTGTCATGTTTGCTGCTCCCCCCTTAAAACCTCCATTATTCTTTGTTATTTAATAAATTATTCAGGACTTCTGCAATTGAAAAGAGTTGTTTAAAAAGCAAAGCATGTACAATCTCTCCTAGTTTCCTGATTTTCTCCCTTCTTCCTTTACATGCACACATGCAAATGTGGGTTTACTTTTGCAGTATTTTAGGTTATAATTTCCTTAGGCAGGATGCATCTGTGCCTTGTTCTGGATGTTTTTAACGAGTAATGGGTAATGGTTATAGGAAAGCTTTGCTTTTTTTTCAGAAACTTCTGCTAATCTTTCTAAGGCATAATGCTTCTGATGGCCATAGAGTTGTCCATCCATGTTATTTATGACTGTAATAAGCTAAGGTCACTTATGTGTTGAAAGTAGGTTACTATTCAGTTCTAAACATACCTTCAATCCATTTTTTGGTTTGATCAAGTGATTTATAAGGAGTCAAATGGAATGCAATGTATGGTATTGTATAGTGCTTAAAAGTGACATTTAAAAGTCATCCCAAAACCACAGATTTCTGAAAAAAGATATCCACTTTTGTTTGCGTGATGAAGTTTGTTATATATGGTTTTAAAATAGTTCTAAACAACAAAAATGGAAAAATACACCCTTTCTGTGGTTGTGTTTCTAAAGATATAATTGTATAATGCTGTGTACTGTCTATGGCTAGGTAATACTATTTATGTCCAGATTTGTATAGCAACTGGAAGACTAAACATGGCATGAGTACTTAATTTATATCTGTCTGAACTGACTAAAATACTGACAACTGTATCCAAATGAGTCCCAGGATGTTTAGTGGGAGGTAAGCACTTCTCAGATAACTGTGCTGTATGTCAGGAAAAATCCAGAACAGTGCTGTGAGAGCTCGGGTGGTTTTATCCTGGCTACGGATGGATGTGGTGTCCACACATCCTTCTCTGTGTCGTTATCAATTGCTGTAGTTACTTTGGATACAAAGTCTACTCCACGGAGATTTTCTGATTTGAAGTGAATTGCTGGGGTACCCTGAGTAGACTGAGAAATGAAGCTCTGAATAAAATCCTCTTTATACTAGCACCTGAAACATAGAACATTAAGTCCTGAAAGTGGTCAAATAATTCAAATAGGCTGCTGCAAAAGCTCTGGACAATCTATGTTTCTCTGAGAAGACAAAAACTAGTTAAATTGAAATAAATTTTACCAAGAAGTGTCTATTCTTTAGTTAACAAGTAACTTTTTATTATTACGAGAAAAGAGATTTTTAAAAAGTTTAATTTTGAACTGTAAATATATTTGGATTTCTTTCCTGTAGCCACTATGAACTTGCCAGTTTTTTGGGAAAAGGATGGGGAGAAAATCATATTTCACTTGCAGTGCATTGCTAAAATTAAGTATTGATTAAAATTAAGGGCAAGCATATTTTGCTAGTCTTGCATATACTGCCAATCTGTCTTTGAGTATATTAGAACAGACCTGTGGTAATAAATTTGAAGTCAAGGTAACTGACTAAAAGAAAAATAAAAAATACTGTACCTTTCATCATGGTTGATGATTTAAAAATGCATGAAGAGGTATTTCCCACTGTCTAAATGTTCTGTGTGACAGCTGGCTGGCTGGGATATTTCCCAACCCACTTGAAGTCTGACTTCCCCCTGTATCTGTTGCTTGTTTCTGGAGTGGTTGGCTTCTCTCTTTCTGGAACAGTAAAAGTGGTGCAGGAAGATAACTCAAGTTCTGTCCTACCACAATTCTATTAAAATTTCATGAATTTTGAGTATCTAGGAGACCAAGGAATGGTAATGCAGCTATTTGGAGGTGTTAAGTTGGCCTGGAGAGCACTCTGCTGCTGGAGGAGTGTTTTTCGTTAGAAGAAAATGGTGCAGTGTTTCTTTGTAGAGCCAAGTTAAAGTTTCTTTTCTCAGTAAGGTGAACAGGAAAATATATGTTTTTGCCTCTTCTATTACAAAGACTGTGAGGACTTTGTTAAAACTGCTTTCTCTTGGCATGTGAAACATAATTCAGGAGCAATGGAGGAAAATAGACTTAACAGGGAAGAGTTCATCTTAATGCTGAATATAGCTAGAGTTTCTAGTCCCAGAAGGAGATAAGGAATTTCTGAATTTAATGGTTCCCATCTAAGGATTGGAGATGAGGTGCCATCCAAAGTTCTCATATACAAAGAAGATGTAGCTCTCTAATGTTTCTTGAGAATGAAAAATGAACTGAAATCATCATGCTTTCAGGGATACACTGCTGCTTTACAGAAGAGCACTTAGAAAATCTGCCCTGGAATATATTTGAAGATTATTTGAAATGTTAGGAAACTGAGGGGGAATTTGTCTGTGGATATTAATATCCCAAAGTAAATGTTACTAATCAAAAGCTTCAGCTTGATTATGAGGACTTTCTAGATGAGATAATTTTGAAACTCTGAGTGGAAATCTGAGTAGTTAAATAGTAACGGCAGAAAGACATCTTCCTTCTCAAAAAGATATATACCACCAAAAAGGAGATATTTTATAAATCAGTAAATGATTAAAACAAATTGGGAAGAAACTTTAATTTTTAAAATGTTTTTAATAATTGACAGCTCAGCGGTAACTTACAGACCAGTGTTCTCATCAATCAGTGAACCGTGCTACTAGATGTAATTGCTGTAAACTCCTCCATTATAGTACATTTAAAATGGCCATTTCCTGCTGAATTAGTTTCCAGACAGTGTCTGCTTACACTGTATGGGCTGTCCAGGCTCTGCCTGTCTCTAGCTGGGGTAGCTGTACTCCTTTATCATTGTTTTCTCAGATTTGGACAGGCAAATGGTTGAATTTTGTATATCACAAGGCATGTTTATACCTTCCTGATATAACACTTTCAGATGCTGGGACATTCTGCAGAGTAAGGATGACACATTGACACATTCACATTCTGCTTTGCACAGTGGCTTGTTTGGAATGACACTTGCTCTGTGTAGGGGCAGTTCTTTACTAAGACACCTGTGTTTACATGCAAAATGAGCTCTTATGCTTTCCTTATGGTTGATGGAGGTGCAGTTAATGTCATCTGGAGAATGGGGAGAAATTCAGCTGAATGTCCATTTCAGTGGGCTGAGAGAGATAGTTTCCTAGCTTCATTATCTCTGTTGGTAGAATATCCAAGGTGGAATTAGTTCAATTATCTGAATATCATCCAGTGACATTTTTATGTCCCATGGTATCAGAGACATCATTGATTCAGGTACAGATTCAGGTATGACACAGAGCCTGTGTGAGACTGGTCCCCTTCCAGAGGGATAGCTGGAGACAAGATGGGCTGTCCAACATCTTGCTTGGGTAGTAGTAAATCACTATATTTTGGTAACTGAATCAAATCCTTTCATTTTCAGTAAATACCAGAATTTAGGTATCTTAATCTGAAGCTGGATTTCACTCAGGTCTAAGACATCTGTACAACGATTGCAAGTAAGACATGGAAATCTGTAGATTTGTATGCTGCTGCACTGGCAGCTTCAGGACAGATGAGGTGTCCTTTGGTAGCTCAGATTGTGCTAGAGGCTTAAGATTAAGCAATTGAAGAAAAGGCAGAGTGGGTACTATAGTGTAATTTTCTCAGAGTTATAATAAAAATAATAAAAAGAAAAAAAGGAATATAAAGAGGATCAGCGGAATCAGTCAAATATTTGTAGTTATTCCAGTCTAGTGAAGTCTTTGCAACCAAACTGGATGAACTCTGAGCAAGAGTGGAATGTTGATGGTATTTTTTATTCCAGAATTGCACCAGTATGCCCTTAAATAAAATATTTATAAAGTACAATTTACTTTTAAATTTTATCTTACATCTGAGACTCCTAATTGAAGTTACCAAGATTTTCAAGCTTTATTTCATGTAAAATATTCTTTAAAATCTATATGGTGAAATCGGTGTTAAAGTAATTGAGAATAATGTTTGATTTGAATAACGAATGACATGTGAAGCTTTGTTTCAAAAATTATCCTGCTTATACTGTATGTGAATATAGGAGAATGTGGATTGCTCTTTTATAACAAGTAGCAGATATGACCTGAGTTCCTGTTTGATATTGACATGCCTGATAACCAGTAAGTACTAAGTGAGAAACTAGCAGGAAAGCAAACAGTGGAAAAGATAAAATTCCCAGGATAAACAGCTTCCATTGATTAAGATAGCCATGTCTGCAGTTCCCTGTAGGAAATACTCATTTGCCTCTATCCAGGCTGGCGTGTCTTACGATTCCCAGAGCTGACAGCCTAGGAGCTAAGGGGATCCTAAAGCTTAAAGTGATGTCTTAGGTAAACAGAAGAGTTGTTGTATTTTAAACAGTCAGAGTAACAGGCTGGTATAAACACAGTGTGTTGGCAGGGCAGAGTGGCTGTCCCTACAGCAGTGATCAGCTGCCTTACAGTGTTTGTGGGAAGTTTAAGTGACACTGTTGGGGCAGTGGGTGGGATAAGCCCACCTAGAGTTAATGAGAGTTAATGTGATGCACTGATCCTGAAGAATCCAAGGTCTCCCAGGCTGTGTCCTCATTGGTATATTAATATCATGTGTGCACAGCCTGTGTTTGAAATGTCCACATTATGGGCTGCTTTTGTCTGGTAACTGGCTTGTAATTTTAGCAGTGTGATATTGGCGCCACTTGTTCCAGTCCCAGTCTTGGGTTTTTTGCCTTGATAGTTCCTTTTGCAGTGGTGAATGGTGACCCTGAGGGTTGGGCAGTTGCCCCTCAGGTGGGGCCTTTTGTGCTGAATCAACCAGGCACCACAAGTTCTTACTTTGTTGTGCATTAAGTCTCAGGAATACTTAGAGCTCCTAATTTCCTCCACAAATGATTTTGTTCTTCATTGAACACAAGTGTTCTAGTAGGTGGTCTGGATCTAGCTGGGGGAAGGGCTGGCGTTGCCAGTCTTACTGCCTGGACAGCTTTAGCATTTCTAGATTAAAACACTTGCTTTCCCCCTCCCCATACCTGTACTTACAGGCTGTGTCCTCATTCTCCCCGTGTGACAGCTAGAGGCAGCCTGAGCAAGATTATAAACAAAAGTTTGCTCTATTTGCTCCTCCTTTATTTCCTCTTGTCAATGGCCTGAAATATCCCAGGTTTCCCAGCAGGGCTTTGGAAAGTTCTCTATGTGGTGTTGGTCCATTAGTTGCAGGGAAGCTGCTTTGGTAACAATTTCTGTAATTTCATTTGGGCCTTTTGCCACTAAAGTATTAGGCTTCCCTCGATCTCATGGGTCTGTTCCTCCTTCCTGGTATGTAGCTCTGAATACGTTATTGATTTTATTTTTTTACCCTCTAGTCCAGTCAGAAATACTCTTGAACCAGAGTAGTCCTCTGGGGACAATAGGATTCTATCCCTGTCTCAGGCTTACTCAGCAGGTGTATTCTGCCTTAGTGTTCCTCTGATTTCTGCTCTGTTTTTCTTGTAGTTCTGCAAGCTTCCCAGGTGTGTATGAGATGGTTTTCCAATGTGTTTAATTTACTCCAACACCCATAATTTTGCTGGTATTTGTTTTGCTTATAGCTCTGACTAGTTTCTGTTCCTCCTGTTCTGATTCTTTCCATGTCCTCAGGGTCATTCCAAATGCCTCTATCCCAGTCTTCAGGTGAGACTATGAATTTTAAAGATTCTGATTGTGCTGTTGTAGCTTCTGTTTTTTCTTCTATTTTCCTTATTCTGTCCTTGAATTGACTATTGACTGCTACAGTCAGATTTTGCTTGATTTCTATCTTGACCTTTTTCTTTGTGAAGTCCCTGGTGCTTGCTTTGGGCAGCAGTCAGACCTGCTGCAAGCACATTACATATTACATCCTTTCCTTTTCCATCTTTTACTGATCCCTTGCATTCCCTTGCAGTGCTATTTTACCTTTCCAATACCATCTTGTTGGGCCAATCCCTCTCCTTCTGAAGGAGTTTGCAGTTGTTGGCGTGTAAAAGTCCTCTGAGTTGTCCATTTCTAGTTTGTTTGAATACATGTATTTGTTTCCAAAGGGAATGGTCAAACTGCTGTGCTTGCTATGCCTGAAGAGGTTACCCTGCTCCCTGCACCAGTTTAATGTGGCACAGTAGCTGAGAGAAGGTTCTCAGCAGTGTATGACAAATGGGACACAGTGATCGTGTGGATGAGTCTGTTCAGATTGATTGCTAATACAGTGTCTAAATATTGTCAATGCAGTGTCCAGATAAGAACTCTGTGATCTATTACAATGGTTTGTATAATCATGTTGTGGTCCCTCCTGTTGAGCTATGAGGATTCAGTGAGACAATTGTACTTCCTAAATTTCTCTGGGAAGTCTAGGTACAGCTGTATCCACTTAGTCTCAGAACTGGCCAGCAGATTTGTCTGAAGCAGGTTCTGCTAGAAAAGTATAGGTTTACAATCTTTGACCTTTGGAATTTGAAATTACAGGTAAACTTTGTAGCTTTAATATTTCATCTCCTCATTTGAACACATAGTTTATTGAACAGATGCTTTTTACTCAGCTTTCTGAAAATGAGTGTTCCTTGTCCTTGGGCTGGATGTACCCTGCAGGTGTCTCTGACAGGGTAGGGTGCCCCTCCTCAGGAGCTGCCTGCAGCCTCAGGAGACCTGTTTGCCCAGTTAGCCCAATCTCCAGCTGCATTTTAAGACCAGGAAACCTGAGGGCAGGCTTTTATCTCAATATACTTCTCAAGCCTTAACCATTCATTGCTGCTTATTTTGGTAAACTTAGTAACATTGGACAGACTTTACAGAAGTTTAGGTAAAGTTTTGTTAGCATGGAAGATAATACAGATGGTATATATTCCAGTACATAAAATGCAGTTTAGTTGGAAAATATAACAGTGGTTGTAATAGAAGTGAAAATTGCTTTATAATTTGATGAAGAAGTTTATTCAAATATAATCCATAAGGAAAAACATTTATGAGTTTTTCTAAAATATCAAGCCATTCTTCAGGTAAAGATTTTCTTGGTATCTGTTAACTCAGGTTGTCTAAAGGTGGATTGTACATACTGCTGGGACCTGTTGCTTGTTGTTGATGCATTTGACAAATGTATGAATATGTTTAATTCAGTCTCTCCAACTAACTCTCAATATATCATGTTTTTTCTTCAGATGTCTTAATATCAGTGATACACTGAGTGCTCATATTTGACTTCAATGTGTTGCACAAGACTGCTTTATATTGTTTAAATCTCATAAATCCTACTAGTGCCAAAAGGAAATGCCTCGGAGCCAGTTTGATTTTCAAACAAAATGCAGGCATCCTATTTGCAGCAAATTGCCCTGTGAATGTTTATCATTGTAAAGATCGATTAAAAGAAAGATATCATTTTTCAGTTTCACAGGATAGAATGGGAACAACCTGAGCTCGTCACAAGATTAGAGAAATTGCATATCTGTATTTTACTTCATAAGCATTACAGCTTTGCGAGAAATACTGGTAGTTTGTTGATGGGCCTTTAAGAACTAATAGTTGAATTAAGAAGTCATAGTAACTGTAGATTTTTCTAGGGAAAAAGATTGCTTCCTGAGTAGTCAAATTGGAATCATCTTGATAGTACTCAGATTGCTGCTGTCTTGTACTGAAAGAAACAGTACTGGTATTTCCAACACATTTATCTTTATAACAAAGAATATTTGGCTTCAAATTAGTTACTGAAGCTAAAAGTAGTATAACATGAATGGCACTATGTAATGTACACAAATACTGAGTCTGTCCCTCTGAGACATCATCTTCCCAATTCACCTGAACTTACACGTCAAATCAGCGGCATTCTCAGGCCAGTAGTCCTATTAAACTGTTGAGAGTTTTATTTACTTTCCAAAATCTTTAACAGGCATTTCTTCATTATGGAATGCATTTTTGAAAAATTACACTAATTTACTTAAATATTTCTATAGGTCTGATTGGTTGAGGGTTTTTTTTTATACATAGGTGTTGGGTTTTCTGCTTCTGCAGAAATTCTCTCGAACTATTACAAGTCCTTTTTTCCATGCCTGAGGTGAAAGAAGCTGAAACTCTTCAACTCTTACTTTCAAGGTTTTTTATTTTTTTTCTTCTCTATAACATTCTTTCTCTGACCTGCTGAGCTCCTTCCAGCAGGATGGTTGAAGGCACTCCCCACGCCCTTGAGGCGGTGTTTATCTTTTATACTAAAAACTACGTTTACATTATTTACAATTATTTTCCAATACCTATCACTTTTGTTACACCGTTTGTCTCTACTCTAAACCAATCACCAGTGTCACCATCACAGTAGAAAATGGAGAAGGTGAAGAAGGAAGAAACCTAAAAAATCATGAGGTTCCTCCATATTGGCCTCACTTACACCTATGCACTAAAACCCAAAATCTACTTTTTCATCCTGTGACAAACTTACTGTTATTCTATTTAAACTCTTGTGACTTGCAGTTCTTCTTTTAAGGTTGGCAGTGGTTCCCATGGGCTAAAATCCAAACCACAGGTGTTTTGGGCTCTGTGCCAAGGTCTCCAAGCCCCCTGCCCGGGTCTCTGCGCCTTCAGTGCAGCCCCAGATGAACCTTGTGTTCCCACACATAGGCTTTAGTCTGCTGAGGGTCTGTATGTGCTTCAGTTCATGAATTTGAATAGTTGCAGTCAGTCATGAAAAGAACCTAGAAGGTGCTATTTGTCCCTAAGTTGTGACAGCTCTGATAAGATACAAGTTCTTGAAAAGCTGAAGGTGACTGGGAATCACAGGGAATCTTGGGCAGTTCTTCCTTCCTGTGGTGGAAGGCTACCAAATGTGCGTTTCAGATTACACAGTCTGTTCATTCATTTTTTAATTACTTAATGTAGAAGCTAGTTGTCTCAGTTAATCAGTATGAAGAGATGAGCGCTACATTTTTTTCTTCCCAGGGATTTAATGTTTTTAGTAACAAAAAACAGATTTTGTTGATGTAGTAATCTTGTTTCTTTCAATCAACCTGTTGTTCAGCCAGCTGCAGATTTGGGTAATTACTTAGTGCCAAAAGAGCTATGACAACTTGCTTTCCTTCTCACTAAGAGGATATGAATCCCTCAGGGATGACATTAATCTGTAACCCAGGCAAAACAATCTGGTTTAACATATTTTACGTAATTAGTAGAGATTTTAATTAGCGATAAGTTTTGTAGTTTTTTGACAATCATTTAAAGTTGGGAATTGAGAAATCAACTTGTACTTGACCTGCAGAGGGTTTTTTGTTTTTCTTTTTTTTTTCTGTTTTCTTGTTTGTTTTTTTGTTTTTTATTGTGACTGCTTTTTTTTTTCTGTCCTAATGTCAATACATACTGCTGTAAATTACCACATTGCAAAAAGACAGAATGTATTCCCTGATTAACTTTCTCATGGGGGTGAAGGTGCTGTTTGTGTAACTTCAGTTACAGCTGAATCCATCCTTAAACCCTGCTGTTACCGTGTGGAGAGCAGTGATGGGCTGGTCCAACGCTTTGGGCATATGTTGGTCAAGCTGTTTGTTCTCTGCTGCTTTATTTATTGCATGTAACACTGATTAATTGTGCTGAGAGCTTTTTGTGTAAACAGAATCACAAGGAAGTGAATGAGACAGCAGAATGTTTATGTATGAGCTAAACATGGATAGTATATGATAGAGCTATCATTTAACATTCCTTGAACACTTAATGTAAAATAAACATACAGGAAACGAAGAGTAGATTTGGAAGTGATTTTTTTGGAGCATTTTTTGTGGTCAAGTGTAAGTCAGAAAAATTTCTTTATCACTTACTTGAATATGTTGCAGTTTTAATAGAAATTTCCTTGTTGCTCTGGCTGACTTGCACAATCTCAGAGATGTTTAAAAGAAGTGCCTACAAGGTCTGTGTTGTTTTGGGGATTTATTTCATATTGACTATTGCCAGAGGACATGTTTAAATTAGAGCTACCTTTAATAAAACTTCAAAATTACCTATGTATAGTCTATAGTTCCAGTAATACAATAGTTCTACTAAAAGTATAGTTCTAGTAATACAATAGAGCTCCTTGTTAGAACAAGAGATAGATATTTGTTTTGTATTATTTTGACATTCAGTGTAGTTGGATGTCTAATATATAGGGAATCTAACTTAATAATTTTAAATATAGCTCTGTATGATGGCATGATTTCATAGAAAAGATCTTTAGTAATTTTCTCTCCTTGCTATCTTTGTTTTTCTTTATACGTTCATTAGTATTGCATTTCTTTTAGTAAAAAAGCTTTTGAAGAATAAAAAGTACCATTTTACAGTATTTTTTGAAAGGATTCAGCATCTTGGCTCTTCCCCAAAATGTGTTTTATACCATATTCTTTGTGTATTCTTCTTCATTTAGAGGGAAATTGTATAATGCCATGCAGTGACTTCTTCAGAAGACGTCAAGAAACACCATTTGCTCTTCTAAAGTAGCCTCTGCTCAGAGTTTGTCGATGTCTATGTGTGTATCCCTTCAGATTGAAGAGGGAGCTACTCAGTGAAGGGGGCTGTCTGCCTAAAAGCCTCCTAAGTCCCAAATGACCACCAAGTTTACCTCTTCTCCTAACACTGCCTGGCTCCAACCTGGGGCCCTTCCCTCCTAAGTCTGAAAGCTTTCTGTCAATGTTAATGCACTCATCCATAAATGCTCAGGAAAATTACATCAAAGATGATTACCACTGCTCTCATACCCTGGAATTCTATCCTGTGGTATATTTAGCATTAGTTTTTTGGGTGCTTAGCAGGGAACAGTGGGTATGGAAATTCAGTGGATCAGATTCTGTCTTGTTCTATGCAGCAAGAATAGAATGAACAGAAGAAAAGGGTTGTCTCCCTTGCACGGGCTGCCCATCTTTGCACATTCTCCATTGCATGAGCTGCTTCTTCCACCAGCTAGAGAGGAGTCTTAAAATACCTTTTCTAGGACAGTCACTTGCAGGCCTTTACTTAACCAAAGCTTAGACATACTAAGGCACCCTTCATTTAAGGAAGTGGACCCTATTTCATAATTTTTGTATCTCATGCTGTAATTGTGTTTAGTAATTAGAAGAACAGCAGTTGCTTTTACTGCATGCACTAACTTCTGCTTCTCTAGACTTCAGTAACAATGAAGAGTTAATCCACGCGCATTTCAGTCTTAGCTTTGAAATATATAGACCTTTGACCGTGACTGAAAAATAAGTAAATGAATGCTGAAATGTCTTCAGAGGATAAAGACTGCTAGGTGGATATCATAAGCCATGTAGACTTCTGGGCATTGCTTCCTGATAGTTTTGAATTCATAGTTGTGGGATAATTAGTAAAGCTGCTAGTTCCCACAGTGCCAAGAGCAGGACCCTGTTCTAGGTTTGGTAATAGCATTATTGGAGCCTGAAACACTTAAATAGGCACCTCACAATTTTATCTAATACAGTCAAAGAATGCTAAATAGTTCTTACTACACTTCTTTGCTGATTAAGTGCGAAATAATAATAGCCTCAGAAAATATATGAAAAATAAATATAAATAAATACTTTTAGATTTCTATGAGAAAAAACTAACTTCTAAACTAGCTGTTAGTTGTTTATACTCAAATCCATTTGCTTTAAGTTTCCATGAACACTTTAAATTGCATTTATTGTTGTGCACAGTGAGAAATACTTTCAGTTCTTGATTGCTTTCTCTTCCCTGTGTTACATGCTCTGCCACTCAGGGAGAAATGGTACTAGTTTCACTGTATTTTAATATTTTTTTCTGGGAAAGTATTTCTGTACGTTGCAAATACGGGTTTGTGATTTTTAAGGAAATGCTAATTAGCTTCCAGGACACTTACAGCATTACAAGGTAAGCACTGGAGGCAATTCAGCAGAGGGCTGCCTGTCAGTGAGTTCCTGGAGGAGAACCTGTAGGGTGGCTCAGGAGCTGGGGATGTGAGAGGGTCAGTCCCTCATGCTGTGTGTTGATTCAGAAAGTTTGCATGCCACAGTTACTTTAGCCTATTGAGCTGTTAGAAGTTAATTTGCCTCTCTGAGTGGGCACCCAAAGATACTATTTTATTGTTCAGGTTTTTACTGACTTCTTAGCTGTTCCAAATTGCTACTAAGTTCTGCAATTTTTCCATGTGGAACAGCTAGCTGACGTCTGTCTTCACATACATTAATGTTTCAGGTTGATATTTCTCAAGTCCATATTTTATGAATGTGTTGATTTATCAAAGATGTGTAAGCCAACATCAACTTATTTCCAGTCCAGTGAAGGTATATGCAATGTATTATATTAAAGCAAGCCAAATGTAAACTTTGGTTAAATAAACATGTCTCAGCAGCAGAAAATATTCATAATATTTTGAGTTACAGAAAAAGAAGGCTCTTGGAAAAGTCACATGCTCTATATTCCCATGCCTTTAACTGAATCAGGTATGTTGTTATAAGGTCTCTCTGTCCAGATGGATGTTGAAAATACCAAGTGATGGAAACTGCACAACGTGTTCCCCTGGGTACTCTGTGCCACTGCTGTTTTGGGGCAATACTTATTCTCCAGTGGTAACATTTTTGCAAATACCATCCTGTAGTGTAAGCTTCTGTCATTTCATTCTGTTATTCCTTCTTAGCTCTGCATGTTTGATTCCTTGTGATCAGCCCCCTCAGCGCAGCTTGAAGAGCAGTTCAGTAAACGAATTCTGCAAACCTTGTGTGTGTACTGGTCAGCTTAGTGGTTGTTTTTTCCAGCTTTTTGTGGGTTAATGTGTGTATGCACTCTGTTTGTATCTTACTGTATGACTGTGAACACACTTAAAAGATGGGTGGGCATCTGCATTTTTATTTGAATATCTTTTGATGACAATGTTCTTTTGCAAACATTAGTCAAAAATTATGTGGATTAGGGGCAGTCTTGGGAGAATTTTATGTCCATGAAATAAATAGGTACTTTGTGGTATGTATGATCTTTCTTCTGGTTTTAAATAATTTTAAATGAATTTCCAATTAATTGCACCATGGTGAAATTTTGGTGTATATAAAATTTATTTTGGTGTATATAAAAATGAACTTGACAGCATCCTTGAAAATTTAGTGCAAGACTGTTCCTGGTCAGTGCTCAGATGCTTTTTAGATGCTGAGACTCTCAAGAAGAGCTGGTTCACCAGAGATTTGGTAGTGTGCATCTGTGTGAGTGTAATGCAGCAGGAAGAGGAAAGAATATGCAGAATAAGAACAGCACGGGCTTTTCATTGTCCAGATGATCCTAATAAATGAGACTATTTAGTGTTATAAATTAGAGGTCAAAAAATGTCTGTTGCCTTGCAAATGACTTAGTGCCTGTGTCCCATATGTCTTCTTAATAATAGTTATCTTAATGATGGTTTTTCAGAGATACTTTACTCTTTTTAAGTAGTAAAAATTAATAGAGACGTTGTGAAATTAGATACTTGTTTTCTAGGTATATAAATCTACAAATCATGTATGAGAATTTATTTTCATAATTAAGTACATCCTCTTTCATGAGTTGTTAACAACGATCATACAGTATTTCATACCATTGCAATGATTGCATTGAGTGTAAATGAGCTTGGGAAATGAGAATAACTCCTTCATTACACCCACTAAAACATCACTTCAGAATCTTTCATCATATCTGTACGTGCTTGTGATTTTTTTCGCAGGCTGCCACTCTTTTTTTTTCCTCACCAGTCTTTTTAGTGTCAAACAAGTTGGAAGGGTGAAACACTAGGGGGGAGTTTGTACAAGTCAGAAGAGAGTGGGACAACTTGAGTAGGATCTCTTCAGGTATGCAGTGATAGGACTTGTGGGAATGGTTCAGAGCTGTGCCAGACATCAGACCGGACACCAGGAAGCATTTCTTCACCCCAAAGGGTGATCAGACTCTGGAAAAGGCTTCCTAGAGCAGGGGTCAGTGCCCCAAGCTTCTCATTGAGAGGCGTTAGGAAATTGTCCTTAATAATGTCTTGGCTTTTGGTCCGACCTGAAGTGGTCAGACTTGGATGAGGGGAGCATTGTAGGTCCCTTCCAACTGGAGCAGTCTCTTGTATTCCAGACTCCATTCTATAGGAATGGGGAGGGAGCTGAAAGCATGTGTTAGTTGAAGCTGGAAGATGAGTGCTGTAGAGAGGTGACAGGGGGACCTGCTGCAGGCAGCCATCCCATTGGCTGTATTCCCCTTTCAGGGCTTTCCCCTCCCCATCCGAGCTATTCCCTATTGCTGTCCTCCCTCACCTGCCTTTCTGCTGCCTTGTCTGCCTCCTGCCAGTTGCATTGCACCTGTGCCCTGAAAAGCACGTAATGACTAATGTGAAAACATATGTCTTCAAAAATGGCTTCCATTTGAGGTGGTGGGTACTTTATTCATTAATTGTGTCAGTTTTTCATGTCAAAGATGGAGAACCTCAATAGTGAACTTCCGTAATTCGAGTTGAAGGTATTGCATCTAAGCCTGGCTTTAGCACTATTCCTCTGAGCATGTTTGAGTGCTGGTGTTTGTTAATAATGACCATATGGCTGTCATCTCCATTGTCTTTAATTCACTGAAAAGTCCTAGGATTTTCCTGTTTCCTGTCATTGTGTTTTGATGTCTTTTTATCTTCAATGTGGCATGTGCCTGCATTTAATTCTTCCAATGTATTTGCTCTTTGTTAGTAAATGACCTACCAGTTAGTATGCTCATTTTACTTTGACATTTATGTTAAGGTCCCATATTTTTTTGTGTGTGTTTCTTCAGAACACCTGCTATTAAAGAAAAATATGCTCAAACAAATGAAGGCCATTTTGATTGTATACTTCAGCCGTAGGTGGAAAGATTTAGATATAAAACATGAAGAACTGATTTAAAATCAGTGAGATAACATATTTGTATACTTCCATGACATTATTTATACCTGAGACGATTGGATTCATTTTCCAGGCATAAACATGTTGAAGTTTCAGTAACGTAACATGCTTCAGCATTGGATTGCATTGGGCAAGGAAAAGATGTTAAAATACATTCATGTATTTAACAGTGCCTATATTCATTATGAAGAATGCCACATTGATGTTTATAAGCAGTATTTCTAAAATTACAATATAAAGATTTCATCACCAATTAATCAAGACAAATTAATTTTTGAGGAGTATGTAAAAATAGCAGTGGAATTTATTTTAACCATATCACAATAAACATAAGTAAATGCTTTTTCAGTGAAGTGTAGACTTACTTTCATTGGGAAAGAGAAAACATAGTTATATTATATTTCTTTGTGTGATTGTGAGAATTGGAAAGTGATTTGTGTGACCAGAGCAGTAGATTGCCCAGACAGACACTTTATTTATGGCTGTTATTATTATGCTTGTGGTACCATGAGATGCTCATTAGGTCTGTGTACACAGATGTAGTGAGCTTTAACCTGCTTACTCATCACTTTGTGCTGATACTTTGATAGTGCTTTGTGCTGCTGTTGTAATTGTTTTGGTTTTTATTTTTTATTTTTGGAGAATGTCATTGTATGAAATATAGATTGTATACATACCCCTTTCAAAATAGATTTAGTTACCCTTATGTATCTGCTAAGATCCTAGACACTCTGAGAAATTATCTTGTAAGCACAGTCTGTGCCTGAAGCTGCTGCTAAAATTCATGCTTTTAGCTTTCCCTCATGTTAGTACACAAAGACTGGTACAATCCTTAGTCATGGGACTCTCCTTTGAAGATTGGACTGTTTCTGGATTTATTTATACCTGTATTGTGATGTGAAGTTGGTTGTTATAGTCTAGTAGAAGCATGATAATTATACTGCCTGAAATTGCAGTTTTTAGAATCTGTCAAATAGTCTCTTTCTCTGTATATATATTAAAATCTATATCAGGATTTCCGTGAAGCCAAGTTATAGGTAACATGGACAGGGAATGTCTCACTTGATAAATACTTCTCTGAATACTGTGAGAGGGTTTTATTTGAAGTAAAAATATAGATTAAAGGAGGGTACTTCTTAAGAGAAGGTTATAATTCAGTGATAACAGATCTATTAGTAGGAGCATTCTGTTAAGCAGCATCTTGGCATTCTTCACTTCTGTGCCATATCTTCACGTTTTGTGTGGCATTGCCTTGGCTATTTTCAGTGACACTGGTGTTAAGATAGAGCGATCTATCTGTATCAATATGATTGCAGACTGTATAGAAAATATATATTGGAATGTTTGGAATCACTTAGATTTTACTTAAGGACTTCTGGAGGTATATAATATAGTACACAGGTAGCTGCCAAATGCCAGCCTTCAATGCGGTTGTCATGGTTTTTGCTGAAAATAAGGTAGCACTGAGCATGCAAATACCTCTTATCTTTTTTTAGAGCACCTGGTATTCAGTAGAGGAGAAAATCAGGCATCATGATCCTTAGCAGGATTTAAGTGATATATGTGGAGCCAGTTATGTGAGCTGAGCGTGTTTTGAGGGTAGTAACAGAGTAATCAGAATCTAATGTGTGTGAGCTAGAGACCCACGGTGAAACGTGGGAGCCACAAAGAGCAAGCAGAAAGCTTTGCAGAGTGAGAATCCAGTGCACTTGTCAGAAGTGCTGCTTTTATGGTTGGACTAACAGAAGCAAAACAGAATATAATAATCTCCATAAGAAATGTGCTGGTCTTTGGAAGATCCAGAAGAAGTGCTTTTTTCAAGACCGTTCTTACAGCAACCCCAGATCTTGGAATTTTTGTGTCATTTATTCATTCAATACACTCCATACAATGAAAAAAAACCAAACAAAATCCAGCATATTTGAATTAGAAGTAAGAATAACATACAAATACAGAAGACATTTCTGTATAGATTGACAGCTGGTTTTTATGCCATGATTGTTTTGGCTCTCTTAAGACGTAAATACTAACATCTACTGTGAGGTCCTTTTCTTTCTTCTGCATTACCCATGACTTAGTTAATTTTGGACTATGCTGAACACAACACAGTGCAGAATAATTCATAACATTTGCTATGCTTGACAGCTATAAGGTTTATAGTATGGTTTTGTAATTTATTTACACACCTTACCTAGCTAATAGCAAGAGTGGAATATTAAGATATTTACCAATGCTTCCTTCAGCTTATTTCTTTGAAATTACAATTTAACACAGTTACTACAAATAAATATGTCTCTAAACAAGAAAAGGGTAATCATTACCCTATTTGCTTATTTTCCAGTTGAATCTTGAATTCATAATTAATTTAGCTGGAACAGATAGTACTCATATATCCTTCTGTTCAGTATGAATTCATGCAAAATGAGCAACTGAGTTTACTTATATTGCTCAACAATCCTTATACAAAATTACTGGCGTTATTTAAGGCCACCCTAAGTCAAAGACTTGACTACCTAGTAGAAGCATATCAGAAGATTGGATGCTTTTTTAAGGAATACTTCTGTTTATGAGAATTCCATTGTGCTTGACGACCTTTTGGATATAGAAAAAATCCTGAATGTACAGTAGGAAGTATCCCAATAGCATAAGGTATGATGTGATGCATTTCAGAATGTCACTTATGCCTTGTTCTATAAACTAGTTTTGGAGCTGATTCATCATTAAGACTGTAGAGTTGTGTCTACACTACTAGCTTTTCATACAGGACAATGGAGCTTTGGAGAAAAAAAAGAAAAAGAACAATTTCTTCATCATGTCTATTTGTCTGTCTTAGGTGTAATGAAGATATATGTATCTGCTAGCAGGTAAAGGAGTGAAGCATTCTAAAGTGTTCCTGAACTATAAATAAAACCAGTGACTTTATTATTATATTTTTGACATTCTGCTATAAAAAAGTTTAATTTTTAACCATCTGTATTTATGACAATTCATATACATGAGAAATTTTCTAAAATTAGGAGCTGCTCTTGTTGTAGTGCAAAAGGCAATGCAAAATGAATATTTAAGGGTGAGTTTGATCCGAGGTTCTCTCTAGGAAATATCACATTGCCTGCAGTGCCAAATACTTACAAGACAATTCAGGGTGATACTCACACCCAGGAGTTTCAGATTCTCTTCCTTTTTGCTTGCAACAAGCATACAAGTGAGCAGTGGAAGATCAGTCTGTCTATTTATTTAGTCTATTTATCCAGCTAATTTTTCATGTTTGCCTCTCTTGTTGCTTCTACAACCTTCTCTCAGGACAACTTCAATCTGCCTGATTTGTATCCCTTCAAAACACTTCTGATTGTCCTTTCTTAGAGTTTGTCCTGTGATTTTTATCTCTTCTTCCTACAACAAGCAGGTTATGTTTCTTTCTTCAGATCTCTTCATAGCATTTTCTCCATTCTGCCACCCACCCAGTCATTTATCATTTTTTACTGAGATGTCATCTCCTAGCCAAGATGTACCTGCTGAGCTAACCCTCATCTGTCTTTTTGCAGATCCTCAAGGGGAAATATCTTTACTCTTCTTGTGTGGTTGTCCTCCATGATAGCCCCTTTAAATTGCATTGATGTGTCAGTGTCATATTAAAAAACAACTCTTAAAAATAAGAGTCTTTCTTCAAAATTTATCTCTTTCCTGATGATTAATATTGAAGGCTTAATTGGACAAACTATGTATAAACTGACACTGAAATGAAAGCTGGTAATGTTTGCTAAAGCCAGCTGGGATTGGCTCTGCTGGACATGGAGGAAGCTTCTGCATCTTCTCACAGGAGCCACCCAAACCTGGCCATGCAAACCCAATAAATATTGTAGGAAGTATACTAACATAATAAGAGTGGATCTCTCCTTTCTTTAAACTGTAGTACTCAAGAGTGTGGTAGGTGTATGTTCATTGCTCAAATGCCATTTTTTGGTTGGGATTTTGCATAATAAGAAAAACAGGCAAGGAAAAGCAGGGGATGAATTATTTTATGTTCACTGAAAAGTCATGCATTTTTCTTTTCTTATTCTCAGAGATTTCCTAATGGTGTATTTCTAGATCTGAGCATATTTAGTGGAATCTGAATCTCAGAAGAGCCCTTTCATCCTACAAATGACAATGTGTTGGCACAATGCCATGATGGTTTCATAATGTTGGATCTAGTGTTGTACTTGGCTGTAGAGAACCTCATGAACCTCATGATTTGTTAGCCTTAAGGATGTGACTTCAAAAGATACCTGCTCATCTGAATCCTTAATTTCAGGATGAATTAAGAACTTAAACATCTTTAAAATTCTCGGCTAAGTTAATTTTTCCTTAAGCATGTCAGATTTAGAACATATCTCTATTGTTTTTGTATTTCTCTTTAATTTAGGGTTTCACAGCACGTTTTATGCTGATGCCATGGCACACAGTTGTTATAGCTGCTGACACACAAGTAAAAAATTCTGCTCCAGTTTCATGTCGTTTGTTTAACCTGTTCTGCATTGCTGCTGATTTGTGTTAGCTATACGTTTCTATGGACTTCTTACACAAAGCTTTCTCAGATGCTTCTTCTTTAAAAAAAGCAACATAATTTCTCCTGAGACATTTATTTTCAAATTAATAGAATTTGTCTCTATGAAATGACTTTCTTGTGGCATGAGAGAGAGATGTTTAATAGGGGACAAAAGCCAATAACCAAAATATAGTGTAGATCACAAAGGTAAATTTTCTATTTTCTCTTGGCAGATAGCCTGACAGCCTTTAAAGAGAAGTTACATTTTTATAAGATTTTCAGTTAACTACATGAATAATAGCTCAATGTTTTACTTGTGGATATTGGAATCAGTGTTCATATCATGATAGCCTATCCTTTAATTTGTATGCGGGAGTTTTAATTGGTACAAGTGTTTTCTGTAGCAGCATGCATCTTCTGAAATAGGGCAGTGCACATCTTTTGATTAATGCAGGCTAAGTCAGTGGAATGTTCCTGGTGGCAGCATCAATTTTGAGGCAGAAAAGCTAGAAAAGAATGCAGAAGGAATAGCAAGCCTTTTGTTATCCCATATCACTTTATTTGTATATTAATGTTTCAGAATCTAGATTTTTGCTTACCAATATGGTATTCAAATACTATTTTCTATTAAGAAGTTGTTGATGTTGTTTTGGTTTTTGAATGATATTTTTTCCTGCACTTGTCTAAAATATTGGTAGGTAGATTCATGGATTCAAATGTAACATGACTTTTCTTTTCCTACAAAAATGAAAATAAATCAATTTTATGGAAAATTCCTTTCATGTCTGTCATATAATTTCAATTGTAGAAGTATTTTAAAGTAGGACACCTACTGTGTATATTGCTTTACTTGGACTTCTTGAACTTTCTAAAATAGCCTAGCAAATACTGCAGCGACATTTAACATGTTAATATAACATTTATATGGAGTTTATCTATTTACTTTTTATTTTTAAACTTGATATATAAAGCTAAGAAGAGACTATTACATATTTAGGTAGATAGAAAAATTAATATTTAACATTGAAATTTCAAAGGATGCCTAATCAGTGAGATGGTCTATCTTTTCACATTTCTCTTTTAGATCCCATTCAGAAACAATTCTGTTCTTTTCTGGTATCCCTTCTTATTCTCCACCTAAGTGTAGTCTTCAGATTTGTTCCCTTGGTTTATGGTGTCCTGCCTGATAACTTGTTCCTGGAGATTGATGAAGCATGACATGAACTTTTGCTCTTCTTCTCCTTTCTATTTTTTGTTTGTTTGTTGCTGTAGTTGATCCTGTCATCTCTTTTCTTGTTTTTCTGCTTCATATTTCCTTGAGTGTCTCCTGGCCGTGTCTTGACACCTTTTCTCTCCACATTTCCAGCTTCCTTGCTTTCTAGCTTCATTCTGGCTTACTCCTTTTCTAGAAAGTAGTTTGCAATGGAAAACAAGCTATATCTATAGTGTCTAATGCCATGTCTTGTACAATATTTTGGAAGCAGTCACAATACTTAATTTTGCTTTCTGGAATTAGAGAAAATGTTTTTAAGCCAAGAAAAGAGTATAATGCATTGTAGGCTTCAGAAAAAAAGGAAGAAAATAAAAGTGCAGGTAAAGTTTTTGTTTCTTGTCTATTCTTTCCCATCTTTTGTTTGCTTAATATTTTAATTATTTAGTTACTTTTCTTTTGAATTTCTCACATTTGCTGTTTTTGTAGATGCATGAAAAGATCCATATCCTTTAATGAAGAATTCTTTTAAACAAATACTTTTTAAATAGACATTAATATTCTCAGCTGGGTAGCCATGAAACAATGTGTGGGCAAGAACTGACATGCCCCAGTGATGATCAACAATTTCACCTCTCTTACAAGAGCATGTAGTGACAGGACAAGGGATGATGGCTTCAAACTGAAAGAGAGTAGATTTAAGTAATGTATTAGGAAGAAAATCTTTACTAAGGGTGGAGGTGATGAGACACTGGCCCAGGTTACCCGGAGAAGTTGTGGATGCTCCATCCCTGGAAATGTTCAAGGCCGGGCTGGATGGCACTCTGAGCAACCTGGTCTTGTGGAAAGTGTCCCTGCCTATGGCAGAGGGGTTGGAAGAAGATGATCTTTAAGGTCCCTTCCAACCTTTAACATTCTATGATTCTCTCTAGGAGTGCTGTGTATTTCCTGGCTGAAACAAAAATCCATCTTGTATTTTTGTTACTCCATAAAATTGGAATGATGAATATTTGAGTGCCATTGATGGCCTTCATCCTAAACAGAGAAAGCTATGGGATTTTTATCAGCATTTAAAAAAGCCACCATTAAAAACACCCCAGCATTATACGTACAAAGACCTGAAGGAGTCTTTTTTTTTGGTGTGAAATAGTTAAAATTTGTTGAGAAAATAAGCACTTCCACAAGAATATTGAATTCTTTATTAACTCAGCATCAAGTTGCAGTTCTTATGTTGGGTTGAGCCTGAGCAGACCTGTTTTGCAATGAACAGATTGTCTTGCAACACGGTGTACTCCTGGAAATTTTCTTCTTCAAGAAAGAGCCTGTGGCATTTTCTGAACTTGAGAGGCTGTTTCCTGTGCTAATCAAGGCAGCTGACAAACCCTTCAGCATGCTTGAATCAGTGCAGGTTTGTCCAAGTTCTTTCTTTGCCCTGTACACCCTTAGGCACAAATTGACAGATTTTTTGTTTTTAATTTTACCAGCTGCTGAGGTGGTTGGCAAGTGACACATAACCAGATGAAAAGGCTTGTTAGTCTGAGACATAAAATTCAGACAAACTGAGAAATTTCCTTTTAACCTGTTCATTGTGAATTGTGTTTTTGCCTGTTTTTTTAAATAATTCGTGATACCTAATCTGCAGTAGCATAAGCACTTTCATCTGGATGTGATTAATTAGGATGCTTGTTGTGAAGCAGGACAGTTCTCAAATGTGACTGGTCTTAGAAATCTCACTACTGTTTCACCAGGGCTGGGAAAAAAGACCTCCTCAGGAGAAGTTTTTTGTATGCCTTTTAATGAACAGTGAGGTAAATTGTGAAGGTGACATATAAAGTGGGAGAAAGGATAGAAGTAAAAGTTGTTCCCAGATACACAAGAGTATAATGAGTATTTTCGTTTGCTTGATGAGTCTAAGTAAGGCAGTTGCTCTTTTTTACACTCAAAATTAGGGCCTACCTGCCAGTTTCCTTTCTGGAAGGAACAAATTGCTCCTAAAGAAAAGCACCAAATTTGTATGGCTTTCTGGGTAGCAAGATTAACCAACATTCAAACTGGTGAGCAAAACAAGCAGAAAGGTACTTACACTTTTTAAATTAAGTTTCAGATCTCTGTTTACTCTAGAAATATGGGGGCCTTCCCAGCCTTAGTTAGTCCGTGATTTTAAGATTGAGTCCATTAACCAGCACTGCAAACTCCACTGCACCATGTCCCTAAGTATCACAGACTATATTTTTTTGGAACACTTCAAGGATGGTGACTTCACCACTTCCCTGGGCAGCCTGCTGCAATGCTTCACCACCCTTTCAGTGAAGATATTTTTCCTAAGAGTGAATCTAAACTTCCCCTGGCACAATGTCCTCTTGTCCATGTTACATGGGTAAAAAGATGGACACACACCTACGTTCACCGTCCTTTCAGGTGGTCGTAGAGAGAAATAAAGTCTTCTCTGATTCTTTTCTCCAGGCTAAACAACCCCAAGTACCTCAGATGCTCCTCATAAGACTGGTGCTCCAAACTAATTTCCAGAATTATATTGTAGTTCTTTATCCTGTTCTGCACAAGTATTCATTGGATTCATAGAGCTTTGTTGGGCTGCAGTACATCATTCCCTAAACAGTTTAGTGATAGATGTACTAGAAAGGAGGAGGGTAATGAAGAGCCTGCATAGTGGCAGCTATGGGCTCCTAGGTCAAAAATAGTTTTATTATATTCCTTGTCAGTCGTGTAATCTGTGCTTCTGCATTTTCCAGGTATTAGATATTCAAAAATCATAGGGAAAAATGAGTACTGGGATGACTTTTACAGTAATTTTAAGAAAAATTTTCCAAGGAAACACAGTTAGTTTATACAATTAAATAGTCTATTTGTCTGCCAGGCTCTTTTCCCCCAATATTTTTTAAACGTGTCAGCTAATTTCAAATTTATAGGAAGTAGAAAATTCATTAGTTACTGTCTTCTTACCATTTTGTGGTAGTGATAAGGTAAAAGTGATGCCTAAAGTCAGGTGTTTGCAAAAGAGTCATAATACTCCTTAGTCTTCTGGAAATGCTGGATCCTGGAAGAACTGCTGTCTCCCACGGAACTGATCCCAGTCTTTTCCACACTGATAATACAACGAGGTACACTGGGCTTCAGGAGTGAATTCTTGAGTCTGGCACAGACTTCTATGCCAGTTTTTTATCCCCTGGACTAGGAACTGCCTTGAAAGTGGATGTCATTGCTTTGAGTTCTAATGATGAAGACCCATCCGTGGGAGCTGAGAATATATTTGATTTTATGATATGTTGCTATTACAACTGCAAGACTTTGGCATTAAGAAGAAGAAATGCCTCTTTTTGATAGGGTGAAAAAATGATACATCTCCATTTAGGGTAGTGTGGGGTCTTCTAGCCATCTGTATTTAGGAATATAGAGCCTAGATATCATTTATGGATATCTGCTTGTGTAAGGGCCCTGCAAGGGTTCAGACTTACTCCTGGACTGTAACAAGCAGCTGTGTAGATTCATTACAAGCAGCTTTCACTGTTATTGGGAGCTTCTCAGGTTGCTTGTTTCCTGGCAGCACTCCTGCTTACTCTGGATTCAGTTTCATATAACTGGTATTTGTTAGTGATCCCATCTGTGGTTCCCTTTTTTTTTTTTTTATTTTTTTTACAATTGATTAAGAAGCAAAGGATCTGATGGAGAAAGTAGAGATACTTCTCACCACTGGATATATGTCAAGAGCATATACTGTACTCATATTATTTGAAAACATTTTCCTGGACCTCTTTTTTCCTCCTTGACAAGATAACAAGCTTTGATGAAGTGGGTTGCAGACAGGTTCAAACATGTCTTCTTCACCTTTTAAAATTGATTTCTAGAAATGTTGTTGGAGGAATCGAAGGATATTTGCAGGAAATGAAACAAGTCTTCTTGACATCAGTATGTTTTAATTTGGTGTTGTGGCCTGGAAAAGGAAAACAAGTGTTCTTAGCATGACAAATCTATGAAAAGCACGCATCTTGTTTGCCAGAGTATCATTTGTGATACCACTCTAGGATGAGTTTTAATTCCATGTGTCAAATAACCCAGAGTAATGACATCATATTACCTGATGTTAATGCAATTTCTTTCTTATGAATACAAGTTCACTTGAAATTTCCTTGGTTTCCATAGACTATCCTATTTCCAGGCAGAACTGCTGTTTCCTGCTTTTTGTTGAATAGTTTGCAGATACTTGGTTTATACTGAGTTGTAAGAATGTCCCTAATCTTGCCTCAGTTGCCAAATCTTTTTCTTGCATAAATAAATCATACCCAAGAATGCTCAAGGGTCACTTAACAAAAACTAGTATGAAACTTGTTCCTAATTCTGATGTGTTAGCTGGACTGTTTTCTGTGTCTGTCCTTATGTTATGGCTTTTTCATTAAATGTAACAGGCCCAAGTGTTGGTACCTTGTTCACACGTCCCTGCCATGTCTGCAGGTCAGTAGGTGAGCAGCCAGTACTTAGGCATGGCCTGAAGTGCAGTGAGGAAAACCCACTGAGTGTGGTGTGAGCATGAGTGTGTTCTGTCAAATACACTGAAAAATCAATGCAGAAAAATCCACAGGAGGCTTTACAATAAAACCTCAGATTTTAAAAATATCTTTAATTTTACATATTTTCTTAATTTCAGCTTCTTTTGTTTTCACTGCACATTTACAGGTATGTTAATTCAGGTTGCGTATATTTTCAGATATTGCNTTTTACATATTTTCTTAATTTCAGTTGCGTATATTTTCAGATATTATTGATAATTTATCCTGAAGAAGAGGTAGTAAAGGAAGGTTGATCATCTTTTTAGTGTGTGCTGTTGATCCTCTGGAGCAAAGATCTGTTTGTAAAGACTTCCAAGCGGAGGCTTAAAGCAAAGATGTGCTTTCCAGTGGGTTTGTGAGTGAAGGCTTACATACTTTCCTGCTGTTCAGGTATCCTAGTTTAGTCTTTCAGTTTAAGTAACAGTTTGTCAAAAAGTTCTTCTTTGTAACTGTTGCTCTCAGACTCAAGTAAGATAAATTAAAATGTACTGCAGCTAAAGCAGATGAGTTGTCTTCCATTGTGATGGGAAATTATGTGATCTTTGGATGAACTAGGAAATCCTGATAACATACAGTAAATCTCTGAACATTATTAAACTTGATATTTGGCTTCATGTGTATGTTGGCTACATAGTCTTAATGAACACCTGGATGCAACTTTTTGTAAATTAAATCTTTGATGAAACAATGGATATTTAAGAGAATGTCGTTGTAGACAGGTTCTTATCAGCACTGAATTTTTTGTTTCCTTCTTTTGTGCTTTTTTACCACTTATGAATAAAAAGTTTGAGGTTTTTGTATATAACTATTTGTTTTATATATAACTATTTGCTTTGTATATATGAATACACTCAGTATTTTCCTGTTGGTATAGCAGTCAGAGCCATTCTTTGCTGACAGAGCACACTAGGCAAGGTCATACTCTGAGTCTCTAAAATCTCTCCTGCCTCTCAGCTGCAAATTCCTTGCACTTACCTGGGGTTTCTTCATCATCTCTTCTGAAGAAGATACTCATTTTTCCTGTCAGTCTTTCAGGTACAGATGGCTTTTCTGAGCCCAAGGTCTGAAGTCACATCCTAAATGAAAGCTACTATTTTGGTGGTTTGTAGACTGTTTTCAATATTTTGATTACTGTCTAAGCAGGGATTATCAGCTCATTAGTGGAGTTGCTAACTGGAAAACCAGGAGAGGTCAGTGAGAAGCCTGAACTTCAAGCAAAATTTTATCCTGGTTCTTAACTTCAGTATATAGCATCTTTCCATAGTTTTCAATATTGTGAACTTCTAGATATCAGTCTTATTCTGCAGCTGTTCTACCTCACAGTACAGGAAAATCTGAAAAAGGCTAAATAAGGGCAGAAAGGAAAAAAGAATGCCTGCTGGTTCATATCTCATATCTCTCTCTTGCTCTGAGGACAGAATTATTATCGCTAATAAGTTCTAACACTGAAGAGAGTTAAAAGAAACTTCCCAGAAACTGTGAAGAGACAGGAAAGTTTCCTTTTAGACTGGTTACTCCAGCTGAGTAGAGCAACCCACTCAAGAATGCCAGCAGGTTTCAGATAGTCAGGGATGGGTAATGAATATGTCACTGGTGGACTTAGCTGCGATTCCACTGATCGATTCAGCTTTCACCCCTACGTATCTGCTCCACACCACACAAAATGTAGCACAGCACTGATGTTTTCTCTTCAGATTAATCTGTGAGAACACCTCAGGATGTCTTGAAGTGTTTTGTTGAATGGACTTTGACACAATAGAAATGACAAAAATCTTTGGCAAAAAGCTACTTTTCTTCTCTTACATGTGATAGTGATACAGTTTTCTAGGGTGTTAAATTCAAGGACACATAGAGATATGTTCACAAATAAATACACTTGTGATGTTTTTGTTGGTTTTTACTTTGTTTGTTACTTGTCTGAATAAATCTTCACACTCTCTATTTCTTCTTTCTGTGAGTATGAAAGAATGAAAGATGAAAGAAACTCAGGATTAAATAAAAAACATTCCAACAACTTTCAGGTTTTCCTTTCATCCAGCTGATGACATATTCATAATACTGTCTAAGCTGCTCTGAACGTGAGAGGTAAGTAGGAAGAACTGTACTGGAAAGCTATTTAGTGAACTGCACACCACAGTTAAAGCAATATTGCTGCCAACAACAAACTTCCAACACAGCATTTGCAGATTAATTTCCTAAAGGTATGTTTGACTTCAAAGAACCTTTTGAAAGAACTTTAGTCTCTAAAATATTAGCCAGTGGTATGCTCTGTTTTTAACAATTTGATAAAAAATATATTTAAGCAATGTTGTAATTGTTTCGTTCCTTTAATAATCCTTCTATAATACTAATAAGAATCCTAACTTGTCTTTCCAAAACAAGAAAAAACCTGTATCTTGAAGCTAACATTGTCGCTCTTTAAATGTTATCAGCAACTTTATTTAGTAAGTCATCACATTCAAAATGCATTCCAGATCTTTTCTTTATACTGCACTTCTTGGTGCTAACCTTAAGATTGCTGTTGGTTATTTTTGCTGAGGCTAGAAAGACTCCATCAATTTCTTGCAGCAAATTTCATCATAAATAGAGGGGGTTTTTTGTGATTGCAGTTGCTATGTATCTAGAATTACATGGGATAGTGTATCAATGATAGTGGGAGTGTATTCAACAACTGAACTAGGATTATATGGACTACTGTCTTGAGGAACTACTTGGCAGTCAAATTTAAAACATTTCGTGGAAAGCTGTGCATCTGAGCAGATATTCATAAATTTGGTAAGAATTAATATTTCAATTTCTGGACTTTTCTAGTTGTTTAACACTACTAGTGTCCTCTTTATAGCTTTTTAAATCTATACTGGTCTAGGCATTGGTGAGTAGATGGATACATTAGGTAATTATTTTTCTAGCAATAGTATAATTTGGACATGAAACTACCCTGTGATATATCTTTGCAATCTGCTGATTACACAATGGGTAGAGCCAAAGTAGTGACCAGGCTTCAGTTTGTATTTGTCTACAACAGATGACATAAACATATAGATCTGATCCACAATTATCTAACAGATATTGAATTCATTGCTGGCAGAGGTATTGCCTTACCTTTCTGATGTAATAAGTATTATTCCCTTATCCTTCCTGAATCATCCCAATGAGCTGTGTGAATTAAGGAGTATATGTACATAAAATAAAGGAATGTTGTTAATACAATACATGACTGTGTTTCTGGGTGAATATAGTGAGCCAGTGGCTAATTTTTCAGTGCTCATGTCTGATTGTACTGTCCTTGTAACCCCTCCCAACTACTGTTAGACACTTGATGTTTTTACCTTTAAATTTTCAGTTCTTAGGGGTTTGGATGTGATTTTCATTACTGGAAACCCCTTAAGATGTTCCCTTCTCATGACTTAACTTCATTTTAATTTGTTCAACTATTGAGCCATCTGCTTTTTTTTTTTTTTTTCCCAGACTCAAAATCCAATAGCTTTGCTTTCAATTAAAATGTAATGCCTTGGACAAAAAATGAGCCTTCATGTATGTTTTCAGTATTTTCTATTTCTAAAAATATGCTGGGATTTTTTGTTAACACTGTTGTAGGTATTCAGAGTTCCAACTGTGTAATTTTTTAATGAACCTTAAATTAAAAATACTCTCTCTAAATTAAAGCTTCAGTGATTTAGTGATTGTTATTTTTCACTGGCATTGTCTCATTCTTTCTCTTGCAGTTCAAACACTCTTTCATTAAGGTGTAGAAAAAACATTCTTCTTCGAGTACTAGATAAAGCTTGATATACATAATAGTACATACATGCAAGAAGTTCATCTGCTTTCTATTCTGGAAATTATTCCCATTAATAGAAAAATATGATTGTTTCACAGGGCTTGACCTTGTTAACAGGAGCCCATGATTCTTGATTGAAGCAGTGCCAGGACTGCAAATGCAAAAGCGAGAAAAGCCAGATAGGCTGCAGAATTCCTTTAAGTGGGAGGCAAATGTTGACAGCAGAAAGGATTGTGTAGATTTAAATTTTTTGGTGGGTTGGACAGACTGACAAGAAGAACATTATTTTTTGAAGAGTTTTGATGTGACTCTTAAGTGTAGCAAAAGGATGTTTTTACTCTGAGATGCCTAATTTTAATAGAGAAAATATATTCATTAGAGAAGTTTTATAATAGATGTCAAGGACTTTGAAGAGAAATGTGATTAACATCAATTTATTGGCACTGTAAGAGTAAAGGAGAGAATACTGAAAAAGCACTACTAACTTAGCTTTCCATTTTATAAATCCATGAAGGAAAAAGAAGCTACTCCCCTTAAAAAAAAAAAAAATCCACATAATTAGTCTGACGATATTTCCAGAATTTTACAGACTTTGGTCTGGAGATAGCTCAAGATAAATTTTCACAGGGAAGAATATCTCTAAAAAGATGTAGGTAGAAATGTCTTTTTGTCTTTGGTACTTCTCTAATGGGGGCTTCTTTTTGCATGACTGAAATATGCATATTTTCTTCCAGTTAAGAGGGATGAGATGTGTATTATACAGAAGCAAGTGCAAGATTACTGTTAATGGTAAAAGGCAAAAATGAGGCATGTTTGAGGATTGATACTGGACAATGTAGTTGAATAGGTCTATGGTTTAATTTGGTTAGCTCAGAGCAAAAATGAGTGGAAAATATATGAAGTGTCTTCTTGAAATGCTTTATTTTTACTTTTTACTTAAGATCAGTGGTGCAGTAAAAGTACCACTGAGATCCTTGTGTTTTCGCTCTGTGGAGGAATGTTTATGGACATTCTGTTTCCACTGGTGTAGTTGATTGATGCTGGCTGGATGCCAGGCACCCAGGAAAGCCACTCACTTGCTCCCCTCTGCAGCTGGAAAAAGGAGGGAAAATTTATCCAAGAGTTCATGGGTTGAGATAAGGACTGGGAGAAAACACCCATCAATTACCATCAAAGGCAAACCAGGCTCAACTTAAGAGATATAAAGTGAATTTATTGCTAACAAAATCAAAGCAGGATAATAAGAAGTAAAATAAAATCTTAAAAACACCTTCTCCCTGCCCTGCCTCCCCTCTTTCTCAGCGCTATCTCCTTCTCCAGCGGCATAAGGAGACAGGGTATGGGAGTTATGGTCAGTTCGTCACCGTAGGTTTTCCCGCTGGGAAAAGGGGGACAGAGTCCTTCCTGTGGTTCACCATGGGTCCCTCCAATGAGAGGCAGTTCTCCCTGAACTTCTCAAGTGTGAGTCCATCTCACAAGAAGTAGCTCCCTGTGAGCTGCTGCAATGTGAGTCCATCCCACAGCAACAGTCCTCCTCAAACTGCTGTTACATGGGTCATTCTTCCACCAGGCCACAGCCTTCAAGGAAAGGCTACTCCAGCATGGGTCCCTCTCACCTCAGGTCTTCCATGTGGTCACAGCCTCCCACCTCCTCTGGTGTGGGGCTCCTCCATGGGCCATGGGTGCATCTCTGCATTCCCATGGGTCACCATAGGCTGCAGGGAGGACAGCCTGCTTCACCATGACCTTCATCACAGGCTGCAGAGGAATCTTGGCTCTGGTGCCTGGACCATCTCCTCCTCCTTCTCCACTGACCTTGGTGTCTGCATAGTGTTTCTCCTTATATGTTCTCACTCTGCTCATCTCTGGTTGCAATTATAACTGCCCCACCATTTTTGTTTTAATTTTTCTTAAACATTTTATCACAGAATTATTACCACCCTTTATAATTGTCCCAGCCTTGGCCAGAAGCATGTCCGTCTTTGGAGCTATTGGGATTTGCCTCTGCCAGACATTGAGGAAGCTTCTGTCAGCTTCTCACAGGAGCCACCCCTGTAGCTCCCTCCACTTCCAAAACCAGGCCATGCAGACCTAATACAGCTGGTCACAAAATGCTATGCTGCCTGTAGCTTTCTGTAAGCAGCAGCACACATTTCCCTGCACTAGGAACAGTCTGCAGCCAGCAGCAAAGCTACCAAAGTCGATCATTAAAGCATTGCCTGCTCTGTCTCAGGACAGCACTTGGGCCATCACCTTTGCCAGGGACCATCCTGGTGCAAATGAGTGACACTGAAGTGTGTTGGTATGTTCCAGCTCTCAGGGCAGGATGGTGACTGACCTTTTTTGGCATATGCAGGAATGTACTCTAATGCTGTGTGGCTGTGGTCCTGGGCCACCAACTCTTAGTGACTCTGGTTGATCGGGGAGGTTGGACTAGATGGCTTCTGGAGGTCCTTTCCTACCTCCACTGTTCTGTGGTTCTGTGAGTCAAAACACACTCAGGCTAAGAAAGTCCCTCCAGATTTCATGACATGGGAAGATCTGAATGATTCCTTATGCTTATGAAGAGCCAGGTTTGTCTCCCAGAAGTCAGTTGTCCGTGTTGCAGCCATCTCTTTTCCTTTGGGGCATTTATCAGTGACTGTGCAGAAAACGAATATGATAATCACAAGCATGAGGGGTGAAATGAGTGCAACATCTCACTAAAGCCATTGGTTCTGTTTTTGTAGTGTGTGTCACAGGTTACAGTAGTTTTTGCAGTTGGCAAGTCAAAATTTACAACTAAAGCAACGAGCTGCATGTAAGTGCTGTGAGCCACCAAGTTGGCAGCTTGATCCTGGCCTGGACTCCTTCATGAGACTGTCTTAATGCTTCTTTTCTGTGATGGTACTAGTCATGGAGTGACATGAGGAGTGTACACAGTAGAGGCTGTCTGTAGTTCAATACAAAAATTGAATACAGTTTGTCTTGCTCAAGTAATTAATGTAGTGTAACATCTCTCTTTTGAGAAAACTCCTCTTTTTGCTCCAGTTTTACTTGAAAATAGCAGTTCTTGATACAACACTGTGTTTTTATGACTTTGGTAGTCTGGCCATGGTCTGAAGAGCCTGTAGCTTGTACTGCCACTCTGGGCATTAAACCTGAGGCTTTGTACAAGGCATAGCACAGGCACAAATTTCTCTATGAAGGCTTTGGGGATTATTTTTAAAGTCTTTAAAGAAGAAGGAGGAAGAAAAGCTTTTCAGAGGCTTTCTACCAGGCATTAGATTTGGATGGGCATTATAGGCAGTGCCTTTGAGACAAGGTAGTTGTAAATGGACTTCACTCTTCACTGCTGCGTTGTGAGAAGAGTGGTAACAGGAGAAGTTACTCTGGGGAATGTTTGGGATAAAGCATAAGAAAATGGGTGTGGAAGAACAAGAGATTTCCTAATAAGTCATTGGTGTCTTTGGTACCAGGGCAAACAGGAGAAAAAGTTGATCTCAATGTGGAAGCCCAATATAGGGAGAAAAGGTACCCCCATACAAAATGTTCAGTACTCCATTTTATACAAAAGTGGGTACCATAGAACATAATGACAAAAGCAGTACTGAAGTTTCATGCCTGTTATCCTTCTAACTTGGAAAGGCCTTGCAAGGATGTCTTTGGATTTTCAGGTGCATTTTGTGATGGAGAATAGATTCTTGGCCCCAGGCTTGAGCATTGGATTTGACTTTATTTTTGCAATATTTAGTAGCAGCTGTTTTTGTTTAAAATAGTATCATTCCTGACACTGGTAACAGGGTATACAGTAGTTCACTTGTTCGTAGGTGTGCCACCAGGCTTGTGCCCAGCATGGCTATGGGACCTCCATGGGGATCACTTCCTTGCCACCTAAGGTTAAGTGAAAGAAATCCGGCGTCCCCGCTGACGGCGCTCACTCCACCCCGAGGAGCTTGGGATGTCCCATTCGGGTCTTGGAGCTCGTGCCTGGTCACGTTCCATCCTTAGATTCTCCCACAGTGTTTGGAGACGTGTGTTACAGGACCTTCCCCGGGATTGGCTCCTTGTCACCGGTCGTTCAGTGAAAGAAGCTTGGCGTCCTTGCTGAAGGCGTTCACTCCTCCTTGGGGAGGTATGGATGCCCTGTTCAGTCCTTAAAGGTTGTCTCGTATGGCGTTCCGTCCTCCTTGGATTCTCCTTCAGGGGCACTGTGCTGCAGGACCTCCCTGGGGTCCGGCTCCTTGTCACCTGCGGTTCTCTGGAAGAAACCCAGCGCCTCTGCTGTTGGTGCCTGCTCCTCCTTGAAGAGGCACGGATGTACCAGTCATGCCTTAGAGCTCGTCCCTCATCGCGTTCCATCTTCCTCAGATACTCCCTCAATGTTTGGCTGGCAGAGCTGCGTGACTTCTGCCGGGATCGGCTCCTTACTGCCCTTGGTTCTATGAAAGAAACCTGGTATTCCTGCTGGCGGAGCCTGCGCCTCCTTGAGAGGGCACGGCCATGCTGTTTGGTCCTTGGAGCTCGGCCCCTGTCACCTGCACTGCTCCGAGCCCTGCTCTGCCGTCGTCTCCTGCTGCTTGAGTTGTTGTAGTCTTGGGCCCTGCCATGGCCGCCTCCACGGCTGCCCCCACGGCTGCCACCACGACTGCCCCCACGGCTACCACAGCTTCTCCTGTAAGACCTGCGGTGCTGACGTCCTGAGGAATGATCCTGACATCTTTTTGCAGAGCAGGCCCCAGCTCGCTCTCCTTGAGTATGGCTGGCAGAGCTGATGGACACCCTGATGGAGTGCACTCCAGAGTTACTGTCTCCCACCATGTGCAATGCCTGTGGGGAAGGTGACTGGCATATCAGGCCCTCCACTCTTCTGTGGAACCACTCCACCATGCAGTAGAAACAGAAAGGGTGCCAACGCCAGTTCATGAAGGCTCGGTCATTAACGGCAGTCCGGCAGATTGGGCACCTTAGGTTCTCTGGAGCACCTGGACGTGCAGCCCGGGACACCTGGCTGGTGCTGGCAGCAGGGGAAGCGGTGCCACTTCCTGCCAAGTCTTCCTCTGAGGCCATTTTGCCCTGCAAACCAAAGAGAGAAGTTGATGTGTTCCCTGGTACTGGGGACACAGTCTGCAGCCAGCAGCAAAACTACCAAAGTCGAGCATTAAAGAACTGCCCACCCTGCCTCAGGACAGCACTCGGGTTGCCGCCAGTGCCAGGGACATCCTGGGACAGATGAGTGACACTGAGGTGTCTTGGCATGTTCTGGCTCTTGAGGCAGGTTGGCAACTGACCTCTCTGATATATACAGGCAGGAGCTGGGAGGATGGGAAAGGGACTCCTGGCCTCTCAGCAACTGTAGCCAGAGCCTGAGTGCATGGCAGACTGGGACCAGCTCCCCAGGCCCTGTCAGTGTCTTTGTCCAGCAAATCTCTGTGTCCCTAGAAAGCACACAGTGGGATGAGGGTCCTTTTTCCCCCACCTGCAGAAGTCTGTCCTCAATGGAAGAGGCCTGACACTGTGGCCTTTCAGGGCTTTCCCAAGCATCCAAAAGGCTTGTTGTCACACGTGTCACAATGACTCCCTGCTGACATCATGGGGCTTTCAAGCACCACACCCAGAAGACACAAATTCCAACCCTAATCTAGGACTGCTCATCTCACATGATTGTTCCACTGTCAAACAAAATCCTAATGCCCTATTTTTCATATAATTTCATAGCTTTCACTGATCAGACCCAGCCAGATGTTCTGTTTTAGAAATAAAACATCTCAAGGCATTTCTTAGTCCTCAGTCAACTTGGCAGGTCAAAAGATGTGGTACTCCACTGGAGCAGTCTGTCCTGTGTGTGGCTCCCCAGTATAAGTAGAGATGGACATACTGGAGAGTGTCAAGTAAGGGTTCACAAGGATGATGAAGGGTCTGGAGCATCTCTCCTACAAGGGAAAGGGTAAGAGTACTGCCTCCAGGCTGTTCAATATGGAGAATACTGCACAGGGGATCTTTTCCAATGTATACCAATAACTGAAGGAAAGGTACCAAAAAGACAGAGCTCTTTTCAGGGGTGCCCACAACCCAGAATTTCCCTCTGAATATTGGGGAACTTTTTTTTTTTAATGTGAGGTGACCAAGCACTTTCAGGTTGGTTGTGGACTCTCCCTGCTTGGAAATGACACTCAAAAACTGTCTGGCTGTGGTCATGGGCTAGTTGCCACTGCTCCCTGGCAAAAACCTAATGTCCTCAGTGTCCCCCCTGCCTGCTAGCCTGGTCCTCATCATAATCCCTTCTCATTTGCTTCTCTTCCTGTGTTTGACTTTAAGTGCTGCAGGACCTCCACTTTCTCTGTTGCCTTTCAATCCCTGGGGGAAACTCAAGTTCCCACTGCTGTTTCTTGTGCCTCCCATAATAAGCTGGGACTGGCTGCTCTGGGTTTAGAGCTCTGCCCTCCTCGTGGAGTGAAATGAATCAAAGTGCCACGGCTTGTCTCAGTCTTGGTAGATCAACAGACTCTTGTTCACATAAGTCTGATAAGCCCAGATGAAGTAGTTTTTCATTAACTTTAGCGAAGTTCCTTCATTCCAAAGCTTCCATGTACTCTCAGTCAGAAACAAAGCACAAAACTGGGACTTGGTTGCAAGGCCTTGTAGATGATTCAAAGGTACCAAAGGTACTATTTAATACCCCTCCCTACTGACCATACAGACTTTTAAGTACCTTCAGCTTTCCAGGAGAAAGGATTTAATAGTTTATAAGGCCAGTGGCATCCTGGCCTGTACCAGCAATAGAGTGACCAGCAGGACCAGGGCAGGGATTGTCCCCCTGTACTGGGCACTGCTGAGGCCACACCTGGAGAGCTGTGTCCAGCTCTGGGCTGCTCACAAAGACATGGAGGGGCGGGAGCAAGTCCAGGGAAGGGCAGTGGAGCTGGGGAAGGGTCTGATGCACAGATCTGACAAGGTGCAGCTTACAGAGTTGTGGTTGTTGAGCGAGAAAAGGAGGCTTGAGGGGGACTCTTGCTCTCCTCAACTGCCTGAAAGGAGGCTGTAGTCAAGTGAGGGCTGGTGTCTTCTACCAGGCAAGTAGTGACAGGATGAGAAGACATAGCCTCAGGCTATGTCAGGAGAGGTTCAGGTTGGACAGCAGAAACCATGTCTTCACAAAAACAGCTTTGGAATGGTTTACCCAGGGAGGTGGTGAAATGACTGTCCCTGGAAATATTTAGAAGACGTGTAGATATGGCACTTAAGGACACAGTTTAGTGGTGGACTTGGCAGACCTTGTTTAACAGCTGGACTTGATCACCTTGAAGGTATTTTGAACATGATTCTAGTGAATTATCTGTGTACTTGTACATTGACTTTCGCCACCTTTTTGAATTATCTAATTTAATAGTGTGCACAATACATTTGGGAAATTCCTTAATTTCATTTAGTATTTACTATGGTTGTAGCACTTTTCCCTCTTTGTGCGCCTTTGTCTCTCCTTCTGTACCCCCACACCCTTTGTATAATTGCATTGGATGTATTTTCAAAGGACTTTTTTTTTTTATTTAACCTATACAAAATTAGTATTTTACTTATTTAATTGATTCTTGCTGCTTTCGAGAATAATCTTCCACTGGATGCAACATACCACATTTTTTAACATGTATCCAAGTATTTTAGGATAATGAAATGCTTTTCTGATGCTTTTAGTGATTGTCAATAACTTTTTAATCCTAAATTATTGAATGTATATCCCATATGAGGTCTCCTAGGTGTATTCTCTGAAAGGTTTTAAAAGGCCTTATAATTGTAACATTAGAGAACTGTCCACTGGTGCAGGCTTTAAATAAATGATTTGATCTCATAAAAGAAGCATAAAAAATTATAACAAATAATGACACGAGCTGTTCTTCACAACACATTTTCTCTTTATACTTGTTGGAAGTCAGATAAACTTGTATGTGAGTGTTAGAGCGTGCTGTGGCTGTGTTCCTCCTTTCCACTCTTGCTTTCCAGTCCTTTAAGCAGCATGTTTCTGAGACCCACAGCTGTCCCTTTTTAGCTATAATTCAGTTATAATTAGCTCATTATAAGCATTGCCATTTGCTGTGTTGTCAACAATGTCACTGCTGCAAAAGCAGCTTTTTCAGTGGTACCTGTGCTGTCAGAGTGCTCTCAGGCACTATATAAGATGTTCTTTGCAGGATAATAACTTTAATTATTTGTTGCTATCCCTTGGTTATAGAGCTTTAGGGAATAAAGAATTCAAAACTATTGTACCTGAATAGTAGGTTTTTTTTTTTTTGTAAATTCGAGAATATTCTACAACTTAGGAATTATATTTATGTATGTATCACATCACAATTTTTTACCATATTTTTTAATTGAAGAATATTCTTGAGTGAGACTTTATTAAAATTTATTATCTTGTTTTGTATGCCCTTTGACTAATTCAGAGGTACTTGAATGGAAACTCAGTAACAACAAGAAATTTCTTCAGTTTTCTAGTATTTGCACTGAAAGTTAGTCATTGCAGTTAGAATCCAGCTTAGTTCTGGCAGGTCACATTTACAAAAAGCTTCAAGCTGTAATGATGTTATTCCCCTAAAAAGACTGATGGCTGGAATTGTAAGCCTCATCTATTCCTGCTCCTGCTGAGATGGTTTGGCTTCCCTTTCAGGTGGGGAAGGATTAGTTGTGGAGTGTGACCATGGCCTGTCACCTGTGCGTGTCAGCTCTGCTGAGAGCCCAGGTTCTCTTGCAGACAGCAGTCCCTGGACAGGGAGTGCAGAGAGCACAGGCCCTCAGTGCACAGTCTGGGGAGGAATGTGTGAGTTTGAACTTCCTGGGGATGACAAATGTCACGTCACTGACTGTTCTGTTTCGTGATATTTTTCAGAAATGGAAAAATTTCAGGGTTCGGAAGGCAAGAAAGAAGATGAAGAAAAGAAATATCTTGATGTTATCAGCAACAAAAACATAAAGCTGTCAGAGAGAGTTCTGATCCCTGTCAAACAATATCCAAAGGTACTGTAAATCTAGTCTAACACTTATTTAATGTTTATTAATATAAGGATGAAAAAGTTATACACTTAACCATTTTTATTAACTCGTAATATGCAAGCTTTGTGATAGTAAAAAAAAAGAAAATAAGCTTCTATTTAAATGCATCTGTTAGTTATTACATGTTTTAGCTTCTGTATCAGGGCTTTCAGAAAAGAAATTAAAGTGAATGAGATTTTTTTCAAATTCAGGTAGATTTTGTTCTTAAGCAAACTGCTGAGTTTTTTTTCTCAGTTATTTTTTTTTCCCCAGATATATCATCCTTTTATAAAATAAAATACCAGTTGCCAAAGAAAAAAATGTTGAGTAACTCTGAAAAGCTTCCTCATAGAAGAGTTGGGAGATTTTCTTTTGTGTAATAAGTTTTAAAAGATCAAGTGTCAGGATTACTGCAGGCTGTGACAGACAATGTTTGTTGCTGTTTATAAAAATCAAATGTTTTAGCATCTCAGACTTTCTTATTTGTTCTCATTGTTACATATGCTAATGCAGAAAAAGGATTTTATTTCTTGCAAAATTTAGCTGCTTGTTGGAAGTTTTGGGTTTTAGTTTTTATGAGAGAATATTGATTTTTTTTTGGAACTTGTGTGTTTGTTTGGTTTTCTTGTACAGATTTTATTTTACATAAACAGTTATTCTAATAGTATTCACACTGAAGTGATAAACATCTCCATTTGTCTCCAGAGTATTGTTTCCTTGCTGATTTAGTATCACATGGTATTTGGTTCACCATTAGCCTTGATTACACTCTGAGCTTTTTGCTTTATACTTTCATCCGAGCAATAAATTACAATTGGTAAAAAGCTCATCAAACAAAATGAAAGGTGTAAAGAAATTAAGATTCAGTGATTTCAGCTGACTCTTACCTCCTGACTAGTGAATATAAAACTGAGATAATGTAATAATCCAAATGTATACAAAGGTAAAGACCTTTGAAACACATGCAGTGCCATAAGGAATTATTTTCTTGCTACATAGCCCTTGATTTGTGCTATTTTGTGTAAATGCTGTAGGTGACCTGAAGTTCTTAGTCAGGATGTAATAGTGCTGTACCTTCATAGCAGCAGTGTGATAATTATTCAGAGTATTGTTTGATGAAGATAGTAGAATAAAAGACAAACTATTTAAAAGACAAAATGCTATTATCTATCCAATATAGCACCTGAATATGATTAAATTGGCTTCATTTACTTTAATGAACATGGTATATTAATGAATAGTAAAAGATAAAAGGCATTTTTTACAGCTTTTGAGTAGTGGAGCAAAAGAAATCAGTGTGATGGAAATGAAATACGTATTCAGTAATGCAGAATAATCTCTTTCAAGGTTTCTGTAGTTGATTTGCTAGCAATATTCTGTGCTTGGCATGGAAGTAGTCCCAGAACTGCAGGTTTCCTGATAACATCTCTAGGAACAGTCCTTCAAGGACTGCATTTGCACTTTGTATCCAAATGCTGATTGCTGTGATCTAGTGTCTTGTGTTTTCTTGATGATTGTATACATTAGTCAAATCAGTACACAGCAGTTGTTTCAGCTTGCTTTATGAATAGTGAAAAAAGTAGAAAATAATTAAAAGAGGATTAGTTTTATATATTTGGTAAAATATGTTAATAAGAGCAGTTGATCAGACTTGCGTTTATAAACAGTTAATTACCATATGATTTCACTTAAGAGTCATTTATATTTGAAAGAACATTATTTTAAATCACTCATTCATTGTTTGCTGATAAGCTTTTTTGGGCAGTGCTGCATAAGCAGGGTTCTGTAAATCTGCAGAAAGTGTCCAAGTGTATAAAACGGTAAAAAAAAAAATCTGCCCAGTTAAAAACCATCTAAAACAACAGTTTACAGGATCTCTGTTTAGGAATGAGGGCAGCTCTTGGAAGACATTTGCACTTACTTTAACTTCATGTGAAAATACAAACTGCTCCCAGGGAACCCTTGGCCTAAAAAATTATTATTGTCTGTAGGCTAAGCTTCAATGACATCTGTAGAGTCAGCAGCAGCATTTTAAGGTTTGAGCAAAAGTTAACACAAAGGGCTTCTAGTGGCTAAATAGCTCTTGAAGTTGCAGAATAAGTATTATGAAACTGTCTCTGTTGAAGTGTCCACAGTCTGGTGCAGACAACAGGAAAAGAATATGAAAGGCTGTGATTAGCAACAGCTGTCTTATGTTACCCACTCTGGTACAGACACAGGCCTCTGTCCTCTGCCCTAAAGCAGGCATCTAAAACAGAGGTGGGATGTTAGTTGATACCTCAGCAATGATCTTTTCTGAGGTAAATTCTCTTAAATACCAGCAGCCCAGGTGAAAACAGCATCTCATTTATACATACTCCGCTATGCAGCAGATATTTTTAATGTAGTCAAAATTACTCTTGAAATAGTGATGTAGAGTCATTGTTGATCCTTCTTTCTGTCCCACAATGCCTTTTTTCTTTTTTTTTTTAACTTTTTGTAATATGTGAATTCCAACTAAGACTTGAATGAAAAAGACATCAGAGCAAATCAGTTTGAATGTATTTCAAACACTTCCAATATGGGAAAAGAGTGGGATAGTAAAAAAAAAAGTAAAAAGAAAGAAACAAAAATCTAAAATTATCTTGTTGCTGAAAAATAAAAGTAACAGTTTAGATGCTTAGTGGGAGACTTGGTCATTTGCATGGTAATACAGATTTTTGCCATTTTCTTACCTGTAGTTTGGCTTCTGTTGTTTTCTGTAGTTCCCACCTTTTTCTGTGATAATTTGTTTAAGGAGCATCTAAACTGGGCATTGCAAATTTGTTCCTTTGGCACAGTTTAAGAATCTGAGAGCTTGTTTAAAGCCTCAGCTTTATGTAGCACATAAAATAGGAAGGTTTTGTTTGCAAACTTTGTAAGTTAAAATGTTGCTGACTCTGGTGAAAATCTGCCCTCATTATCCCTGGCTTCAGCTTAGCTGGGTTTCAGCCATGAAGGAATGGCTCAGTTTGTTGATTTCTTTTGCTTTCTATGAGTGCAGATATATGAAATAGCTGACAAGTCAAAAATAAACAGTATATGTATAAAAGTCTTGAATATTGCAGTGCATCTGTCTTGGTTTGACCTCAGCCAGCAGCCAAGCCCCATGCAAATACTCATCCCTACACCAGTGGGATGGACAGAGACAGAATAGTGGCAATGGGTTGAGACAAGAGACTTTAATAGCTAAAGCAAAAGTTGTACGTGGAAGCAAAGCAAAATCAGGAATGCCTTCACTGCTTCCCATGGATAGGCAAGTGTTCAGCCATCTCCAGAGAGCAGAGCCCCATCGTGTTAAATGGTCACTTGGGATGACAAATGCTATCACTGCAAATGTCTCCTCCTTCTCCCACCTTTATCTGCTGGGCATGACACTGTATGGTTTGGGATATCCTGTTAGTGTTTAGGGTCAGCTGGGTCTCCTCCCAACTCCCTGAGAACCCTCAGCCTAGCAGGTCAGGTGGGATGAGGAGCAGAAAAGCCTGGAGGGTGTAAATGCTGCTCAGCAGTATCGAAAACATCTATATTTTATCAACATTGATTTCAGCACAAATCCAAAATACAGCCCCTGACTCTTGAGGGAAGTGATCTCTACCCCAGCCAAAACCAGAACAGCTTCTGTTACTATTTTAAAGATTCAGTGCCAAATATTATTAGTTTATATTGTTTTATGCTTCATAAACTCATGACTTTAAGCAAATAACTTAGACAAATTCAGCAGTGCTGAGGAATTCATAGTGAAGGGTGAACTTTTCTGTTGTTATTCTGTCTCTAACATCAGACAAGTAATATGATTTTTATTTAGCATTCTCATTCTTTAAAGTTTTGTTTCTTTCAAAACTTGTGGTTGCTATTGTGCTTTCAAAGCAACTGTTGTCATATTAATCATCTACTGGTGATTTGTGTGTTTAGTTCATTTTTAAGTAAGGTAGGAAGAATAAACTATACTAATATGTCCGTTAAATGGAATGACTATAAAATAGAAAATTTCTAAGGGAAATGAGACCTAGGCTGTTAGTGAGCAGAATGAGTATAAGGCAGAAAGAGCATTTGTTCTGTCACTCATCCTGTAGATGTTTCAGGAGACTAAAAAAACTCCAACACTTTTATAAAAGGAAAAAGAGCTAAGTATCTAACTACAGAATGGAGATTTTTACTTGCCCTGCCAGTATTTTTTTTCTTCTGTGTAAGACAAGAAAATCCTTTTTACTTGGCAAGATACTAGAATTTAGACTGATGCCAAACTAAATCTAAAGATTTCACTGCTTCTTTATTTCAACTGAGCTCTTTAAAGAGAAGCCTGAGCACTGGAAGGCAGAAAATTATTAATTTACATGAAGTGTGTTGTACTGAAATTGATCCTGCAACTAGTTGTATGACTAAAGGATATTTTTTTATGTATCTTGAAAGCTTTCTATCCCTACCTATTCTTAATGAAATAGCTGAACATCCATCTTTGTAACAAAATAATGATTTTTGCTTTTTAAATGCTTTATAAATGTGTGGAGAAGTTTCAAAATTCCTTTTTAGTTGAGGCCAATTCAATTTTCATATTCAAATGTAATTGTCACTCAGAATCTCTGATCTACACACCAGGAATATGGGCAAAAAAAAATTTTAGGTACTAGGTTTAATCTGCAATTTATTAATATTTGATTTTTTCATTAAATTTCAATTTCTGGAGTCACTGATATACAGAAAATCATTCCCAAAAATTTATATAAAGTGTTTTCATACTTAAAGTTAATAAAAATTGAATTAAAAGATACTTGAATAAATATTATTTAATGGTGAAAGACCAGGCCCTGTTAAGCACTCAGATATTAGAACGTTCTTTTGATTTTTCTAATAGCTCTCTTCTGCTTCTTACCAAATTCTCTATTAATGTATAGTTTCAATTTTGATCATTAATTATATTTCAAATAGACCAGCAGAAATATTTCAAAATTCAAATTACAGTTTTTCAGTATTGTTGACATTTTTACTTCAAATAAATAGTGGTAACCAAGGTATTTTCTTTAAATCACTTCTGTATGAACTGTCCAACTAATTCTAAAAAGTGAAATCAAATACGTATACACTTGAAGAGAGAAAAGTTGGAAAAGTAGTTATCTTCTTGTACTTAAGCTGAGAGAAAAGGCAAAACCTCTCAAACCTCAAAATCTCATTCTACTTCTCCAAAATTTACTTACAAGTGATGCAGTTCTTCTATTCAGTGCAGTTTTTCAGTATTTCTGATTGTACTCAAGACCCAAAATAGATATGAATCTTCCATTCCATTTAATGTCAACAGGCATTTGGAAAATCCAGACAAATGCTTTAGCTTTACTTTCAGTAAAATACATGAAAAAATATCACACAATGTTTTTTTTTCCTGACTTAAGACCCAATCTTTCATCCATCTCTCTACTTATCTTTTTCAGGATCTCTCAGGAAATGAACCCTGAGTCTGATGCTTCTAGGGCTGATGCCAACCTTGCAGAGCTCTTGAATGGTTACAGGAAATACCTTCTATTATATAAAAATAATTTCTGTCCCCATTTTCATTAATGCTTTATTTTACTCATAACACATGCATTAACTACCCTCTTTATCATGCTGAGAAATGCTGCTTTATACAGACTTCTTTGAAAATGGTTTCATAAAATTGTTCCTGACTGCAGAGAATAAAGTGTATTCCAGATAGAATTTAGAGATTTGCCTTTCTGTTTCATTTAACTATCCATGGCTGTATAAATCTTTAGAAATACAATTAAAACAGCATTAAAATAGTTAAAAACAAGTAATACAAAAGAATATTCCCAACATGAGGGTTTCTTTCGCCACCTTTGATTGCATAATGATGAAAGATTTCTCATGGGATATCTTCCCTTTATTTATACATGGAAATACATAGTTCAGCCTTCATCCTTTACAGTTTTCTTCCTTAAACTCATTCTTGAAATTAAAAACAGGGACACTAAATTGCTGCAGAGTGATTTATTGGGTTTTACTCTGTGCTGTTATAGTGGAATGTGGTATTGCCTTCCATATTTCAATGCAGACTTTCAGAGTAGCCAGAATTTAGCATTTTGTATTGCAGAGCACTCAAAGGCCAAAACTAAGATAGACACCCTTTGTACTCAATACACTTCATAAGTACACTGGTCTTTCTCCAAGGAGCTCACAGTCTAGAAAACACAACGTTAGTAGGAAACGGGACAAATAAAAACATGAGCAAGAGAAAGTTGTAGCAACTGTGTGAAATACAGAAAAGTCCTAGCCATTCCCCATTGGCAATGTTGGTCATCACTCATGTTTTCTAAGCCAACAAAGCTCTTATATTCCTCTCTATCTTTCTTCATTATTATAATTTTTCTTCATTATTCCTATTTGAGAAGACCAGAAAAATATAATTTGTAATACTGCTTTAATAAAATAAGTGTGGAGGTGGGCAGGCATTCACCCTGCTTAAAGCAACAGCTCTAATCATGCTCTAAGGAGCATGATTTCATGTTAATGGTACAGTGGTTGTGTGTGATTGATTGTGCACAACCTACACCCAAAGATATTTGGGGTTTTCTTTGCAATTATAGCAGCATTTCTTTCTCTGCTGTTGGTATTAATGGATGATTTGAAGGCTAAATTTTGTCTTCAGTATCATCAGTACAAGTTCGGTATTTTCAAAGGAATTTGCCTTTGGAATCTGAGGGGAGTTCAACAGGCAAGTCTGTTGGTGGTTTATGATAAGAAATAGAATCTACCTCACTTCTACTTCTCAGTTGCTTCTTAAAGACTAAAAAAGATAGTGATCAGTAAAAATTAAACTTTATGTCTAAATACACAGTGAAAAATTTCTACTAAAGCTTTCAAATTGGACCTATGCTTCCTGAGAACTGTAAAGCAAATTATTGGTTACAGTGAAATTTTTCACAGTACCTTTGACTTCAGCAGGAGCAGAGCTAAGCCACCAATGTGTACTGATCAAAAAGCTCACATATTTGTGATCAGATTTGAATGACTTGTTACTACTTTTTTTCCTTCTAGCTTTTAAGAGGATTAGTTGCCAGTTACATTTGTTAGCATTTATAGCATAAACATCTTAAAGTTGCAGGGCAGTAGAAGAAAAAACTTTATGGCAAATTGGTTTTATTACATATCTAGGCTTTTCTATGTCCTTAAAAATTCAAGTTTAAAAAACTCGTAATGTCTGCCCGCAATAGGTATCAACACTTGTTGTGCTATCAACACTTCTTGGAATACAAATCCCAAACACAGCACCCTACTGTCTATTATGAAGAAAATTAACTCCAATCAGCCATTTGAAATGCTGCTATCATGTAGAATGTGAGATTTTGCTTACTTAGTTGTGGTACTATTTGATATACATATTTTTAATAACAACAATAGTAATGTTTTTAATAAGGAAATATAGTGCAGTATGAATGTCATGCTATCTTTTTAATGTTACAGTCTTCTAATGTGTTAGCTGAGAATGAAAGAACAGTAAACTGATAACTTTAAGCAAAGTAGTGGGGTTTAAAGAATGTTTTGGAAGCTTGTTAAAGTTGCTATTAAAATAAATATTTACTTCCTTTCAAACATTGATAAAAGATCCAATATTTAAAGGAAAAAATGCACATCTGATGCTTCAAAATTACTGCAACAGGTAGTTACTGGTCAATATTTAATATACCTCCATTATTCTAGTCTAAACTGATCAAATGTTTTGTAACTGCAGAATCTATATAGGCTAATCACTTCTTGAAAGCAAATATTTTGCCTTACACATAGACTCCTGAAGTATAGTTTTACCTCTTGAAGCTGAAGATGAAATCTGTTTTGTGGCTCTTCTTTTTCCTCTGTCCAAGTAGCATTACAAGGTCACTTCAAAGTAGTCATTAATGTAATTTATAATAACTCTCATCTAATTTTTGAAAATTGCTTATAAAATATTAACACAAGAGATAATACTCTGCCTTGATCCTTTTGCAGTAGACCTAATGACTAGACAGGATGTAATACAGCTCATCACAGAACAATTGGAGTTCCAGTGGTACCTTAGTACCCAAGCAATTCCTTGAACTTCAGAGCTAAGGAAGCTTTTTGAGCACATCTGTGCCTTTTGCTTAGCTGTGAGCTCTGATTTGATGTTTTGCTGATGGGTATAATGACAAAAATTTTGTCTTCTGTGGATTTTCAGATCTCTTGTGACATGACCATAAAGCACAGCCTTTGCCTCAGTTTGAACATGCTCTTCTATCCAGCTCCGGGTGTTCTCTAAACTTCAAAGATGTTGCTTTGAAATACCCTCCTCTTTCAAACTGAGTTGAAGTCAAGCTTTGAGGTCAGTAGTTACTAGGGAAAACGACTGCATAAGGTAGATGATCACCTTGCCTTGATTCCCTATGAAAGGCTTGGAAATGACATGGCCCCATGGGTCATGTATGGCACCTCACATAGGAGAAGGCCAGGTACAGCAGCAGGGGCAGACAGGCAGCCTCCTCCAGAGCCTGTGTGCCCCAGGCAGAGTGAATGTGAGTTTTCTGGACCAGTTAGTTCAGTGGTGAGGTTTTCCTCCTCTTCAGGACTGTCCTTTGCATGATTTTATAACTCCTTTGTAATGTCAGATTTTGGTGGCTTTCTTCCGGTTTCTCAAGCTTCCCACATATCATGAGATAACTTTAAAACACATTATTATAGAGAGGAGTGTGGTAATTAAAAGAAATTTAGGCTGAAAATGCTCTTAGTTGTTGAGTTGCAGCTATTTAGCCTAGGGTGTGTTTGACCTCAGCCACCTTCTTTCCTATTTTGTTTTTTACTCACATTGAGCAAACAAAATGAAGAGGTGACACTTTCACATAATGCAAATGCAAAGGATACGCTCTAATAGTGAAGAAATCTGTTTAATGAATATGTTTTTATTAAAATACATACATATATATGTGTGTGTGTTTTATTAAAACTTATTAAAAATGAGTTCCATTTTCAGCCTACATAGCTGGGTAGTTGCATCAGTATATAAACATTTTCAGGAGCACAAAGAATCAATTGCAAGCTTGTTCACTTAATAGATTTAGATTTTCTATTAACAGTGGAACCACCAATTTATCTGTGGTTACCACAGGTTATCTGTGGGGTTTTTTAACTGTTACATATCTGTGGTTTGGAGTTGTGAGTCAGAAGGAAAATACTGCACACTGGGAGGAAACTCTGCCATCCCTCATTCATTTTAAGAAATGTAGCAATTCATAGTTCTGTCACTCAAATATTCTTAAAAGAAGGCAAGGAGGTGACAATTCTTCTGTCACTTTTCCTAGATATGAAGTCATGGTTTTGTTCCAGCTGGGTGAATTTAGAATAGGTGACAACTATGGCAAAAATATGTTTCCATCTACCTTCTGAGATCATAATCCTGCTGCTGAGGTAAGGAGTGGGTAGCACTAAGGTAAATACTGTCACCCATGACTTATTCTACTACCAGAAATGTACACCATGGTGTACATAGCATAATTGTACAATGTTTGCTCACTAGTCACTGTTTTCCAAGCTGATCAGCCATCTACTGATGAAACTATTTATTGTCAGCTCAGCAAGAGAGAATTAGATCTTCACCTGGTTATTTTTATCCAAGGAATATTCACTAAAGCAATGCTTAATGCAGTATTAAAAGAAAGATTGTACAAGCTATACAGAATTGTTCAATAATGATAAGAATAAACATGTTTCTCAGAAGTTAAGGAAATCTAGTGTTAGTTTTTAATAAGTTATTTCTTTGTCATTTATTGAGGAAAAAAACTGATGGGTAGCAAAAAAACCCTTCTTTTTCTGATAGAGAACAATTTATTACTGCTTTTACCATCAATGAATTCTTGCTGTCTTGTTTCTTTCTTTGTCTTATATACTGGGAATATTTTTTCAGATAGTATAGCCTTAGGCTTTAAATACTTATTTTTATGATTAAGTAGAAGTAGAATTTGGAAGAAATACATTTTTTTTCCTATGTAAGCTGTAAAACTTTATCTCAGTTACTCACAAAGGTACCAGGTGCCATAAATGTGTAACTTTATATATAAATAAGAAAGTGGATATAATTGAAACTATGTTTTATGTCATGTCCCAGCATGATGCAAGACAGTGCTCTTTTGCTTTAGTAATTTTCAGACTCAGGAGTCTGCATTCTCAGTGAAGCATGTCCAGTGAATTGTCATGTTGCCTGAAATAATCAACATACTTAAGTGGGTATGTTATCTGCAGATTTCCAAGGTATTCAAGAACTTCAACAGATAGCAGAAAATATAGCATATTTTTCTAGTTAATTGTGTTCACATATGAAACTTATAACACTGATATTTGGTGACTTTATTACCAAAACATCACCTGACATTTTTTGTTCATTAAACTCTCTTCTTACTCATGATAGTATTTAGATATTTATTTAATGGAAACCTCAGTTTTCCAGAAAATCCTAATATCACATCTGGGTGGGAAGACAACTATGTACAGCAACTATTTTCTCTGAACTTTGCAAAAATAAGCACTTTTAAGTCCAAGCATATAAATCACATTTTGGATGGATTTTGTCTTGCTGAATTGTCTTGCTTTGGTTACAGGTTGCTTGTGATTTACACCATGGAGCAGACAAGGGAGTTGCAAAATTTAAAAGGAATTTAAAATTTAAGCCATTTTAAGGAATGTGTCACTAATGAAGCCATTGAGAGCTGTGGTGTGCACTCCTGTAAGAGTAGGTAGCTGATGCAGAGCAGAAATGTAAACCCTGGAATGAGGGGTTCGTAATGTAAGCACTGGCACTCACAGAACTGCAGGAGTGGTGTCACTGTAATTAGCTTAGTGCTAGTAAAAATCATGGTTTATTATTCTTTCAGCCTCTGCAAGAAGAGATGGTTTGTTTCTTCCAGGTATAATTGCATTTGTCACATTTTTTGATATTACAGAAATGATATGAGCCTGAAAAGGCAAGATGACTTTCAGAGCACTTAACATCATGTTGTCTGGAATATCATTAAAGGGAAGAGATGATGGAAGAAAAAGTGGAAAACAAAAACAAAGCTTTCAAGTTATCAGATATTTTCTGTCTCTTTTTTTTTATTTTTTAAGAATTCTTTTCAGAAGAAAAGAATAAGACAATGAGTACAGAAAAGATGTTCTCTCATGGTTGTGCAGGGAGGAGTGAATCTCTACAAATCCTGTCATGATTGTTACCTCAATGAAGAGAGAAAATTCTATCTTTTTGTCCCCAGGAGCAGATTACCAGCACACACCATGTCTTTGCAAGGATATGTTTCGTTAGGCTTAGGCTCAAGCTCACAGACCAAGTGCATGCAGTCAGTTGTGTCTGCAGGAGCAGAGCTTGGTGCATTAGTGCTCCACAATGCTGAATTTGTCCTCTCAGTCTGAAAACTGACTCAGGCTGCTCTAGAGTGAAACTGCAGAGGTTTTCTTTGCGTTGAAGGTAAGGGATATGTAAGCTGGGAAAGGAATGACGCTGGGGCAACCAATGTGTTCCTCAGTAGAAAATGACTGCCCGCATTTCTGTGTCTGATTTTAATATTCCAAGTATAAGGTAGACACAGACAAATGAATTCAGAGGAGGACTGCCAGGATCACCAGTGTCTGGAGCATGTGCTCTGTGTGGAGAGGCTGAAAGAACTGGACTGAATGAATCAGGAGGAAGAGTTGTCTCCAGAGGACCGAGGAGCTGCCTCCCTGCTGTCTGCAGGGAAGGTGCTGAGGAGACACTTCACAGTGGTGCTTCTCGGGGGAATAAGAGGGAGCAGGTGTAGCTGGAACAAGAGATGTTCAGCCTGGATTAAAGGAGAAACTTTTTCAGCATGGGAACAGTGAAGCCAAGGAGCAGGATGCCTGGAGAGGCTGTAAGATAGAGGGCATTTAAATTGTACTTGGCTGCAGCCCATTAAAATATGATATCTTTAAACTGGCTTGTGGGTTTACCTGTTGTAGCAGGGTTTAGTTTTTTTAATCTCTAGTAATCTAGTTGCAATAGCTCTGAGTTCAGTAAGGGTTTGCCAGCTGTAGACTCAGATTTCTGAGTGGGTTGAGTAACTTCAGTGCTCTTATATTTATCTTTGTCATTAGCACTATGCAAGTAGTGAATTTAGAAGTGGTTTAGGTATAACAAAAAGTGCTCACAGCAGAAATTCTCTTAGTTCTGTCCAGGATACCCTGTTACTAGGGTTTTAGATTATGCAGAAACTCAGAATTTGAACTTAAGAAATTAACAAAAGGGGAAAAAAACCCATTTTTTTTCTCCCACTCTCAAAAAATGTCATTCAAAACAGAGAGAAATTAATAAAAGTGATACCAATGTGAAGAGCTATCTATATAGCATGAACTTGGTTGCTTTCATGTAAGAGCTAGCAAGAGAAAACTGCCAAACAAATCACTTTTAATAGCAGATATTAATAAGAATGAAGAATCAAGAATAGTTTAAAATAATATATTATTTATTTGCATTTTTGAGGTATTAGGAATGCTGTAATCTCAAAACACCTTTTCAGTCAGACAAGGAAATGAATGCTGGTAACAGGAGGCATCTATTCATTTGAACTTTCTATTGCAAATGATACCATGAGAGATGAATTAACTGGTACCAGAAACATTGATAGCTATGTTCTGGGGAAGGAGACTCAAAAAAAATTTCTGAGAAAACAGTCTGACTTTTTATTTGTCACTGAAGAATATGATCAATCATTGAAATGCTTTGGAAACTATAGAAAATTCTGTGAATGCCATTGCCCTTTCAAGCTTGTCATGTTTGGCTAAAGGTACTGCTGGAACCACAGTGGGACAAATCCCTTCATTCCATCCAGTTGGAGAGGGATGGAAAAGGAGAGAAGGGATTCTCCTAGAAAGGATTCCCACTCAGCTGTGTCCCCTGCATTCCCACAAAGCCCAAAGCAGACTGTAAGGTGTACAATTTTTGAGGGAGGCACTCAGTAAAAGAGCATTTTTTTTTTTAAATTGAGAGCACTTTATGTTGCTTGTAGATGGTGTTAAAATGTTCTCATCCTTCTAAGACCAGAAGCTTCCTTAAAGAATTATAAAAGAAGGCTTTTCCAGGGTAAATAATTCAATCCTAAATGTTCTCATGTAAAATATGTTCCCTAAAACCACCATTTTATCTTTTTTTTTTTTTTTTAGTAGTAACCTGACAATTTCTACTGTGATGTTAGTGAAATGAAAAACACCTAAGAAATGGTAGTTATTGCACTCTTGGGACTGACTACTCATATAAATATAAATATTTATATATTTATATAAATACAGAACTTGATCAAAAACATAGAAAGCCATTGGAAAAGCCTCTGCAGCTCAGCTTTTCTCTGACAGGGTGTTTGTTTGAAGATGCTAGCTCTCTTTACCTACATATCTTCTTACACCTTGGAACCAGAGGTTTTATTTCCTGGTATTTGCAGATTTTCTGAAAGCAGAGCCTCACAGGTCCACTTTTCTTTCCAGATTTCTGTATAGAATTAAAATCACTATGGAATAAGAGATCCTTGAAACCAAATGTTTTTTTGCATAAGAAATGCACACGTGTGCACACGTAGGAGGACCTTTTAAGATGAGCAATTCACATGACATAGCAACTGACAAAATATGGCTAATTTTACCATCATCAGCATGGGAAATATTTGTGTTGCATAGAGACAGTATGCAATGATTGCACAAACTGCCAAACAGATCATCATAACAAAACTAGTTTATTAATGTGTAGTACTGTCCTGTACAAAAACAAACAAACAAAATTACACTAGGCTATGTGTAACATTAGGCTTTTATAAAAAGACAACTTTTTTTCCAAATGGAAATATGCTCCTAAGTTTTTCTTGTAAACTGTGTTCTTATGTTTAGAAAGCTGGATCACTCTTATCTCCCCTGTCTTATCCTCCTCCTCCCCCATTCAAAAAGGCATATATATGGCTTTTTCCTGTGAAAGAAAATAAAAATTCATTTTGCTTACAGGTTAATTTCCTGGTAAAGGATGATGGGGATGGGGTTTAGAACAAGCTACTTAATGCATTTAGGAAAGGCATCTGAGCCATATTACAACTGCAACAACCAAGGCTTGGAACAGACTAAAGAGAGCTGTGGAGGTCATCTTTCATTCAAGTTACTGCATTGTTACACCAGCAGCACTTTCGCTTGATCTTTCCTGGCAGTCACTGTTAACTTCAGTTGTTACTTGAAGAATTCTTTAGTGCTTTGGCAGTAGTGGCTTCAGTGTTGCCAAGGGTCAAGCGTCAGTTTCAAATAGCTTGGGTTTGTTTTTTTTCCACAGTGTGCTAGTTTGGCTGCTCTCAGTGTACGTGTGAGGCCACACCTTGAGTGCTGTGTCCAGCTCTGGCCCCTCAGTTTGGGAAGGACATTGGGACACTGGATCGTGTCCAGAAGAGGCAACGAGGCTGGAGAGGGGCTGGGAACACAAACCCTGTGAGGAATGGCTGAGGGAGCTGGGGGTGTTTAGCCTGGAGAAAAGGAGACTCAGGGGTGACCTCATCACTCTCTACAACTCCCTGAAAGGTGGCGGCAGTCAGGTGAGGGTTGGACTCTTTCACCAGGCAGGAACTGACAGAATGAGGGGACGCAGTCTCAAGCTGTACCAAGGGAAATATAGGTTGGATATTAGGAAAAAAGTTTTTATGGAAAGAATGATAAAGCACTGGAATTGTCTGTCCAGTGACGTGGTGGAGTCACCATCCTTGCATGTTTATAAAATGATTGGATGTGGCACTTAGTGTTGTGATTTAGTTGAGGTGTTAGGACTTGGGTTGGACTTGATGATCTTGGAAGTCTCTTCCAACCTGTTCATTTTGAGATTCTGTGATTCTGTTGTAAAGGTGGTATTTGTTCATGTAAACTGAAAAAAAATATTTCTGGAAGTTACTTTGAGATTTAATTGCTGCTTCTTTGCTAAACATTTCGTGGGTTTTTATCAGTGTGATTGAATAGATAGAGCAATGCAAAATGTAGTCCTTTTCTACTTCTCTCCCCTTTCTTTAAATGATGCTCTTGAACTGTGTTTTTGCATCTATGATAGACACATCCAGTACACAGTACGTTCATGAATCCTACGTCTGGGATGTAACATCCCAAAACCAGACTCCAGTTTTTACAGGAGAACAAGACTGGGCAGTTTTGAAGTTTGAGGAAGTTTTTCCTTTAATTCAGAGGTTCTATTGCCTGCTGACCATGATCAGGTGTCCTGCAGTTATCACTACTCTTCATTTTTTACAGGGAGTGATTACATCTGTAGTGGTTCATATTATTATTTATTGTTGGATAAATAGCCTGCAGGAATTTTTTTTTCTCTTTTATAATATTTCTGTGTTTAAAATATATGATGTTTAAGGAAAAGAAGTACTAACAATCTAGTGTTACCTATTATATAGTACTATTTGTATATGAAGACTACATTTATGTCATAAAGTGAACAAACAAGTCACTGAGGACACTAACCACAACAAAGTTTGTTGGGTTTTGGGGATGTCGTTTTTTTAGTCGAATGAGAGTTCTGTGGAAACAGTACTAGTCTGAAGTGACACTAAAAATAAATAATTCTCAAGTATAATAGCTTGACATTAATGACATATTAGGGATTTGATGATGGCATTGCAAAGATTTGCGTGTATTTTAGATTTATGTGATCTGTTTAGTTTTACTAAAGACACTGGGAGTGTTCTTCAGATGCATAAAGATAGATTCCTTTTTCCATAATAAAGACTTCAATTATAGTAAGGGAAGTGAAAAAAAAGAAAGGGATGCTATAGAATCTGCTGTGAGTTACTTTTCAAGCTGATTGTGAACATATTCTTTTCAACAGTTAATTTCTGCCTGAAAGAAATAATTTTAGCATCAAGGTCTTATTCTGCTAACTAAAGTAACCTTTAATCTGTTGGAAAATAGATCACTCTAACATGAATGAGTGAAGACTTGATGATCTTTTCTTCTGTAAGTACACTGTTTCTCATGTTCTGAATAATTGCCTCCTTCATATTTTTTTAACTAGGAAAATCAGGAGAAAACACAGGCTATTTCAGTCTGATGCTAGATCTGTATGTAAGAAGTGTGTCAGAAATAAAAAATACTTCATTCAGGGCTTGAATGGTGAAAATATATAGACTTTGATATACTAATATATAACTTCAGTTTCTCTTCAAGTTTCTTGATTTTGCAGCTCCTGTAATCTGTTAATTATTCAATAAATGAGCTGAGTTGAAGAGAGTGGTTTATCAGCTTATTATAATGGCTTATGATGAAAACCAGCATGTACGAAGATACTGTGATACACCTGTTAACTGCTCACCTTAATTTTTAGGCAATTTTTAATTGTAATGTTTCTGTAAAACTCATTTATTACTGTTACATTACTTAGAGAGAAAATGATGTACTCTGTTTTGGTGGGGAGCTGATCATGGGCACAATCCTAAATTTTTTCCTGGATGACAGGGGAAATATTCTCAGAAATTTACTGAGGAGTAGCAATAACTGTAATTCCAATAATTATTATGAACGAACTTTGCAGTAAATTGTAAAGGAAAATAGTGTACTGGTCTTCAATTAAAATTTAAAAATTAAAAGATGATGAAAAAACAAAGAAGAATTGTAGTTTTTCTTTCCAGGCCAGTGGCTCTTTTGAAGCGTTAAGGGTTTTTTGGTTTTTTTTGAGGAGTGTAGTTGGAAGAGGTAGTAGATTTCATGTGAATTGTTATTACTGTGTTATTCTGGCATCTAGTGTATTTGTCAAGTTTTAAATGAAATTTTCAACTCAGGAAGTTTAAGGTCATCATTTGACATACATCTTGTGTTAATTCAAAAAACAGCGAAAAGTGGTTGTTATTGTATCCATCTGTAGCAGTGGAAAGCAATTTTAGTAGGCTTTGGAATAAATACATATAAGATGATACACATTTTTCAACTGAGTCTGACATCTGACTTCATGAATAAAAAAGACCCTATTAATCACGAGGTGATAGAGTCACGTACATTGTATTTATCATTCTGGTTGGAGAGTAAGTTGTCTCTTGTTAATGTTTTGAGGAAATGCATAGTAATTATACAAAACAAGAAAGTAAAAAATAAAGTTTAACTTCTGCAGATGCTTAAGTGTTGGTCTGTAAATTTTATATTACTACTTTACAAATGATACTGTATGCATGTAGGGAATGTAATTTCTTCATCTGTAATTGAGCAATATGCATATAAGAATGTGTGTATGAATAATAATTCCATGGGCTGTAAACAACTTAAGCTAACTCTACATAGATCATATCCAATATCACATGTGCTTGTGCAATCTAGAGAAAGTATGCAAGGGCTCTGCAGCAAGGATATAGAAATAGTATTTTCAAATAATCTTAAATAGTATCAATGAACAACAGTTTGCAGTATCACAGTATTTATTCCCAGCATGTTGGCATGTATAACCAGAGTACACAGGGAGAGATCTATTGTCACTGAGCTGGGAGCACAAGACTATGGACATTTATTGAAATACTCATTTTTGATCTATACCAGATAATTCTGTGGGAAACAAAGAGTCTTTAATTCTGGATAGACTTTCAAATACCACCTGGCTCATACTCCCTTTGAAGCAAGCAGAATTCATGACTACTGGACATCTATTCTGGTATGCAAATGAGGTGATTTGATTATTTCAGTTGATTTGTAATAATGGTTTCGTACCCCCAGTTTGTACACTCTGTCCAACCTCATTTTGTAAATATTATGCAAAGCTCTTGGGTATTCCTGAGTGTTTTACCTATGCCATTAGTGTCTTCAATAAAAGGAAAGATTCAAATACTTTCTCATAATTGGATGATTGCATTAATTGCCTTCTAGCCTTTCTAGTGTAAGACAGTTCTCCCATTTTCACACATCTTCCATTATTTTCCTTTGACTGTAAATGCGTTATATTAAGGGATGAAGCTTTTTTGTAAGTATTAGAAATAATATCATAACAAATATTGAAAAATTGGGATTTTCATCTTACTAGGCTGAGCATAGTACTCCAAGTCAGAGGATCACAGACGGGACTCCTTTGATGAAGTTTGAAAGAACTGAGAACACAAACAGGAGGCTTTAAGGTTTTTAACAAACCAGTGCATCCTTAAGTCTTACAAATCTTAAATTCTTTTTTAGAAGATACCTCTTGTTGAGGTATCCTCTTAGTAATATTTTACTGCTACTCCGTATTTCTCTTAGTCTGTCTTAAAAGTCCTGAAGTTTGTCAGTGTCTGTTTCTTTCTTAGGTGTCTAATAGGACACTCTTGAAAACCACGTTCCATAAAAATGGCTTAATGGATAACAAGGGGTGCCAGTAACAAAGGGTATTTGCTATTTTTCCTTTTCATTATTTTGAAATAACAGGCAGTATGCGCTACAGAAGTAATCTTGCCAGCTCTAGGTTGACATCAGTGTGCACTGTAAGATAGGTGCTATCAATATGTTAGACAGCATGACAGACTTCAGCTGTTAGAGCTGAAAACAGATTTAGTACAAAATGGAGAGCTAAAATGGCATATAGCAGGGCTGGCAGCATCATTTCCATAATCCTATTAAAATATTTTGTTGTATTTTTCTGAGAGCTGCTGTTTTCTTCTTCCTCTTGCACATACTATGATTTCTGGCTCTTGGTCTTTTGTTCTAGGGCTTAAGTCTATCACAGGTCATTGTTGACTGTTTTGTGTCTTTTTGTGTGTAGGAGAAAGGGATTTTGTGAGCTACTGTATAGTACAAGTGTGTCTTCAGACTCAATGATCCACATGGTCCTCAATTCTCTGTGACTGTGAAAACTCTCCACATATTTTCGTATCACTGGTTAGGGAGATCTAGAACTGGAAATTGAAAATCACCCCTTTTCTTCCTTAATCCCATCATTGCTTCCATGTGCAGGCAGCTGTAAGCAGCAGACCTGAATGGATTTTGGCAGGGGGAAGAGGCACAGGTGGCTGCCTTGTAGCACTCATGAGCAGGCAGTCACAGCTCTGTGTCTGCATAGGGATAGCAGGACATCTTCACCTACCACTGGCCACTGCTAATGCCAGTTATTTGCCTAGTAAGACAGAAACTATGAGAGCAATTTTTGAGGTCATAAACTAGAATTCAGTGGGAGCTGAAATGATAAATAATATATGATGAGTGATATGTAATGATGAGTAATACATAATGAATTACATTTTCATCAGCTGTCCTGAATTACAGGACACAAACCAAAGCAGCAACTGTCCCCTCAGCAATAAAGTAGCTGATAATTAACTACTGCAGCCCTCTCTCTTCCTTTACAGACCTTTCTATACTCTTGCTTAGCATCACTTTGTGCAGTTCTAAAGGCTGTTTGCTGAAGCTTGTGCTGGAAGATAGCTGTCATGGATGATGGGTTTTCCAAGCTTTTAGGGCACTATAGCTAAGTGTCTGATGGGTTTTAGGTGAGTGCAGTGATCTACACACAGGTTTCTCCTAGTTTAAAGGAAGCTCATTCCCTGCTTTTTCAGATATATTTAAAAATATTACAAGACATCTGCCTGTACCTATCCATAGCAAATTACAAGTGTGAAATGCACAGTATTAAGCAGTGCCTTGCATGTGAAGTGCCAAGTCATCACCAGATGCAGTCCCAGTAATTTCAAGGGCACAGTTTTTTTCTTGGCTTCTTGCTTGTTGTAAAACTTTATGGATGCCAGACTGCCTAACAGGTGTTGCCCTTTTATTTTCTGTATTCATTATATAGCAGACACCTGATTATAAGTTTGTTTTGTCCATCCTTTAGTTACTTAGCCTTCACACAGTCTTGTCTTCCTGTCTGTCTTTTTCAGATAGACTTCAGATAGACTTTCTGATAGATTTGTCTCTTTATGATACCCAGCCCTTCTTTTATGTTTTCCTGACAGCAGATGATATGGATTTTTGTAGTATTGTAGTATTCTGTTTGTAAGACTGTATTCTATACTACTGTATGTGGTATTCTGTCCTGACTAAATATTTGTAGCATTTCTATGCATGACCTGCATATGGTCACCTTCATTCTTTTCAGGTGCACTTTTATCTTTATGGAAATGAAGAAATGGATATTTCAGAGATTATCATGTATAGGGGCTAATATTGCAGCATCTGTGGTTGGTTTTGGGTATTTAGCTACATGTGGTAAATTGCAGTTTAAAGAATTCAGTAGTCCATGGATATAGCTGTTCATTTGTGCATATACTGATAGTCTTACAACATCGATATTTTCTTCTGACTGTGCTGCAGGGTTGTTCACTATAGTGTTTCATGCATCCTCTGTTAAGGAACTCTATTTGTCATTCTCAGGAGTACTGTCAATGCAACACTTTAGTGACCTCCAAATTCTGTCACTGGTTTCCCATTCTCAGACCCTGAGAGATGCATGGGCTCTTGCCTTCTTATTAGTTCCTGACATCCCACATCCTTCTCTTCACAGGGAAGCTTGTCACCGTGAAATTATTAAAAAACCTGCCTCCCACTCATATGCAATATAAACTATATAAATCAGAAATGAAAGTTTTCTTTGTTAGGATGTCTTTTTGACATAATTTTCCTCAAAAATTAATTTTAAAAAGGTAGTAAAATCGCTTGGTAAACATAACCCTTGTTTGGTTGTTATTTTGAATGTTATTTTGAATGTTTCTATCCAAAACCATTTGCGTGGGGTGGTGCTGCCTTAGGTCCTGCAGACAAAAGCCATGACCATTAGGGTTGTATCCTGTACATCTCACCTTGGAGTTGAATTCTTAAGTGTCCAAAAACAGCTTTTTTTCTCCCTGAGAGACCCTACTTTTTTCTTAGCTTATTCCTGCTGTGTCTGATAACTCATGAAGACATAGTGGTTCTTCCAGCCAAGCATATGGATGTTCTGAGAATGACTTGCTGCAATATTTGTAGGCTGTTTCTAGGCTATAACTGTCTCCACTAAATATGTCAGTGCTAAAAGATTGCTTAAAACTCCACTGACTTCATAAAGTCATTAGAAGAGGATCTGTATCGTTAGTACATGTGTAACTGACATTTGTTCACTTAAAGCACAAAAAATTAAATAAATGCAAAAAAAAAATCATTACATGTGCTTTACCATGAAAATAATTAGTGTAATTAAATATCTTTCTTCAGGATTATTGCTGGAAAATTATTAAAAAACTCCAAACTATGGAAAAGCATTATCAAATGCAAACAGCATATACTTACATAAGAGTACAGTTGGCAAATCTATTTCTTAAATATACAAGAAGGTATTGACTGCCCTGATTTTCTCCATGTTATATTTTTTCTGTGAGAATGACTGTTACTTTATTGTTAAATGGATTACTAATCAAAAGAATCAAAATGCAGAATAGTCTGTGTATTATGCAGCTCACAACAGGTATTTTATTTTATTATTTCTTTATTGAGTAATATATTTAAATTTATTTTATATAGTACAGTACATGCAATGACTATGTGTTTTCTGTATATCATTCCCTCTAATGCACTTCAGGTTTTAAGTTGTTACAAAGATGTTTTCGTATTGCAGAATGATATACTAGCATCTCTTCATCCAAGGTTCAGAGGGACTTTTTTTTTTCTGGCATCTGAACATTTGTTGTCCAAGTGAGTTACACATTCACAGGAGGGAAGGACCAGACATCTGTGTTGTCAGTGCAGGATAGCCCTCAAACTCTAGTAAATGACTTAGGAACTATGTTTTTGCAACATCACTAGACCAGTTTGTTTAGGGAAATGTGGATAAAAACCGAATCTATTTAATATTAACAAAAATTAAATGTAGCTTAACACATGAAATTTGATAGAGTGGGGGGAATGTGATGTTGAGCTGTTCACTCTACCCACTTCTCCATTTTTTAATTAGCCTGGATTTTTCCCTTCTTTCTCTCCTTAGTTTCTTTTCCTTTTTAAGTCCATAATGATTAAACAAGTGTTCTTTGGCAGATAAATATTGCTCTCCCAGATAAGAAGGACATTTGATATTGTTTCTTTATGCATAAGAAAGAAGGAAAAGAAAAAAAGTGGTAATATTTCTGTCCAAGATTTTTGTGTGATTTATTATTCATAAGTTTTTATAGTTCTGGGAAAAGAAATCACTATATTGCTTCAATGGAAAGTAATTTGTGGGTTGGAGATTTGAGCAGTGGTATGTTTCTTTCAATCAAATCTTGCAGATTTATAAACATCAATACATTTAAGACCTCATACGGAGTTAGCAATGTCTTTTAAAGATTTATTGTTGCAATAGCAGCATATTTGTGGAAATAATAAGAGGCCATATGTCAATTCTGAACTGCACCTGCAATTTACTCTGTTGTCTGTTCAAGAAGTATCTGAATGGGTTTAGTGTATGTGCCCTCTGAAACTGAGGTCAGCCAAAAATTGCCTGTGCGTTTCAGTGCCCCGTAAAGATTTGGTGACTTAAAAGTTCCTGCCTTTCTAAGTAGGACAGGTCAAAGAGAAAATGACAGTGTTGCTAAAGAAATACTATGCTTAGTGAATAGAAGCCATTAGCAGGAATTTCCTGTCCTCTGGATGGTTTCATGACTCTTGGTCTCACAGCTTGTGAGTCTTGCTTTTTAAACCATGCTAAAATAATTTTCCCCCAAGCAGACTGATCCTCTGAGTAGTTACTAACCTTGAAAGTAATATCTTTTTTCTTAATATATTTTTAGGAACCTCTTAGCTTGACATACTTTTTGTTCTCTTCTTGATTATAGCAAATGAGATATACTTTCATTTGGAGAAATAAAGATATAATTTTCAGCACTTGATATGTTCAACTGATACAGCGAAAATGAACTGTCCTCATTCCATTTTGAGCCTAGAAAGATTTGTTGACAAGTAGTCTGTCACATTATGTCATATCACTGAAATTTCCATCTTGTATAATGATCTCTCATTATTATAGGAGGATAAATGCAGCAGCAGGACATTTCTACATAATATTTAGTTCTGTATACTTAGTCCCTCTGTATAAACTTTAGAACTCTTTTCCACAAATATTATCTTTTTCTTTTTTTTAGTTTAAATTCCTCATTCCTTCAATGCCTTCTTAACAGAGTTTGTTTCAGTAGGTGTTATAATTGAGAAAAACTAAACTAAAACCCACCATTTGTCTTTAAGGCAAGATAACCACTTATGCAACTTTCAGTTGAATTGTGGCCACTGAAGCATTTTGCTGCTTCTGATTAGTCCCACAGAGTGTGAGCATCCTCATCTTGTCAGTTCAGAGGAGTCATTAGAGCCTGGGTAAGCTGTGATGATATATGAGCTATGGGTATGTAAATTCCCTGTTAGCAAATGCATTTTTCATCTTGTCAATTTTTTGCTACCTGCTGCTAGCTCTGTAGGTAACCCTGTGCAGCTGATTGAGGAAAAAATATGGAAAGTAGATTGCTCATAAAGAAATAGTAGAGGTGATCCCTACATGTTTATAATTAGGGTTCTTTGGAAGACCTTCTATTAAAACTGATTTTCATGTTACTTGGATAGAATAACAATGCAACATAGTGTCTACTCTTCTGTTTCTACCTTACCACAGAGAAATCTATGATTCTACCTAATATTAAGGCAGTTTTAGAAGAAAATAAATAGCACTGAACTGGCAAGTTTGAGATGCACATTATATATTTTCATATTGTTGTATGTTTCAAAAAATGATTTTCAGAATCAATTCTCAGATGTTGTGAAGTATTTTACATAGTTTCTTGTCAATTACTAATTCACGATATAGCTGAGACTTTTCCACTGGATCATGTTGGTTTCTCTGTAGAAGTTCAGCAACATAAAAATACTCCTGCTATACTTAGTAGTGACCTTCTGTATCAGTAATTTGTTTTCAGCTGATAGAAATAGGTTTTCCTCTTAGCCATAGTGATCCTCACACACAGTGAGTGCACTGTGTTGCTACTAATGCAGAGCCATGCAATCAGCACTTGGTTTGAGCAGCACCATAATGACACCATAGCAAAGGGTATTTCCTGTCAGAATGACACCTTTTATGTTCAATTCAACAGGTCAGTTGAGGGTGGCTTTATTTTTGGTTTTGTTAGCACAGATTCTTTTCCTTTTTCCTTGTTTCAGATTCCTAGATAAAAAGAAATTTATGAGCATTTTTTAAAATATTTTGGGCATTTTCAGAAAAACAAGCATGTAATTCCGATGATTACTCCTTGCTTGCTAGCCTCTAAGATTGTTTCTTGTGAAGGTAACTTTTGTGAAATTCACAATTATTAGCAAGTGAAAGTAAAAGCACAATTATGTCCAGTTGGAAAAAAAAATTACTCCTAATTAGCTGCAGAGTATGCTTTTAGCAGTCATTCACTTATCAGTATGTTTTATTTAATGAAGTCTAGATGATTTTTTTTTCAACTGAACTGTGATGCATTCTGCACACACCTGCCTGGTTGGTCATAGGAGAGTTGGAAATGGCAGGTGAATATGTTACAAGTACTCTTCTATAGATACTGAGACATTCCATACAATTATTAATGAATCAGAGTAGAATTATTTCATGCAATCAGCAGATTAGTTTGAGAAGGTTTTCATAAAATATTTAGTTTGTACAGAAATTGTTCCAGTTACTAGTGTGAGGGGTTTTGCACAGCTGGTGATCATTTCTAGGGCTATGTATGAGTGGCTATCCATCAGTCATATTGCCTGATGGGCAGAGATGGCTATTTTGTACTCTATTTGGGAAAAAAGACCCTAAACCAGTTTGGAAAACCTAAAATTGTGTTAAAAAAGTCATTGAAATGAAGACATTGAAATTTTTCCTGGGTGGTTCTTGATATAATGAGGAAAAAGCTGCTGAAGCCATACCAAGGAGAAATCTGGTATTCTTTGATTTCTAAAAGATTCATTTTTTCTCCTAATTTTTACTACCAACTATCCAGTTCTCATTGGATATAAGAGCTTGGGATATGAGCATGTTTGGGCATGAGTTTATGTCAATGGACTCGGGAATAACTTAAAGACTCATTTAAGCCCCAACAGTAGGAATTGTCTCTTCAGCCAGAACTGGTCTGTTATATGAGTAAGTGCTAAAGGATATTGTCAGGCACTTGAGCCAAACTGGCCTTACTGTTAAATTGTCAAATGTTGCCTGACTTGTTTTTGACTTGGAAACAGAACAGTGTTTCACTAAAATGTACCTTCTATTAGATTTCAATTGAACAAATATTGAAAGATTTTTTGGGCCTATGTTCTGTGAAAATTCCATAAAACTGATCAGTTTGCTTCAGTTTAAATGCCTTGTGTGACAAGTCTTTATCATCTAGTGTTATCTCACATGAGAAAGGAAAATTTTTCCTCAGATTAAAAAAATTACATTAATGCTTTCAAACAGTTTATGAAATTGTTTCCAGTAACTCTTATTGTGTGAAAATTCAGCACATACATAGTTTTTCCAATATTTGCATATCACTAGATCCCTGATTTAAAGCAGCATGTTTAAAAATTAGGTTAATTTCTACAATTGTTATCTCTGTATATTGTTATGTGTACACATGCACTTTGTTAGAGCAGAGAATTATAATTTTCTCATGAGTCCATTTGTAATAGTATACTGGACTAGGAACCTGTTGATTGAGTTGTTTTGAAGTTTCCATTCTAAACTCTGCTGATCACTGTCTCTCATTGTTGGTGGTACAGTTGCTCGTGAGTGGCAAATGGCAGAGAAGAAGGAGAATATAGAGAATATCCTATACAGGGTAGAAGTCTCCTACAGAACAACCCTCTATGTGCATGCCTTGCCCCAGAGAGCTCAGGCTGGTGAAGCATCAAACCTTGCCCTTGGCATTCTCAGCATCCTTCTTGTGACTGTAGAAATGCAGTTGTGACATGATTTAGATTATACTGCAGTTTTAGAAGTAGGTCATAGCCTTAAATGTAGATTCACAGACAAAACATAAAACTGGTGCTTTTGGCAGGCAGTACCTTTGGATTGTAAGTGGCACCAAGGAAGACCCCATGTAGTGCTGGGTATCGGAACAAATCTTTAGCTCAAGCTGTTTGTATGAATTTGTGTGTAATGTTCCTGAACATGCCTTTCCTGGGAAATACTCTGGAAATGCAACTCAAAATGGTTTAGAACAAATATTTAAACTGTAGAATTATTAGAAGTAGTAATAGTAATAATACCTGTGCTCTTTGCTGACTTTGCTGACTCTTTGTTAGTTGAGGTTGAGTGTTAGTGTATCACGAGTCTCATTCTGCCAGGGCTCTGGTTGCTGAGGGCTTAGTTGGAGGATAGGCAGAGGTTACTGCTCAGTCTCCTACCCCATGGTAGATTTGTAATGTGTGATGGATTTCACCAGTGACAGTTTCCCTAAGGCCACTGAGGCAGTGGGGAGCAGGTGTAGAAGGAACCAAACTCTGCTGTGTAAATCAGCAAGACCATTTAGTGGCATCACCCAAAGAAGTGATTAGTAGCAACTGCCTGGTGTTTGGTGATAGCACAGGTTTGAGTGTAGCATTGGGCTGAAGGAGAAAATGAAATATTGGCAAAAAAGAGCATATTAACAGCTACTGTTCTCTTAAAAGGATCTCTCCTATTAGAGAAGGCCTCTTGATTTCAAGATCTCTTATGAAAGATCTTGAACATTACTTCATTTTAATGGCTATGAACAACTGTATGTCTGTTTTATGTACTTTTATATGATGGCACTTTATCTTATATTGATGTATTAAAATAATTTTCCCTCTGTACTTGACACTGATGAGGCTGCACCTCAAGTACTGTGTCTGATTCAGGGCCCCTCACAGGTGAGAGTCAGCCTCTTCTCCAAGCAGCCAAAGACAGGACAAGAGGAAATGTCCACAAGCTGTGCCAGGGGAGGTTCAGGCTGGACATCAGGAAGAATTTTTTCACAGAAAGGGTTCTTAAGCATTGGAACTGTCTGTCCAGGGAAATGGTGTAGTCAGTATCCTTAGAAGTCTTCAAGAAATGATTGGACATGGCACTTAGTGCTAAGGTCAGTTTGGCATGGTAGTGTTTGTTCAAAGGTTGGACTCAGTGATCGTGGAGGTAATTTCCAGTTTAACTGATTCTATGATTCTATGATAATCATTGGCATTACAATAAAATAATTCCTTCACAAATTACTTGCTTTTATATTGTCCTATGTCTGGTTAAATGTCTTTGTCAAGAATGCTCAAAAATTTATTGAAAATATTCCTTCATAAAAAGAAGGAGATGTTTAATGAATTGACATTACTGAACAGCATGTCCAGCTGTTCTGGACAGTTTTCAGAAGGATCTGATATTTTGGGACATCAAGCTCCTGCACTATTCCATTGCCTGACCCCCCTCCTGGTAAAGAAATGCTGCCTGATGTCTAGTCTAAGCCTCCTGTGGCACAGCTTTGAGTCATTCCCATGGGTCCTGTTACTGGATACCTGGGAGAAGAGATCAGCACCTCTCTCTCTAATTCACCTCATCTGGAAGCTGTATAGGGCAATGAGGTCACTCTTCAGCCTCTTCTCCTCCAAGCCTGACAAGCTCAAAGTCCTCAGTCACTCATTTAAGGACATACTTTCCATCCCTGTCCCCAGCTTTATTGCCCTCCTCTGGACACATTCAAGGACCTTCACATCTTTGCTAAACTGAGGCCCAGGACAGCACACAGTTCTCAAGGTGGCCCTGTGGCAGTGCTGAGTACAGGGGGTTGGTCACCTTTCCTGACTGGCTGTGGGTGCTGTGCTTGATGCACCCCAGGATGGGTTTGCCCTCCTGCCTGCCCAGGCTCACTCTGCTGACCAGAGCCCACACATCTCTTCCTGCAGAGCTTCTCTCCAGCCACTCCTCTCCCAGCTTATACCTGTGACTAGCATTACTTCACTCCATGTGCACGATCTGGCATTTTGGCTTGTTAAATTTCATGCCATTAATCATATCCCAGTGCTCTAATCTATCTAGACCCCTCTGCAAGCCTCTTGTCCCTCAGGAGCATCAACTGCACTTCCCAGTTTGATATCATGGCTGATGATGCACTCAGTAATTGCTAAGTATTTATCTTGTTTTCCAGACTAATTAGATTATTATATATAATATATATTGAAATATTTTTCTGATTAGTTTTATAATTGCATTTAAAACATATTAGATCATTCATACCAATACAATTGTCTGAGAACATGAAACAAAAACGTAGCTGAGATACATTTGTTGTAGTATTTGAGTTGTGACAGGATCTAACAAGTAGAGATTGAAATATCTTGGAGAAGAAGAAGGAACATTAAGGAAATATCTCAGATGTGTAATTTAAATTAATAAACTCATAAATCATGTTAAATAGTAAAAAACAGTAAACCTAAACAAAAGAAAATAAAAATTCAAATAATTTTTCAAATCATGAATCTTCTTAAAATATCTGAGTAATAGCTATTTTAATAAATACTTCATAATTTAATAATTGAATTTCACTATTTTTTTTTGCTTTACCTTGAAGAAAGAAAATAAGGAATTTCTTATAAATAAGAAATTACTTATTTTGAATAGTTCCATTTTAAAATTCCTTTCAATAAATTTTTAGAAAGTATTAGAATTGAAACAAAACCTAAATTTCCCAAAGTGGTGTAAAATGTGGTTAATAAGCAACAAGAAAAAGGCTTCATAGATAATTTGCTTTTTAAAAATGTTTTCATGATAGCCTTCATTATGGCATATTGATAGGTTTTACTTCTGTTTTCATGGGGGAAGATCCCACTTCCAATTTTACATTTTTTCTCTGAGTGTCATGAGACCCCTATTAGAAAAGAAAGCAAATATTTATAATAATTTGCTTGGTCATGAAAATCAAGCTCTTTAAGGAGTGCAGTACAGGTAATAAGGTTTTTATAGGATGTGAGCTGCCTGAAAGAGTGATGGTGTGTTTTTTAAGCTTATGGTATCATAGCTGTACCTCTCTGCTTCCTCATTTACTACAAATAAATTTTTCTTCCTAAAAGGTCCATTAACGTTGCTTGATATCCTCACAGCATGCTTGCCTTATGTTAAAGTGTCTTCAATTCAATAATTATGTTGTTTCACTGAAGTAAGAAGTATTTATTTAAACAAAATATTTGATGCTTCTGAATTTGGGAGAGGTTAATATGGTGAATATGAAAAAATGTTAAGGAATCTGGCTAACCCTACAGTTGATACAGCAGTGATTTCTGTAATTAATTTTTCCCCAAATATTTTCTGTTGCACAGCATAACTCCACAAAATCTATACCATCTGGCTGAAAAATTCCCCATTTAGCTCTGGTGCAAAGGTGATATTTTTTCTTTGAAATAACAGTTAATTTATCACTCAGTACTGCAGAATAATCACCTCTGCTCAATAGACAGCTTTGATTTCAGCGTCAGTAAGGGTTTATAAGGTGTTCAGTGTCCCTGTGTTTAAAAAAAAACCAACCAAAGCATAAGATTTAGGTTTCTACACTTGGCATTAAAGAAGCATGTTTGCTCAGGGATTCCAAGGACAATTAAGTGCACTGAATTTTGTTGTCCCAATTAGTTCTGCATTTATTTGGTTCAGAAGTTAATTCAAATTAGGACCACATCAATTCTGAGTAAATGTGTCCAAACAAGGACTAAATGCAATCTAACTACTCCACTTTACAATTTGTTTTAAATACATTTTTAATAACACTGTAAACAGAGCCTCAGTCTTTTAACTAGCACCTTCTTCCATAGAGTATCTAGCAGTTGTTTATGCTAGATTTTCTTTGCCTTTTTAAATACAGGGAAGATGTGGTGCAGCACAGGATCCTGAGCTGTGAGGTGTCCCCAGAATGGCTGTCTCAGGTGGATATTTGATGGCTGGTATCAGTGCCAGACTGCACTAGATGCAGCACCTGCAGCCTGTTGGCACTTGGCACTTGCTGTTCCTGTGGTACTTCCCTGTGCCAATTATGTCTTTCATGATTGCCTAGAGTGGGTTTGTAGCACTTCTCACAGGTAATACGAGGCAGCTGAAATTTCTCTGTGTTCCCTTGAACTTTAGGCCAAAGTAAGGCTCTTTTCCTTGCCTAGGTGATTTGGGGAACACAAAATGTCTAGTGAGAGACTCAGTATTTGCATGGAGCAATCCCTCTCTTAACATAATCTTCTTCCTTAACTCTTTCCTGAGTATAGTCTATGACAAGAAACTTAATTTTCCATCCCATGGCTTCTAAGTTTCTTTATTAGTATCTTGAGAGTGACTGTACTCAGCACATACAGGAAGACGAAATACACACCTACACACTTTTCCCAAATCATCTAAATATTTCTAGCAGGTTGATTCTGATATTTATGCTAAGTTAAATATACATCATTCTGACATCGTGAAATGTTGCTTTATTTTTTTCCCCCAAAATACATTAATTAGCATTCATTTCACCCGTAGAATTCTTGGTCTTTGCCTCTCTTCACGTTTTGTACTGAATTGCATATTTTTCATTTCACATAATCCTTTGTTTTAGTAAGATAGTGTACTTCATTACCAAGTATTTGTAAAATGGGATGTGCGAAACTCCTTAGGTTTGATGATGCACTCCATACTGCTTTTTCAGTCTGCTGCTGCCAGTAACATGATGGCTGGCTTAGCTGAGTAGAAAGGGGAAGGTCAAATTTTGTTCTTCTTCCATCAAAACACTTTAATTTCATTTGTTTGGAAAGTTATCTTTAATTCTTAGAGTTTTCAAAAAGCACTTTAGGCTAAGAAATTCATGCCCTCTCCCTTTTAGCATTATAATAATAATCAATAGTCTTGTCTCAGCTTTACAGAAAGAGAGATTTAACTGATTAATATTTATGTGTAATACCTGAAACACTGAATCACTTTATCGAAAATTCTGTTTTAATGCAAACATGTCACAGGATTTTAAGAGTCTTAAAACAATCAAGATGAAACTTTTGGACAGCAGAGATGATAAATTTTTTGCTCTTGGATTTGAGCTGTAACCAAAGCAGGTGTGGCAAGCCCAGCAGTGCCAGTGCCTCTGCAGCCTGCTCGTAAAGTCTCACCACATCCTTAGCATTGCATCTTCCATCTCTATATAAAGGTGACTTCATTAAAACGCATCTTGGAGATCACTCCTGGCCCTGTTCATTCCCAAGGACTGCTTGGAGGCTGTTGGAGAGGGCTCAGAGTGGCCTAAGGCCCTTCCTGAACAGTTGCAATGACACTGGCATTCCCAATGTCCAGCCATAGCGCTGGCTTTGTCTCCGGACACTGTGTTCATGCAGCCTGAAGTTTAATAATTTCCAAAGTCCAAGCAGAAGCAAGAGCTGCTTGACCATGGAGCCGAGAGAATTCCTCTGCCCACTTGTGCCACAGTGGAGAAATGGAAACAGGTTCTTCAAATTTGTGCAGACATGTAATCCAAATGACAGCATGGTCATTGCATTGCAGTTATTTTGCATTAAATGAGCTGTAACACATCAACATGAATATTTGAAACATGGAGAACAGTCCTGTGTTGCATATGTATAATGTAAATTTTAGTCAGGTTAAAGTTGTTAATTCTCTGGTTTATGGTTCACATACTATTTCCTTTGGGACACTTCTCCCCAGTATAATATATCTCACAAACTCCTGCAATTTATAACTTCCTTGTATATATCCAGATTAGCTAATTTTGATTGTGCAAAAATAGAATAAATGGATTTAAACAGAAATCAATTGTTTGGCAAGGCTAGAGCAGAGACTTTATTTCTGCAGTTTGTCCTAAATAGTATTCTATCTTAATACTTCAAGTAGGTGATGAGCTTTTTTTTTAATGGGATAATGGGACTGGAAAAATACCATGTCACTGGAAGGAAACTGATCTGACTAAATGTGTACAGCCACTTTAAGCAGGTAAGGATTCATAGGAGTTAACGAAACATTAGAACTGCTAGTGATACAGGCTAAGACAAAGAGCTAAGAAAGAAAACACTTAAAAGGGGAAACATGCCCAATATCTTTTTAATCAATAATTTTTTTCTGGCTTTTTCGAGTAGTGCAGGGAAATCTGTTATAAGGAACCATTTTGTATAGAATGGGAAGGTATTTATAGTTCCTTACAAATTACTGTTTCTGCTCAGAGCTTGATTTGTTTTCAAAGATGCTGTACTAAATTTTGCTTGGAGACATTGGCACATTGATTACTTCTAGTTTTCAGGTCAATGGGGACTGTGCTGTGCTTATAAAAAATGAGAGGTTACAGTAAAGAATCTTTGATGGAGTTAATTTAAGATACAAGGACTTATTTGTATACATATGGGTCTACTGACAATGGTATTTCAAAAGTCTTTTAGTATAAAACAAAAAATATTGATTAGCTGTGAAAGTTGTCATTTAGCAGTTTACAAGAGCACTTTGAAACCATTTATATGAAAATTAGGAGAAACTGAGTATACTGAATGTTTCATTAATTTTATGCAATGACATACATTTTTTGCCAAAGCATACAGGAGATTCAGATTGTGCAAATTAACAGTAATTGTGATAGTAAAAGAATATTTTGCCACGTTTTCTGAAGACTTTCCATAAGTCCTGTGCTGTCTGATTCACTTTCTTTTTGACTCATTTATCTTCATGTCTTCTAATTTTATATAAACCAATTTGTTTGCGTTAATGTTAATAATATATAGATCTTAATTGCTTCATAACGACCTCTCAAAAATAATTATTCAAGAGTTTTCCAACTACCTCATGCCTATGGCCTATAAGTGCCTCAAAAGTCTATAAAGGTAGAATAAATATATTTAAAACATATATTTTACACATAAACCTTGATCTCTACATCCCAATGATGAACACATTTTCACTTAGTCTGTCTTGGTGAATTCTGTCATATTGTAAATAAATTTGATTCTTTTCAATGACAAAGTAAAAAAAGAATTTTAATTAATATTACTACTTGTAAAGGCTGTTTCACAATTACATGACTTTCAGTTTAGCTACTAAGTCTGAAGCTACACTGAAAGGCTGTAAAGTGCTATCTTTTAAAATCAAGGTTGCAAGAGATGAATAATAAAGTTTTTTTGATTAATTCTCATAAAGTATACATAGATCATTAATCACTTTTTTTTGGTAAATCAATAGGAAAAAAAAAAACATTCTTCTCTTTCCTTCATTTTTTCCATCTGGAGCAGATAAAGTGGGAGTTGTATGAGAACCAGAGTGTTGAGCAATAATTCTGTGACGTTGCATCCATTTCTTAGTCCTAAAAATATGAAAATTCCTGGAAAAATAAAGGAATAGGATTAGGCCTTAGCCTATTTTTATAAGTTGCAGTCGGAAGAAACTCAAGGGTTTAGTTTATTTTTATATATTCTGTCTGGATGAAATAAAAAGTGCACATTGACATCTCTTCCTGAATAGCAGAAGAAAGCATGCTGCCATTGATGGATTGTAGTTAATTTTTCAGGAATGATAATTTATTTAAACAAAGAATATAATTTATTTAATTGCCATCACTGTTATAAATTGCTGTCTGTGCATCTGAACAGAATCTCTAGATATAAATCCAGAGCACTGTCAAAACTGCATCTTTAGAGCTTAATATTTGGATCAAAGTGTACTTCAGAAATATATTTTTAATAAATTTCAGTCAATTATGTTTGAACTAAAGTACAAGAATTCTGTTTGTATGCCTAAAGTTTGAATTTATAATATTATATCTCAATATAAAATTTTGTATAAAAATGTAATTAATTTTGCAGTATAATACAGTATGAACAAAATTCTCGTGTGGTTTATTTTGTATTTTCTAATACTTTTTGCATCATAACATTTTGGTGACAGTACACGGGATGAACATAGCATATGATCTATAAAAAGATGCTTCACTATCCCTGACTATTTCAAACTCTTGCAAAATATTGCAAATGACATTATAATCTATTTCCTGCATGACTAATGCTGTGATTTAGCTCTTCCAGCAGTGATCAACACTGGAAGCTGTGACTAAAACCAAGATGGAACAGAGTCAAAGTGTGCAGAGATACATATCCAGAATATTACCCCAACTTGCAACAAGGCTGTCCTCAGCTCAGGGTACTTTATTCTGGTGAATCTTTGAGTCAATCCTTCTTAAAACTCAAATTTGGAGGATTCCTGTGCAGAAAGCTTTCTTGTGCTGGTTCTGAGGCTGCTGCTTGCAAGGGTCTCCTGTTTCCACGAGCTGTTCTTTTTCCTGATACAATTTCCAGGGTCTTAGAATCAGCACATCATTTTGTCTGTGAAGGTGGAATATATTTTAATGTATTTTACATTTATTTACGTGGAATTTCAGTTGTAATTTTATCACCAAGTGTCATAAGATGTAGTTTTTTATAGCCAGTCCAGCTTCAGAACCTTGACTTAGCTTAGCATCATCAGTAAAGTCTATTTTCTCACTGTTCATTGCTTTCTATGGCTTTGATCTCCTGCTGGATCTCTGAAAGACTCAGCTTATTATTTCCTTCCAGTGTGAATGCTGAAAATTTACTACAAATTTTTACCAGTGTTTAAACATATTTTCTGTTTCCATCAGAGACCTTTCCTTTTAACACCATATCAGCCTGGTCTTTTGGAAATCAGGTATCTGGTTATTAGTTTACTTTCTTTTCCAGGTTAGTTTGTTCTTTAGAGAACACTCATAGATGCCTGAGAAATTATTTCCCTTTAAAATAGCCATCTCTCAGGTCTTTACCTATCTAATGTATTTATTTTATTGTTCACAAAATGCATTGTTTATTCTGATTTGGATTGATAATTTGAATTGGAAATAATTAGAAAATTTTTGTTGCACTGCCTTCCTCCCAAACCACCTGTCACAGTTTCCTCCATTATGAACCCAGGTGGAGAAAAGGTATTTTATTTTTATGTTCTGACCTCATCTTTCTTGAATCCTCCTTTTATAGCCTGAACATCAGTTAGCCCTCCCAGCTCTCTGTCTGGCTTCCAAATCTCTGAATAGTATTTTATTTTCTTTTTTTTTTTATACTTTTTTGAAGTTGTTCCTCAAAGTTTTCTCCTATCTGCTTTGTGTAGGTTTGACTTTGATTTTTTTAGGCTGATAGTTTATGGTCGTTTTTGTTTTCCTTATTTGAATCCAATGGTGGATTTTAAATAGATCTTTTTCTTGAATTTATTAATTGAGTTAAATACCATTCTATACCCTGCATATGTCATCTCTTTGACTTTTAGGCATATTCACAGCTGGATCCCTTGTACTTTAGGGGAGGTATTTTCCTTTTGTACAGACTCTTCCTGTCCTGGATGTGGCCTCAGTTCCAGGTGTCTCTCAGTTCTCCCTGCTGACACTGCAGTACAGATCTCTGTCCGTGTCATGGTTATAAACATTCTGTGATGTTTCCAAGAGAACAGTGAAGCTCTAGGCTCACCAGGCTTGACACTGTGACACTGGAATTCATCAGTTGAAAGCCCCTTTAGGATTTGGGCACCCATGTTTATTAGCAAGCATGGAGTTCATTTCTTTTGTATTTGCTAAAGATTAATGAGACAGCAGCTTTCATTATTCTAAGTGGGTGATGTACAGGCATAAGAATAACCAAACATGTAGTGCCCATGCTCTGCATCTGCAAGCATTTGTAGATATTCTGGAAATTACACTTTTACAATACACTCAGAAATATCCATTTTCAGTGGAATTACAAAAACTGCAGAATGCCACATACTGTAAGAAAAGACATGGCAAGGGTGAAAGTTGTCATCTGAGGCACATTTCTATGAATTTAAATACTTTACATGAAATTTGATGGTATGCACTGATTTTAAAATAAATAATCTTCTTATAAAGCAGTTTCTTATATTAATCTAGTGATTATACCACTTGGTGATTTTGAAGATAGTGCTATCAATGCATTTACTCGCTTGTCAGCATCATTGTGTAGTGTTTCAAGTGGAGATTACATGAGTGAGTAGGTGTCCATTGATTTAATTGTTGCTGCAGGTTGAAGTCCACTGGTTTGTTCTTATTTTGGTGCAATATTATTTACAGGTATATTCAGTTTTAAGGGGAATAGAATTGTTTTGTAAATAAATTTGCAGTGGGTAAGCATTGCCTGTGAATTATACATGGAAGAAATCCTTAGCTTTTACCTTTAAGAATGTATCAGTTTGCTTCCTCTACTTTGCTATAATCTAAATGTTTGAGACATATATGGTCTTTATCAAATAAAAAAGCTGCAAAGCACTTTTGAGATTTGCACAGAATATAATGTTCCATGTAAACTTGAACTTACATTTCCCCTCAGTGTCTTTTGGAAGTTAATTTTCCTTATTGTTTCACATGGTTTTGTCATATTTGCTGTCATTGTTTTAGTTCATTTCAGTGGCTATTGCATTTGCTGACAGACAGGGAGTATAAATGCTGGGGGTTGCAAATCAAAAAATTTCCTTATTTATAACACTTGAATGCAGTGATTTCCTGGAGGAACATGAAAGAGTGCTGGAAGATGCAGGTTCCCAAGAGGGCTGGAAGTTGTTCTTCTGTTCATTGCAGGACCTAGACGTTGAGCTCCAGACCTGGAATTTATGACTTTCATAAGTGTAAATGTGTGTGAGATCCCGAAGTTCACACGGCTACTGAATGAACGAGGCAGTTAAACTGGAGATGAGCAGAAGCTCCAGGCAGAGAAGGGTGTGGAAATGGGACTGATGAGCTTGAAATTCAGCACATAGGCACCAGTCACACAACTTGGTCAGGTGCCACCGTGAAAGTGAGTTTCAAAGCCTGAATCATCTTCCTAGATACCAGGTCTATTATTTGGGTATGGCTAACTTTGTCACTTTAACCCTTCCAGGAGAGCACTCCCGGCTCCCTTGACCAGCTGGAGCTTGGGACATAATGTCTTGACAAAGTGAGTCAAAATTATTTGCTGCCTTCATATTGGTGGCTCTCTTTAATATGTGTTTTGCAAACACGTTCATCCTTCTTGAAGGTTGTAGATGTACTAAAGCGAGGTAATTATGATGGAATAAATATAAAGTTAAAACCAGATGATTATTAAATATACCTGAGGCATTTCTAAATCTTGTATTAGAGGAGAATTCAGTATTACCTCTATAATATTCTTTTAAGTGTGAATCAGTTCTTAGCCTGGGGTGCAAGAGTGAGGAGAAAGGTGCGAGTGAAAAAAAACCAGATCATTTAATGTTTTATCAGGTAGGGGCACACCCAAACCACCGTTTTGTTCACCCAGGAGTTCTTGTATGGCAGTGTCAAGACTGTTGGGTATTACAGCCTGAATTATTCAAAGCCACTCAGGCTCTCCAGCTCATGCTTTCCATCTCATTTGTCACATAGTGTATGTCTTGGTCTTTCAAGGTGTTGTCCTGAAAGTACTTTTTTCTGTGTTACATTAATGAAGTTTGAAGCACAGTTATGTTGCTTGCCAAGGGAATGCCATCAGCAAATATTATAATGAGTCTCAGATTTTTGAGTTATTTTGATGCTCAAATGCTAAAAACCTCTATAATTTCTATTTTTTTAACTGAATGAATAGATATTCTGAATTGCAATTAGAGAGTGCTATGAGCTATCAACTTGGCAAATTATGAACATATATAAATCATAGAATCATAGAATGGTTTGGGTTGGAAGGGACCTTAAAGTTCCAATCCACCTGCCAGGCAGGGACACCTTTCATTTGATCAGATTATTCAGAGCCCCATCCAATCTGCCCTCAAACACTGCCAGGGACGGGGCATCCACAGCTTCTCTGGGCAACCTCAGAGCCTCACAGTGAAGAATTTCTTCCTTATATTTCATCTTAATCTACCGTCTTTCAGTTTAAAGGCATTCAGCCTTGTCCTGTCACTCTATGCCTGTGTAAATAGTCCCTCTCCATCTCTCTTGTAGGGTCCCTTCAGCAACTGGAATGCTGCTTTGGGCTCTCTTCTCTAGGCTGAACAACCCCAGCTCTCTCAGCCTGTCTGCATAGGAGAGGTGCTCCCGCCCCCTGCTCATCTTCATGGCCTCCTCTGGATCCACTCCAACAACAAAATACTGATAACAGGGGAAAAAAGTTCTATTTTTTGTATACTTATTTAGCACAGTGGTTGATTCTTTACTTTTAACAAATCTGTTGCATTGCTATCAGGCTACAGAGGGATTAATCCCTGTATGTTTTAAATTTGGGTTTGCAGTCAGCAAAGTTAAATGTAAAATCAGGTATCAGCTGCATTGGTTACTGCTATTGCAGTTAGCTCTATGGACTGTAGAGGAGGAGGAGGCTCTGCAGATCCTCTGGTCTGCATGTTAAAATGCAAGTTGGGGCAGTTCCAGTTTGGAGAATGGACATGCTCTTTCTGAGCCCAGTGTATTACCTATATAAACCAATGGAAAGCTCTCTGCCAGATAATGGAGATAATGCTGGCTATTTTCATAATCTCATCACTGTGAGAAAAAAAAACCCTACAAAAGAGTCTACTCAGTTAGTGTGCAGTCTGCTCTTTGAACAGATTGCTACAGGAGGTGTCTTTTGAGAATCAGCTCATGAACAGTGGCAATTTACTTAATAGTATTTATCCTGCATTATCTCAGTTTGTATTCTGTCCTGTCACATCTGACTGAATGGACAAATAAAGCACAATATCTGTTCTCTTAAATTTGTATAATTTTCACCTGAATTATTGTTGAAATCAGACAGATCTCTTACCTGAGCTCTTTGGGAGCAGAATTCAGCAGCAGTTTGAGTCCTTAAATTAGCTGAGTATCAACTGTTTCCTCCTTGTCAGTGTTATTTTGGAATGCTTTGCTCCTCTTCAAATATTTCTTTGCATCACTATCTCAGATCAGCCAAGACCTCATTAAAATATCTTGAAGGATACTTGATTTTCTTCTCTAAGTATAGTAGAAGTAGAAGATTATGAGATGGAAGGAAGAAAAAAATGTATTTTTTTTTTATTTGTCCTTAGTAACAAAGAACAAAGAAAAAGCAGTATAGAAAAGTATCGTAGGGGAAGATAGAAGAATCAGAGTTTCATAAAATATTTTGGAGTGCTTTCACAGGCTTGTTTAATTTCCACAGAGCTATGTGAGTTTGCATATGTCAATCACTTTAAAGTAATGCTTTGCTTTGATTATGGACGTGACTTGACAATAAAATTGTTTGCATAGTGCTCAGTATATGTAAATTGATACTTAAATCCTGCTCCAAGTATAATTACTTTAATAGCAAAAGGCAAAATCAAGTTGGCTAACAGAGTTTTTAATTAGATTAACGTAAGCCATTTGTGATTTAATACAATGGTGTCTACAAAATTAGATGCTATATGCATGTATGTTAAATCAGTCCATTAACACACCGGGTCCAAATTAACTGTTGTTATAATTTCCTGGACTGATCAGAAATTTGTGTTTTATGATACATTTGAGTAGTCCACTAGCATACATGGGAAAGATGCATTATTTTTATGGTTGAGTATTCAACCCTGACCTATCCTGTTTCTTGATGACTTAGAGCTTATCTTGGCAAATATATCATCTAGAAAAGAGAAAACTTTTACATAATATGAAATCATATTCAACTCAGTAAGAGTAAGATGATGTGCCTGAAAGTCCCACTGTATTACAACTTCTTTAGATGCTCCTTTTACATTACAAACTCTTCAAGTTAGAGAAGAGTTGTTAGGTTGCTGCCAGTTAGCAAAAAGCAGATGGTGTTTATTCCTGTGACCAGTAATTATGTATCTGTGGGAGTAATAAGCCCAATTAGCCAAATGTTGATTGTGCTTTTAAGTGTTGTAGTCTTGGTACCTATTTCCATACCTGTGAATGTGCTCGGTATAAACTTCTTGTGCACTTTGGAAAAAGCTCAGTGGTGCACTTCAGCCGCCTGAATTGTTGGCATTTGTATAAATACCATTTTAGATAATGTCTTGCAAATGAGCCAGTCTTAGACATGCAATTCCAAGAATTTCTTGTTACTTACTTTGTATTTGGTAAAAGTCGACTAGTCCAAGCTTGTCTAGAATGAATGTTAAAAGCCAGGTGGATTCATATCCTAAAGAATTCTCTTGCCCTTCATTCAATAAAATACAAATCCAGTGGAAGGGAAAGTCGTGTTTAGGTCAGTATAATCTGCAGTTTTTAAAAATATTGCTCTTCTTGCGCAGTTTCCCAGTAAGGAGCAGTGAGCCATCCAAGAACTTCCCAGCCTTTTAGAGGCTTGAGTTGGGATCAGTCACAACCTCTGGCTAGTCACCAATTTGCTGTCATCTCTAACCCCTCCATGGCAAAGGCTCAGAAGCCTGAGAATCATTCCAGTTGGCCTTCGGCCTTCACCACTGCCCCAGCTGGGCTGGACAAGTAGGGACAGCCTTAGGAGGAGCAGTGTAGTGATCCAGGTTGCAGGAGAAAGATGAAAGCCAAAGACAAAATGTGACATAGAATTGTAGAGTTTGAGTTTGAAGGGACCTTAAAGATCACCTGGTTCAAATCATCCTGGCTAGACGAGGTTGCTGAGAGCCCCATCCAGCCTTGCCTTGAGCATTAGGATCCTCTTTCTCATTTGGAGCTGCAGAAGCAGGCTCTGGTGTTGTCTTTGTGCCAGCAGAAGCTGGTGCTGCTGCACTTACTTTGAGTGGTAATACCCTCTTTGATATCTGAGCCTGAGGATTTTAATAGCAGTAGTTTCAGCAATCACTTCCTTACAATCCACATCAGCAGCAGTTGCTACATACATTCAGTAAGGTCTGCTTTGGGTTTTTTAAACATACTTGACAGCTCTTCAGGGTCAAGATCATGTCTTCCTGCATGGCTGTGCAGTGCCTGATACAATGAGTCTCTCTGGATACCTCTGCAACTAAATCATAAAACCTTTGCAATTAACAACTGTTAATTGAGGATTTAATGGAGATCCACAACTTTAATTTATTCCTTGGCTTTTTCTCAATTACCTCACCTTAGATTTAAAAAAAGAACCACATAAAAATAAAATGCTTGGGTGTTTTATAGGTTAGCAGATTTTAATAAGTGACACTGCTAATGCATGTATTAGAGAAAGAGGTATTTAAATTTTCCTGACTTAAGAAAGTGTAACTGAATAAGGGTATATCAGACACCAAAGTTTTCTCTTTATCAGAAAATTCATTTTCATTTTCAGGCTCATTTAAATTGCTTTATTTGAATGCCACAACTTATTACCAGAATTCTAACAGAAAACTTCAAAAAGTGAAAAGCGAGGGGATATTTTTCCTATCTCAGAATAGTCTTATATCTATAAGAATTTTGTCTGGAGTTGCTGACCATCTGTTTCATGGAGTTAATCCAAAAATATGTTTTCATTGTATATTTAGATGCTTGCAATAAGCTAATAAATAGCCAGACAAGTATTACAGCATCTTCTTCAAGCACACTGTAAATATGAGTTCCCAGCACTTCTCAAGTTAAAAAAAGAGGTGTAATAAAAACCCATTTATTTCTTAGGTAAATCTTCTAGTCACAGTAACTTTAATAATTCTAACTTTGTTAATCAGATTTAATTTATTCTTGAAGTTATTCCACTGATTTAAACCTGAAATTAATTTAGCCTAGAGTTTTCAAGAAGCTGTATTTTGCCTTTGAGCATTTAAGTTTTCTGTGCACAGCTTGGCATTTGGGTATTGTTCAGAGCCTAACACGGAGATGAGACCTAGTGAGCTCTGTAGGAAAGGGCAGCTTTCTCCTTTTCTCCTTTGGTTCTGGGTCTGCTGCAGAGACATTTCTGTGATACAAGACTCTAAGAAAGCAGTAGCACAGGTTCTTTGGAGTAGATCTCCAGGATACATTAATTTTCTGCTTCTGCTGTTCACTGTCTCCTGACATGCCCTGTTAAAGTAGAACCCTGCAAAGATCAATCCTACCACCTTCCAGGTGTCTTGGAAGCTCTTCTCCAACAGACAGCAAGCATCACATCACATTGCTGTAGTAAAAAAATAATGTTGCATGCTTATCTGCAACACTAAGTTGATTTTGCTAAAGCCAAGTGGTACCAGATATTGAACGGGGTAAGAACTGCATGTAGGGGGAGACAAACCTGGACTCTGCAGAATCTGCTGAGGAATGGAAGAGGAATAGAATAGAATAGTTTCAGTAGGATAAGACCTACAATGCTCAGTCCAAGCGCCTGACCAATTCAGGGCTGCCCAAAAGTTAAAGCATGTTATTACAGGCATTGTAACACAATGCTTACAAAATGTTGAGAAAAATAAAATTTGCCTTTGTAATAGTCCAGTAGTGCCTTAACATCGAGTCCCTTGTGCATATCAAAACATGAGATACCTTTAAAATTAATGCTTTATTAAATGAACTATCAGAAGTCCTAGAATAGGACCTTCATTGTAGGCAGGTCTCAATCAGTAAGGTTTTATTCAGGCATGACTTTGTCTTCTCCCCTTTTCATTAGAACAGGTCTGAATTTAGAAAGATTCTTCCCCACTCCTTAACCCCGTCCTGCTCTTCATGAATAAGGACAGGATTTTGTGAGTATAACTAGCTCTGAAAATGGAATGACATTTTATGTCTCCACAAAGGAACTGATAGCAATGGTGAACAAAACGCTAAGAAATAATAAACCTGTTTCATGTTGTCAAGCTGGAGCTATTTCTGTTTTACTGCTTCAAGAAGAAATTAATTTCTTCTCCCAGTTCAGGGCTTTGTTCTGCATTATCTTACAGCTGGAAACATTTGTCTTATCCCATTCGTTATTTATGTAGCTTTTGTTACTGCTATGAACACTGATCTGTGTATAAAACAGAAACAATCACTGACACAAACGTGTTTTTTGAATGATAAGCATATTCCTTGATTCTGGTTGTAAAACCCTATTAAATTAGTTTTTATAAAGTAAGAAGTGTTACACTTCTAATAGAAATGTATTTGGGCTGCATCAAACAGGGAAACAAATATTCTTCTAAATGTAAACATGCATTTTCTACCAGTCATTGTACTTAGCTTGAGACATGAATGCTGATGCTGTAAGCTATACCTTAGATTTGTTATACCTGTGGTATATTGTCCTGAGGTAGTTTGAACAAAAAACTTCGATGAAAACTGAGGAGCTGGAGCTTTGGCTTGCTTGTGTGGGGTGAAGTGTGGAAGTAATCAGGATGCAGATAAATCTGCTGAAACTGTGTGTATATATTGGTTGGGGAAGATGCTGGAGATCCTGGCTGTAGATAAAAGAAAGATCTATTGAGCTGTATTCTCTGTCAGGTTTTATTTTGCAGAGGAGAAGGTTTATTGCACAGCTGTTGATACACGAAGCATCATGTGCATTTGATTATAAGTAAAGCATCCCCCGCTTTCACCTCATCATTTTCCCCTGAAGACATGCATCATCTCCCCTGACAAATGATAAAAAATCTAAGAAAGTAATATCAAAAATCTCTTCCATAAACCAGGAAGGGTTTCTGCAAGCAAATAGAAAGGCTAGCTTATGTTCATAAAAATGATTGAAAAGTTAAGCTGCCTATAAAAACATCTAGTAACATAACAGTATTTTTCAAGTGGAAGTTTGTTTGCTCCCCAGCAGTGAAAGCTTTGTGTTAATACTCTCTCTTCTATATGTCAGCATTTCTCAGCTATCTGCTCCTAATATGACCAGATACTATCCCAGAGACTTAGAGCTACTGTTATTTGGAGAAAATTTGTACACATGGCAGAATTGGATTGGATCTGAGATTGCAGAATAAGATCTGAAGTTACAGCTGCTGCACCAGGAATGTGTCTTTTTGGGCAAGGCTCACCATTATAAGCTGGCCAGCTGCCTGAGTTTCCACATTTTCCTTCACTGTCTCTGGGCTCAGATTGCGTGTGCATGCATGTGGCTGTAACTGGAGCCTAAAAATTGGTCCTGCTCAGCATATCTTCATTTAAATAAAACAAGAGAAATGAAGTTATGTTTCAGATTTCCTACATTTTGTGCTGTTCACTGAAACATTTCCTCTTTCTTATGTACTGCTTTTACCTATATGTGAATATAAGGTATATAATTTTTCACAAGTTATTGAGTCATAGTTACTCTGCCAGTACTTTAAGACCTTGTGGAGTTTGGGGATTATAAATTGTGCTGAGGATATCCAGTGTCTCCAGACTGAGAGCAGTAGGATGCCAGATACAGTGCCGTGGCCTTTCTGCAACTTTAGATAAAACCAAACTAAGAGCAATTCAGTTTTTAGTTGTAAATAACTGCTTCCTTCCTGATACGTGCTTTGTAGATAGTGGATGAAATGTGAGTGTCTGTCTGCTACATAATCAATAGAATTAAAATCCCCAGCCACTTATTTCCTGTGAAGTGATTAAAATCCACTTAGTGTATAACATGGTCTATGCTGGCTGTACTGCTCCTTCGCAGCAATATGTCAAGGTAATTATTATACAGTTTATGAAGTACTTAAATATAAATGGTCAACATAAATCTTCACAGAGTGTATTTTAATAGTTTTATTCCATTCAGAGAACCAATGCAGTCAAGCTTTGGTTGGCCTTCTTTTAGTTTCCTCTAAAGTTACATAATCTTACAGTTCTTTCACCTTTCCACGGGTAGCTTTTCTTAATAATAAGAAACACTGAAAGGACACAGCAGGACATGGTTCTTCTTGTCTGATTTGTGATGTGTAAGTGTCACAAAAGATTGGTGGTGTAACTTGTGACACCCTTCCTTCTGCACGTATCCCTGCAGAGAAACAAAAACTCTGCTGTTTGCTCAGCCATCCCTAATAAACCTTTATATACATGGGTATATAAATGGGTGGTTTTTGAAATCTTATTTCTATCAATATATTAAGTCTACAATCTGGTATTAAAGTTCATTTCTTGCCATTTCTTCCTCATTGTTTGGTTTACTCTCATACAAAATTGAATAAGCTAACTCCCACCAACAACTTCTTCTAAGTTAAGTTTTCCCTGGACGAGGCAGAGCAACAGTTTGAAGACATAGGATTGCTGATACATTGACTGGAACATTGACTCAAAATCCTATCTTATTTTGAAGAGTTCATAACTTTTATTAAATCAACAGGTAGAGCTAAAAAAAAAAGTAAAAACACACATGCTTGAAAAATCTGGTTTTGGAGCTTAAAATCAAGCTAAATTTTCCTGCAAATGTTGCCACTTACTATTTCCCCCACGGACACATTATCTTGCAGAAATCAATTCTTTTGGTTTAGGTGACAGTAGATTTTACCATACATGTTTATTTTTTCTGGGATTACATACTATTTTCTTAGATAGTTTAGCCAGTATTTCAAGGAAGTTAAAAAATATTTTTAATTAAGACACTGAACTAAAAGCCATCTTGGGATTTGGCGCATCTGATGTGATTCAGAATTCGAGTGTTACTAACATGGCTAATGCATTGGTGTTGTTATATTCTTGCTGTTTAAAGTGAAAACAAGACTATTTCTCCATTTTTTTCCATTTTTAAAATAGAAGGTAGCACAAAACAAAGTATATGATGACATCTTTATAGACTTTTGTGTATGTTTTTGACAGCAGCATTTTCTTGAGTGATATTTCTTATTGTCACATTCTTTTTCTCTGAAGTAAAACCAAGGAAGTGCTGATATAATGAGACTCCTTTTGCTTTGGTGGAGCTTATGCTTTTTTGAAAGCTGGACCAGAATACTGTCTGTTCAGACTTGAACATAATTCTAAAACATCTTCAGCAAGTGCTTCTCAAGACCACATACTATAACATTTGTAAAAGATGTTGGAAATAATAAAACATAATAAATTGAAGAGACTATTGATTACAGAATAAACAAAGTACTTAATAGACTCCCCCCTTCTTGCTGCTTTGCGTCGACACGATATTAACACCTCATTTATTTATTGTTCTGTCTTCTGATTTTCCTGATCTCTCCTCTTCATACAGAAAAAACTGTTGCATGTGTAACATGAAGTGTGCAGTGTTTGGGAATATTAGCAGTGTGGCAGACAAAGCTGTGATCATTTTAGAAAATGCCCTTGAATATCTACCATGATCTATTGATTGTCATTTGTTCTGGTGCTGGCAAAACAGGTATTTGAAGCTAATATACAAAACAGCTCTTATTTTCAAGTCAATGCATGAAGCATCAAATCCTAAAAATCTGTCTAAAGCTCTAACTTTGCCGAATATATTACTTGCCAGGAGAGCTGGCTAACTTGGGAAAGAGCCCAGGCATTCTCTGAGTTTCACCAGTACTGTCTCATGAGCAGGTATCTTGTTTAGCAGTTCCCTAAATCTAGCAGCCACTGGCCTGTTAGTCCTAGAGAGAAGTGTCCTGCAGTTTAAATAAACCATGGATGCTTTTACTGTCTTTCAACTTGATCTTTCACACTAGATGAGTAAATATCTTGGTTCTCCAGTCTTGTATCTCTGTCAATTAGGCTCAAAGCTAAGGAGGAAGGAGTATTTCTTTTACAGGAAAGTAAAATTTTCTTGTTTAATCATCATGTTTATTTATTAAGTTTTTGGAAAAGTCTAAAAGAATTCTCTTGGGTCTAAAAGAATTCTCTTGTTTTCCTTCTAGTTCAATTTTGTTGGAAAATTGCTTGGACCAAGAGGAAACTCTTTAAAGAGGTTACAAGAAGAAACAGGTGCAAAAATGTCCATCCTGGGAAAAGGATCCATGAGAGATAAAGCTAAGGTACTGTGTCTGGATTCTGGTTGCAATTAGTGTTGAAACATATGTTGTTTTAGGTGTTACACTTAGATTGCCTGTCTGTTTATTAATGACTCAATTAAAAGGCCTATAATAGACTCTTGACTCCAAGGCTAGTTTGTTTTTTTCAAGTTAGATCATTTGCTAAAATATAATTTTTTCTTGCTATGCCAACCTTGCTTAGACCTTCACAGTTGCTATAGTACCACTGCCATTTAAATAATTCACCTAAAAGAGAAACCAGTTTAAAGTTAATTTGTTCTGAGAGAAGTCTCTTTCTCCTGTGAAGCTCAGATTCTACATATTACTGCTTTAATAAGGGTGTACATAAATGAGTTTTCCCTTTTGTTTTCTGTTTCTTTAGGGATGGGTTTTTTTTTTAATGTTGAGTATTTATTCAAGGTATAGTTCTAGGAAAAGATAACAAAGTGGACATTTTGCCTAAGTATGTTTAAAAATGCATCATAGATAAAGAAAAAAAAGGTGTTTGGAATCACAGGCTGGTCAATGCCCCTAAGTAATTACTTGCAGGTAAGTGTTAGTCTCCTCAACCAGTTCCCCACTCAGTTTATATACTGAACATGGTGTTTTGTGGTCTGGAATATCCCTTTGGCCAGTTTGTGTCAGCTGTCCCAGCTGTGCTCCCTCCTGGCTTCTTGTGCAGCTCCTCACTGGCAGAGCATGAGACACTCAAAAATCCTTGGCTTGGGGTAAACGCTACTTAACAGCAACTCAAACATCAGCGTGTTAGCAACATCATTCCCATACTAAATCCCAAACACAACACAGGGCACCATTTACTAGGAAGAAAATTAATCCTATCCCAGCTAGAACATTTAGGAAGCTTTCACTTATATTTGACCCAAAGAACAAGTACTGATTGCATTATGATATCTTCTTTTAGAGTCTGTAGAACAGCAGTATTATGGTCAACACAGAAATAATGACTGCTACTTTCACTATATTTTAACTGTATATAGCCTTAGTAATGTTGTGCATTATTCTTCTTTCTGTCATCTCTGTCATTAATCTCAGTAGTCAAAATTATGAAAGCAATAATATGCCAAAATAAAGGAAAGACCAATCAGGATTTTTGGTTGGCGTTATTTGGTCTTGGTAATGTATATCAGCAATCATATAGACATTTTGAGGTCTGAAATTGCAATATTGAAAACAAATAAACCCACTAACCAGAAAAACTAGGCACACAGATAGTATTTAATTTTTCAGAGTTTTCTTTATGACGTTTTAATCAGATATTTTGTGACACTTCCGTTATGATTATAAGATAATAAATGTTGAATACACTATGGCTTTTATTTCCAGGTATTGACAGGTAAAATATTTTAATTACTTATGTCTAACTTCTGGAATCATAAGTATTTCCCTGGATGAGAGAATGTATGTGCTGCTAAGCAGCAGTAATTTGCATCAGTACATCTGATGCCCACTCACTCTGTTCTCAGCCACCCATTCAGATGATTATTGCTGAGAGCATCAGTTGCCCAGACAGGGGAAAGTAAAGATGTTTAGACACATTAATAGACAAAAACGTCTGATTTTGAATTGATTACTCTTCTGATCATATAATTTGATTTTTGTCTTTCACTGTTCACAATGAACAGTGGCAGCATGGCAGGTACTACATTCACTCATGAGTATGTCAGCAAAATTCAGGGTATTTTCATCTTCAAAACTTTTTTAATCCTTAAGAATAATCTGAAATTGAGTATGAGCTTTGTGGAAACTCATTTGTACAAGACTAGTGTAAAAAAATGAAGTTCTAGAGTAAACTGGCATTAAATATCGCAGTCATGAAAGTAATTTCTCTAGAGAAAGATTCTTAAGCATTTTATCTTAATCCAATTTAGACATTAGTGACTCAAAAGAAGACAAAATCCCTGTGCAATTACAGTGAGAGGTAGGAATTTTCTGATCCATGTACATCACTGTTACTAGTTCCTAGCAAAAGAGTGTGAGAATGATCATGGGATGGATAATAGTTACAATTAGCATTTCAGAGAGGCTGTTCTAGATTGAGATACTGGTAAAATGTAAATAAAATATGTTTGACTGTGAGCATAAATAATGGTGTGAATTGCTACATTGCTAGGGAAAATACAACTTGCTCTGGTTAAAACAGTTTTCTTGTCAAAAAACAAGGATAATAGTATCATTTATGCAGTACTTTTTACTGATTTAAATACAAATTACCAAAGTCTGGAGGCTTTTTGTGGGTTTTTTGAACCATAAAAGAAATCAGTTTATGTATATTGGCTGATAGATCTTTGTCTTGCAGGAGTATTCAAGAAAAATCTGTGTAATTTCTCTCTAGAAACTAGAATTTCCTTAAAGCTGTCTGTATTATGCCATGAGCCAAAGCAGTCCCTAGTCAGACTGCAGGCATGTGTGCTTTTCCCCTCCAGTCTGGTGCAGCTGGATGCTGAGTTGAATCAGAGAAGCAGAAACAGAATTTCTGCAGAAAAGTGCTAAATACATTTATGCCCTAGATCCCCAGATACTTAAATCTTCAAAAGTAACTGATCTGCTGGTTTGAAGGTTTTCACTTCCTCAGTGACAATAGGGGAGTTCTTAGCTCAACAGTGAACCTCTCTGGCTATAGTCAGTAATTTTGGTCATACAGAGGGGCAGTTTCTGTGTCTGGGAAGCAGATTTTTTCAACAGAGTTATGTCTGTTCTTCAGAATTTCCTTATCTTCTTTAAAAAAAGCTGTGAGTAACCAGAAGAGACTAAAGATTTTAGGCTATTTCCTTCCAGAGCAACAGGAAACAGGAAACACTTGTTAAGCGTGACTGGAGATTTCTGAAGTATCTGCAGTGCCTGCAGTGTGGGAGCAGGATAGATTAATTTGAAAAGGCAATGCAACCTACCTAAAATGTGCATTATGAACAGCTCCAATTGTGCACAAAATACCACAGAACTAATGTATGTCACAGAAAATTGTGTTAGAAGTTACAGAAGAGGTGCCCAGGTATAACTGCATCAGTAGTTTGTTGTCTGGG
>VZTB01011863.1:1316032-1422432 GCA_013397245.1 Thryothorus ludovicianus | reverse complement strand
TTTGTTTGTTTGTTTGTTTTTTTTTGTTAAGAAAATTTTTATTGTAAAAGTGACCTAAAAGATTCTGTTTAGAAGGGCAGAATAACCTAAGGACAATAGAATGTTTTAAGTTTGCTTTAATAATATATTAATTGTTAGACAAAGAAAGATTTTTGGTTACTTTTCATTTTGTTAAGAAAGGGAAAAATAGGTTTTTTTAACCTGTATATCTTTTCCTGGAAACTCATTGTTCATCACCTGCAAGACATTTAGAAGACTGATCAGTTGGGGAGTCACATTGTCTTTGCTCCAAACATATTTTTGAAACACATTTTACTTACATAGAGCAGGATTTGGAAATTAGTGTCCTGATAACAATGTTATATATTAGATTAAAAACAGCTAAAACATTGATTTTTACAGTAGCACATGAGCTGACAGACACACATGATGGAAAATATAAGTCACAGTGTTTGCATTAAATCTTCAGAATACTGATGTGCAATTGCCATTCCAATTTAAAACTTTTTTACCTAGAGAAATCCTATCAACACCATTTCCTATTTTGCACACTATCTGTTCATTACCCATTTCTCTCATTGCTTAAACTTCCACTTCCTTATGTCTTTTGTCCTGGCTATTGAAGGGATTCTGTTATGTTGTCTTCCTATAAAACATGGAAAATTAAGACCTTGTTTGCAACTAAAAAGATCTGAAATCAGCACACAGAAAAACTACTGAGATGTGATTATTAGCTTGTTGGCTTTAGGGTGGTTTTTAACAGCTGTGTTATATGAGTGCCTTAAAAATGATTCTGAAAATATGAGATAGTTGCAGTGCTCACTGGTCTCTTCCCTGGGAATTCAAAGTCCTATGAGGTCAGTCCTGCAACATTTAAATAAATGTTTCAATATCTTACAGGATTAAGTCTATTTTTAATGTAAATAATACCCAATAGCTTTTTGGTTTGAAGCACAATGTGTTTTTTCATTAGGTCATGAAACTATTAGGACACTCTTATTTCTGCTATTAGGACACTACCATGGGTGTAGTGTCCTAATAGTGGAAAGTTAGTTCTCTGATAGGATTCTCTTGACTTCATTGTTTTTTCAAGAAATTTATAAATTATTGCTCAGATAACCCAAAAGGGAAGAAAAAAAGTTGCAAGTTTTGTCTACAGGATGTTGTGGTCCAAGCATTGCATTCTTTCCCAATCCTATTGCTTCACTGAAATGTGAGATCAAAGTTGTCATTAGTGTCCAGAGTTTTAAAAGCTTTTAAGTGTCACTGCTTCTCAAAATATTTAAGGTCGTGCAGTATAGGTACATATGCAATATTTTTTTCCAAGTGAGAGTGGCAGGATTTTCAACAAGAACGAGACGTTACAAAGGACTTTATAAAGTGTAAATAAATAAATAAAACAAAAGAAGACCAACCAAAAATCACCTAGTGGTCCATTGCACCAGATTTTACACTGGTGCCACTCCACCTGTGCCTGTAAGGTTTCCTGCTCTGGCTTGTGGCAATAGTAGTTTAGCTCAGTGTGTTGCCAGGAGTTTCAGCTCTTACAGTTGGAGACAGAAATTTGGAAACTCCTATGAAAACTCCATTTTAGTTTTTTAAATATAACCTTTAGATTTACTTCCAGCCTGCTGGGAATTTTGATTTGGACTTTATACAGAATCTCTGAAATGTTAATTTCTTAGGCAAGGTATTTCTGTTGACTTGAAGTACTCCTTTATCATCTTCAGCTGGAAAATCTCTAAGGGAAAGATAGAGCAATGTGTGGCAGTTAATTTAGAAAAGTAGCTCACAGTTAGAAGCATCAATGGTAGTTTTAAATCACTAATTGGTGCTCACCCATTTTGTCTTTTTCTGTTAGGTTTTCCTTTTTTTGTATTTAAAAGGACTTTGTATTTTTATCTCTACAGAGTACCTCACAGCTTACAGCCATTTACCCCACAAACAGATTTATGATCAATAGCCAGATAGGGCCCTCAGTTTGCATTCAAGATGTGAGCAAAAGTTACATCAGCACACTGCTCTGCTGCTGTACAGTTTTTTTGTCTTCCTAAATATCTCCAGCTTCCTGATATGAACTGCCATGGGGCTATAAGGACCATAACAATCAACCAGCAACAAAGAAAAATGCAAGGACAAAGAAACAAACAAAAAGCAGACCACCCCATCTTTTGAAACTGAAATCTTCAACAACCATTTGCAAAATGGTGTTAAGTTTTTTAATCCTATTGTAATCTGCATTCTCTCAGTTTTTCCTTTTAAGTGAGCACATCAAAAGGTGCCAAGGGCTTTCACACTCTAAAGCTAGGTTTTTACTTGAAAAAAACATTGTAAATAAAATACTTTCTCCTTATACAGAGAAAACATAAATCTGTTGGCAGGCACAGATTAAAAGAAGAGATCATCTTTATTACTGTTTCCTCCAGTGTTACTTGCATTCCAGCAACTTCCAGCTGCTCAACCATCCCAGTTTCTTGGAAAATACCTCTGTGTATCACCCCTAGTGAGTTTTAGAGTCCTTTTTTTCCCCGATAGGGGAGGTGGTTTGAGGTGAATACAGATCACAACCAATATTTCTTAGAATAGCGTTTATTCCATAAACTTTTACTGATTTTATCAAATATTGCAATTGTTTAGTTTTTTTACTAAAGGCAGATAATTATTCTCACGAGTTACTCACCTTATTGAGTCTCACATTTGAAATGCAGTCTCACGATTGATTAGAGCAGAATTTGGGAAGACAGCTGTGTATACTCAGAAAATAGAGGGCATTACTGGCAGGTCAATGGTAGGTGTTCAGAAAGTCTGTCAGAAGATCCTTTATTTCATCAGAGGCATATGTGACCCCATAGTGTCCATCTGCACAGAGCAGTTGTTTTGGATACAAGTCCCAGACTGACATGGACACAAATGTGTGCTCATTCACCAGCACCACTCATCTCCAGGGCTTGCCACTCCTTGCAAGATTTCATGCACTGCCTTCTCAGCACACACTTTTCAGTCCTTTCCTTCTTTCTTTTTCTTGAAACTTTCTGTTTAAACTTACAGTTGCCTATAGAATCAATTAGTGAGAATCAGTGGATAAGACATTAAGGAAAATTGCTTTTTCCATTGTTTCTCTTAGGTGTCTTAGGTCCACGCATTGTCTGCCCCCTCTTATGTTTCACCAGCTTCTCAGAGCTGTGCAAATCAGCTTGTTTCCAGAAGGTTGTTCCTTCTCTTTTTTTTCAGAAAGCTCCATGTTACACAGTGTGCAACACCTAGAAAAAAAACCAAGTTGTCTATTCTGCTTCTCAGCCACATCCTTTTAACTAAATTTGTATCTTTTGATATCACTCAGTAAACTGAGTGCTTTCAATCATTTATCCTCCCTCTGGCACAGGAAGAATATGTTTATTCAGTGAGAGTTTTTCTAGATGAGGAGTTATAAACCTCTTATTTTCTTGTCATATCCCTGCATTGGTTGTTATGCCTCTTGCCAGTCTGCCAGGGATGTGATGCTACAAATAATCTTAGGAAACACAGTTTAGGAAATTCATTTGTTCCCATTTCTCTCAAGTATGTTTCTTTGCAGTATGGACTTTTCTTTACAAAGGTGGTTTGTTATATTTACATCAAAGATTTATGATGTTTTCTCGGACATCCTTTTCTGAATTTTAGAGTGGATTTAGTACATAGTCCATCTTGCTGCAGAGAAAACAGCCTTTTACCCAATTCCTTTTGGGTTAAGAACAGGTCTGCTTTTTTTGACTGGATGGGTAAACACTCTGAGCTTGCTTAAAGGAGTTAGGCTTAAGGTAAGCTTTTTGAAAACTTTGTTATCTGCATGTTTATGTGGAAAGAGAAGGAAAGGTGTGTGTGTGATGTATTGTTTGAATTTATGGTTGAGCATTAAGTCTCTCTAAGTTAGCCAGTTTCTTTTTTTCTTTCCTACATGGTGACTATGAATGTCTGTCTCTTAACCATTTTCAATTCCCATGCTAGTTAATGTTCAACTCTTCTATCCCCAAAAGATGCGCAGTCACTTCCAAAATCTCAAGATCAATTTGTAGCTCATTTCCAAAATGTGTCTACACATTGGTAGGACTTGCATTTTTAATGGAGTTGACATCACTTAAGTTTTAAGAGGAGTATAGCTCAAGAAAAATTACTTTGCAATTATCACCAAATTAGTCAGCAGTGTTCCTTTCACTTTGATATAAAACCTGCTGCCTTCTCAAGTCATACTTGAATAAATCTCCAGATCATTCCATGTCCTAAATCAGGATGATGTAGCCCCTTTTTCTGCTGAGTTTCATACAGCATGCAAAGACAAAACATCAGTACCAAACCATTCTTTGGTTTGGAAAAAGGTAACTATATTAGAAAAAGATAGCTGTGTCAGAACCCACCTGGTTGCTGCTTCCTGCCCATACACGAGGCAGTGCGGCTCCTTGTCTCTGCAACAGTGGCTTCCACCTTCTTTGAGTCTCTCCAGTTCTAAAAAAATCTTTTCTCTAGAGATGTGGCTTGTGCTGCCTGTAAGCTCTGATCTGTCCCTCACAATCTAGGTCTGAAATTGGGCACTGGAGCACTGTTGACTTCTCCAGTCAGGTTCCAGTTCTCTGCTTGGGCACTGTAGGAGTATGTGAACGGGACTTTTTTTGTCTGCTTAGAAAAGTAATTTGTGTTTCTCAGTAAGCAACCTATTCCTGCCCTCATGGCAGCTGGAAATTTTTTAATTGCACTTTTGTAAAAAAATACTAATTTTGAGTTTGTGTCAGCAGGCTTTTACAGCATTCTAATATTATAGCTAGAGCTGAATTTATTGCAGCTTATTTTAATTAGATACACTGTGTCGCTTTCTAAAAAGGTACACAGGTTGTTGCACAAAATAGATGTTGTCCCTCAGTATTAGAGTTTGTTTTTAGTGGTGTAAGATCTGGACTATCATCAGAGTCAAGAATTAGCCATCAGGAATTGCTGGGTCACAGGAGCATCACATTTATCTCCTGACCACTTCTTATCCAGTGTCTCCCTGAGGCAATGGTAACAAAAAAGACCTTGGTGAAGATTGCTCTGATGGTGTTTTGCTCAGTAAATATTCCCCAGGAGAGAAAAATCTTAAATTGAACAAATGAAAAAAAAACCCTTTTGTCTCTTAGAGACAAATTTTGGACTATAAACTTCGGGCTGTAACTATTGGAAACAGTCTGCCTCGTTGATTCTGTAACTTACTTGTCAGTGATTCCTTGAAAAAGGCTATAAATACCAAACAATTTGTGCAAGTTTATGTGCTTATTAAAAGAGACCAAAATGAAGTCTGTGATCTTTTTGATGCTCTTGTTTTAATGAATTTGTCTGGTATTAAATAAAAAAACACCTTAAGTTTCTTCGTACATATGGAATATTGGAACACAAGGTTTTATTTTAAATTTGAAAACTATATTGGCATAAAAATTGAGATTATCATATCTTCCTACCTTAGACCTTTATTTATTACTAATGAAAAATTAAATATCATTGATTGGTTACATACCAAGACAGGTTAAAACAACCAGGAAAAGGAGACATGCATTTGAGTACTTTAAAGTTTGTAATTTAAATAAAATTTGAAGAATTGTTGGAATATTCACCTTTGATGCTTAAGGAGGTCCATAAGATCTCCTCTAACACTTTCAGAGTCCCAGAAGTGCATTTCTTGTACTGCTGAAACCAGTGGCAGTTTTGCCAATGACCAGTGCGAGGAATTAATCACTCATAGTATTTAGCTGAGTGAGCAAATGAAATTCAAATGCAATCTCCATATAGTTCCCTGTTAATTTTTAGACTATAGCTCCAGTCTGAAGAGTGAGATGTTAGAGTGGTTGTGGGGTTTCAACAAGATATAGCAATGAAAGTATTTTCTACTAGCACAATTCATGGAGTGATATGATGCTTCCATGTAATTAGTGATGACATTTTCAAAACAGAATATCTGAGAGGGCAATTTAACTCTGTGTTAAATATTTCATACTCTGAAGCTGATAGTTAAGAAAATTGCATTGTCCTCACAGAAGAATCACGTCAGACTTCAAGCAGATGCTGTTTTATTACTGATGTAACACAGTGGTGGTATTAAAAGTCTTTATCACCTCCCTTGAATGTAATGTTAAAACAGACTTATATATTTTGTAGTTCTGACAGGACATTTGTAAGATTTACATTGCCGGGTTTAAAAAGATGGGACACATTCTTTTCTTTCTACAAAATTAGGCTGCTTCCAAAGGGCAAAATATTGAGGTAGTGCTTCAGCTTTATTCTTTCTGAGTTGAAGGTAATGGAAGACCATGACACTTTAAAAGCAAGGCAAAGAAGTGGCAAGAGAGCAATGTGGAAAGGGCAGAGATAGCCCTTAGCAGAGAAAAAGTTAAAATGCTTTCTGTTCTGCCAACTTGTAAATGTTTAGTATTTTTTTACCTGGAAGCAGTTTAAATTTTTTGTTTGTGGAATATTGTAAGGTTTTCTAAATATCCCAGCCAAATAAACAAAGCTATGTACACATGTATTATGCATTAGAAACAAGCTGCCAAGTGACTCAGCTGCAATCTCCCCTCTGTCTGCAGTGGTGCCAATTTGACACCCAGAAGTCTGAGTTTCACATCCAGACCTGTGCCAAGCTCTCCTTGATTTTAGCTCCCTTGTATTTCATTGGAAGTTTCATTCAGAGGACCAGTTGGTGCTGGCTGACAGTGTCCTGTTGCTGCCACTGTCTGCCGGGCGCTCCGCGTCTCCCGTCGGGGTGTGACCATGCACCCAACTGGGAGATCCCCTTCTCCTGCACGTGGCAATTGCAATCCTGAGTGGCATTGTCAGGGTGAAGCCTGGCACTAATGTCCCTGCCTGTGGAACAGGCAACAAGTTTTCTTATAAAAAAAATGAACACGGGAAGAATTAAAGCAGCACATTCATGTATGAGAGATGGGAAGATAGAAAAGAGAGAGGAGGAAATTAAAGTAAATTAACTCAATTGCTTACAGCAATTCAGGGGACTGAATATGTTTTCACACTGATGTTTTTTCCCATCTATACTTTTTAGAACAGTGACTTATATTCTGAAGTATTTTATTTATCTACATGCATCTTCATAAAGATCAGGTTTGGTCTTGCTGAGTTTAGTTGTATGATTATTGTTCTTCCTGTTTTACATACAGATAAATGCAGAAAGAACTGCTTTGAATTATTTGTAGCAATTACGTTAAATCCCAGTTTTCCATGCATAATGTTATCTGTACTCTTGAGGATCATGATAAATACTTTTAATATACTTTAATGGGCTACTCTTACAAGGAATTTTGCTTTGCCACAATAGAGGCAGCATTACAGTAAATTAAATTACAGTGCACACAATTAAATAGAATAATGAAAAAAAAAAAAAAAACATACTTGGAGCAACAACTCTTTGGAGTCCCCTGAAATTCAATTCCACAAGAAACATAATAGAAGAAGATGGTGAGTGGAATTTAGATAGCTAAGTTAGATATTATTTACTTTGTAATATCTACATCAGGGATTAATGTTCTCTCATTCAGAGGCATTGATTAGTCTCTGGATCATTTTTCAGATTGATTACTGTTGTAATGTAGCATTCCTTTTTCATTTATCTACCCAACATCAATATAACTTTAGAGATATAACTTCATCACAGTACAGTTGTTATGCAATCCACAATAATTTGTGGCTTCTCAATAATAGCTTTAAGGAATTCTTGTACAGATTTAATTTGAGTTTATAGCCATTTATTACAAGAAAAAACACCCCATCTTCCTTTAATCTTCTCTGAAAAAACTATTTCTGACAGAGAGGTATTCTCTGACAAGCTTCTTTCCAAGTATGCTTGAGTGTGAAGTATTGTTTCTGTTTTATCAAACACAGCTAAAGTAAGGCATATGTGTGCAGCTCTGACAGTTATCTTTCAAATATGCAACGAAATCAGAAGGTATGATACTAGCATTGTAAGTGATATTATTTACTTTTTTCTTAATTCTTGTAGTTTCTGTTATTTTGATTGGAGGTGAACATGAATTCAATCCCATTTGGAGCTGGCACTTGGAGTCTGCAGAACTATGACGTTTTCCTTTAGATCCCACTGCTCTGTGGTCTTGGCTTTATTTCTCAGATTCTTACTTGCCCTACAGTAAAGGATAACAGCTCTTGTTCGTCTAATTTAGAAGCGTCTACAAAGAATTAATTTGTTGATAACTATAAATCTTACAAATGCAGCCTGTTAATGCACTAAATTCAGAGTTTTTTAAGTTCAGATGTTTGAGCTGTTATCCCTGCAGAATATATCCCATACCTAAGGACATCTGTAGATGTACTCAAGATTTCCAGGTTCTTTTGCCTATTTTTTTTCTGATACGATATTGTATCTTTATGTGAACTCAGACATTCCATTGGTTTGAATCATATCAAGTCCATTTATAGTACAAAATAGAATGCATTTTTGTTTTTGCAGAACTTGTAGAGGAGACAAGAGGGGTAGCAGTTAGTGATTAAAATCAACACAAAGCCTCACCCTTATCCCTGCCTCCTGTCATCTTCTTCCTTTCACACTCTCTGAGAAATTTCTTGGAAACCAAGTCTTTAGAAGTAACCCTAGTGCTTACTGGACCCTGATGTCATAAACTCTGTTTAGAAGACATAGGAACGCAGCTGGGATTTTTTTAGTTTATGAATGTGCAAATGCTTTGCTGAATTTTGGCTTCACAGGCAAGTCTTCCCTTCCTGTGCTTATAAAGCCTGCTGTGAAAGTCAATGGCTGCACTGTGTGTTTGTTCTTTGGTGCTCCAACAGATGAATGATTTAGGGGCTGTCTATAAACTCTAAAGAATTCACTTAAGAGTCTCCTGCCATGTGCAGAAGAAGGGAATCTCCCAGTTGGGTGCATGGTCACATTTTTATGAAGTGAGGAGGAAAAATAAATAAAAACTTCTCTTTTTTTTTCTGTAGCTGCAGTCTCTGCTTCATCTCCTCTTATATTAAAAAAGTCTGTTACCAAATGCTTTTTATCTGGTTTGAGAGAGGAAAAAAAAAATTTCTTATATTAAAATAATATTTTTTTAATAATAATGTTGTGAATCTTTCTCCAGGAATCTGCTTACAGAATGAGAGGATATAGGGAATGTCCAGCAAGTCTTACTTCCTTAATTAAAAATATAATTAGCCATCTATATAACTTTAAACTCTAGTATAACAGTGGTTATATTGAGTCTCCAGCTGTTAAGAGACTTGATCCAAAAGTACATATGTAATGTACCAAAATGTAATGTTTCACATTTTTTAAAATTGATGTAGCAAATGTGTACTCTTGAATAGTTTGACAATACATTATTAATTCTGTTTTACTATTTCAAGGCCAAGCCATGGATGTCAACGGTTGCAAACAGAATTAATATTTTAGTTTGTTCTTTTGGAGATTTAGCTGCAATTGCTGAAACATGCTCTATAGAAACTAATCTCTTGCAATCATCACCCAGTTAGATATAGGAAGCTTTTTCTTCAACAACTTTTATGTAGAAGTCTCAATCATGATGCTGAAAAGTGTGTGGTAAAAAAGATATGATATTAAACCTTGAATTGTTTGGTTGTTTGGTTTTTTTTGCCTCCTTTATGATCCGGATCCTGGATAATTTGTGATGAGAACCTAATTGCAGCTTTCCAGTAGCTGAAGGGAGCCTACAACAAAGATGGAGAGAGACTTGCAAGAGCCCGTAGTGACGGGACAAGGGGTGATGGCTTCAAACTGAAAGAGGGTGGATTTAGATTAGATACTAAGAAAAAACTCCTTACTGTAAGAGTGGTGAGAAATGAACATGTTGCCCAGGGATGTTGTGGATGCCCCATCCCTGAAAGAGTTCAAGGCCCGTTTGGATGGTGTTCCAAACATCTTCCACTAGACCAGGATGAGCAGCCTGGTCTAGTGGAAGATGTCCCTGCCCATGGCGGGGAATTGGGAACTAGGTGATCATTTAAGGTCTCTTCCAAACTAAACAATTCTGTGAGTCCATGACTGTGGTATGAGTCCTCACGTTTTACAATTCCTGTGTTTGAAGCTGCTGTCTTTGGTTTTTGTTTGTTTTCTGCCTCCTTCTCTCTTGTCTTTCTTATTACATCAGCAGAGCGGCGTACTGAATCTGCAGACTTTGCTTTTTCCTTTCATACAGACAGCTATCACTGCTTCTTATTCTGAAGTTTGTAGGAGAAACATTACTATTGTATATTCTGAAAAAAAGAAGTTAAAAAATGTAGTGGCTGAACCTAAAAAAATGTGGAGTTCTTTAATGAACATACAGTAATTACTATGGTACATACAGTAATTGCTATGGGTTTTTTCTTTAGCCATTTTTTCTTTTTTCTTCACCATTTATTGCTTTCCTGCTTAGTGTACAAAATATACAATATGCATTATGATCTTGTCCTGGTTTAGGGCAAATTTGGGAGAGGGGAAGAAAGGAAAACAAACAAACCTCTAAATGAACCACCCCTCTCTTTAGCTGAATCGGGATAGGGAAAAAAAATTTCCTTGGTAGAAAGTGGAAAAAGTTGTTTATTTAACAGATAAAACACTCCCCAGCCCAACAAACGAAGGAACAACCCTGAACAACAAAAACCTCTCGCCGCTCCGCAGAGATGCCACAAAGTCTTCTTCACTCTCAGATCCAATTTTTAAAGGTACAACACTTATTTCTGAGCGAAACAGATGAATGGGGATACAATAGATACATTTTCTGATAAAATAATTTTAATGCAAGTTCACTATTAAATGAAGATAGTGCATTCATTTCATTGAAGTATATTAGTACTATGGATTGGTAGAATAGTTTATAAAAGATCCCAAAAGGTTTCAAGTATTATGAAAAAAATGTTATTCATTGCCAGGGCTATATGAAATTTTGGACTAATACATGTACAGAAATACATTTCAAATGTGTACTAACAAGCTGTTAATGAAGGGAATAGTCTATAATTTAAAATAAATGAAAGAATTTTACATGTGTGGCACAAAAATACAGTAAAGAAGCCTTCTACGTAAACTTGAATTACTTTTTTCACATGGGCTTCAGTGAGAAAGGGCTTATGATAGATCATAGATCATGTTATTTGTTGTATGGACTTCTGTTTCCAAACTGGGCTTCTCCATGTCACAGCTATAAATTTTGCTCTCATTATATAGCAATAAGGGCAAATTTTCACATTTTGTTTTATACTACTTACAGAATGTAGTTCAGCAGTTAAATGTAGGAGATGTCATACTACAATGAATTATTAATTCATCTAGTGTCATTTCCTGGCTCTGGAAATAGTATTCAGTGGTTTATAAAATTGAGAGGAGAAAGAGGAGCAAATTATATTCTCAGATAATTGAAAAAGCTAGTGTGATTGAGGAGAGAATTGGTTTCTCTCACACATAAGTTGTCACTGTATACCATGAAATACAGTATCAAATAACTCTTCATAAAACCTTGGTGAGCATGGAAGCATATGTTAAGTGTCTCCCTTCAGCATGCCTAATTAACTTTTGCTAAGATACTTGTGCATAGGTTTTTTGTTTCATTGTATGAAGAAATGTCATTTGAAAGAAAAAAAACTAAAAAACCACAACTCTTTTGTGTCTTTGGAATATATTTTATGTATGGCGTAAAAGTTTGGGAGGGGTATTGTAGGGAAATATTGGAAGAGATTTCAGACACCAGAAAGGAAATCTAAGAATCTTTTTAGATAAGAATTGCAAAAAATCTATAACAGGTGTTACCAGTCTAATGAGTTTTCCTATCTCGAGTTTGATTTATTTCTTTCATTTTCTGTAAGTTAAGGAAAAGGGTTTATAGACTTAAAGGAAGCATCATTGCATTAAGACTCAAATATTATGGGGCATGGAAAACTGGGATTTCTTCTATATACCATCATATATTTATGATAGTTCCTTTATTTCTGTGAATTGTGATGTATGCTCTCATTTTAATTTATAGAAAAGTCATTCTTTATATGTTGAATTGGCCACAGTTGAGTGTCATTAAGAAGATGCATATGCTCCTGGACTAAGAAGAGTGTATTTGAGTGATTGGAAATATTACCAATTATTATGTTGCCTTTTGGCATCTCAGGATAAAACCAAAAATGCTGAGACTACATGTAAAGTGATAATTCTATATTGTGTGTTCTATTATAGTCTTTTTAGATGTGTTTGGTGACTGAGTTGCTGTAGTCATTAGTTGGAACTTTGAGCTGCTTGTAGTTTTTTACATGTGTTTGGGTTTTGTTGGTCTTTTTTGTTGTTTTTTTTTAAGGTAGAATTTTATTTCTGTTTTGTTTATTACTTTATTCTCAGTTCAGAAGTGTTGTGTTATTTAACCTGAATGATGTCTAACCCTTTAGATAGATTATCCTTTTTTTACCTGCACAGTCCCTGTGGTGGGTCTGAAATGGATATGCTAAATTCTGCAAACAACATGCATGTCTCTGAAGTTTCAGTAAGCTCAGACTTAAAAGCAGGGGAAGCTTCCTCTTTCTCATGCAGTGCTATTCACATCACCACGGGTGAGCTCACTGCTGCGTTCTGCAATCCTTCAGGCAAGGCTGTTGGGCTCTGCTGGTGCCATGGGTTGCAGTGCAAAATGTAACCAAAAGTGTGTATTCCATCACCATCTACTGGAACTGGGGTGGGGGTTGGTGTAGTCTAATGTCAATAGGCCAGCTGATAAAAAAACAGTGAGAGCAGTTTCTGTATCTCTTCCACGACCCATCCTCCCTCCAGGCAGAGATCTTCTGCTAATGGGCCATTGAGTCCACTGATAAAATTACATCATCCCATTGGGAAGTGCTCCATCCAGGGGGAGGAGCCAAGCCTTTCTACCTGGATAGAAACCTGAGATTTGGCACACCAAAGCAGCTTTTTCCACTGGACTCCTAGAGGAAGAGCAGGCTCATCTATCACCACTGGACCTTCAGTGGAGGGCTGCACCTTTCTGCAGGTTCATTGCTTCAACAGAGCCACATCTGTCACTCCAGAAGGCTGCAACCACCATTTAATGGGGCTGTTATCAACACCCTGACCCACAGGATGTCAGGTTGTATTCTGACTCTGTCAGTGGGGGTTTTTTTTGTAATACTCCATGCTTGTTTTATTTTAGTTCTCCTAATAAAGAACTATTATTCCTATTCCCATATCTTTGCCTGAGAGCCCTGACATCCAAAATTATAATTTGGAGGGACGGGGTTTACATTCTTCATTCCAGGGGATATTCCTGCCTTCCTTAGCAGACAGCTGTCGCTCAGCCTCGACAGCTGGCTAGTCCAGGAGTGATCAGTGTTCTCATTTAGCTGGCTAAGGTCCATGCCTGAAATTAGGCAGTGTGAATGCTACTTTAATGTATGCAACACCACATTTTCATAAGAATGACCTCATGCTGCTTCCTTAGGCCAGTAGTGGTAATGTATCACTGTGGAGTATAGGGTAATAGCTAGATGAAAACTTGGACATCAGCCAGCGATGTACTTTTGCAGTCCACAAACCCCGCCACATCCTGGGCTACATCAAAAGCAGCGTGGCCAGCAGGGCAATGGAAGGGATTCTGCCCCTGGCTCCACTCTCATCAGACCTCACCTGGGGCACTGTGTCCAGCTCTGGGCTTCCCAGCATACCAAACACGTGGGCATGTTAGAGTGGCTCCAGACCAGGTCAGAGAGTCAGATCACCTCTTCTATGGAGATAGGCTGAGAGAGCAGGGGCTGCTCAGCCTGGACAAGAGAAGGCTCTGATGAGATCTGATTGTGTTTTTTCTTCATTTAAAGGGGGCTTACAAATCAGACACAGAAATCCTTTTTAACTGAGCCTGTAGTGACTGCACAAGGGGCAGCATATTAAAACGGAATAAAGGATAGGTTTAGACTGGGGTTTAGGAAGACATTTTTGATGATGAGGGTGGTAAGGCACTGGAACAGGTTGCCCAGAGAAGTTCTCGGTGTCCCATCCCTGGAGGTGTTCAAGGCAAAACTGAATGGGGCTTTGGGCTTTCAGCAACCTGGTCTGATTAAAGATGTCCCTTCCAGATAACAGAACACCTGGAGCTAGAAGATCTTGAAAGTCCCTTCCACGCCAAACCATTCTATTATTCTATGATAAAAATGCAGATTTTATTTGAGAAGGCATAAAGATATCTGGGTGTGCAACACTCAGCCTGAATGTTTATGTCTATCCTAATGAATTGTGAAATCATAAAACTTGACTTTAAATTTGAACCCATATTTAAATAAAGTCCTTATATGGTCAGGTTGCTTCTTCGGTGACTTTGGAAAGGGTTCAGTAGGAGAAAATCTCAAATGTCAGTTATTTGCATTCACTTTTGCTGCTCAAATAGATACTAATGTAGGAAATCTCTGTTGTCTCAGATTTTAGGTCTGAAAAAAATCGTAGTATAGTTTTCAATTTTTACAGGACAATACCTAGTTAGGTGATTATTATCGTTTCCAGATCTTCTCACTCTTTTTCCTGTACCATAGTTTTTAATGTATTCATATGTATATCAAGATCTCATTAATAGATTTCAGTGGGATTAATTTTTGACAGACTATAGTGTCATCATTGCAGAGAACTTTTCTATTGAGCCTGAGAAAGTCAAGATTTTTGTTAAAAAAAAGTAACATTTTTCTTACCATAATCAGACGTTAAGATCAATGTTGCCAAGATGAGTAAGAATAGTAGTTTCTAAGTAAAAATAACAGTTCCTAAGTACTAGAGTGCTGTTTATAGTTTTCTAATGTTTTATTAAAAAATAAAACATAGGCTACTTTGTTTTCATTGATTATGATCATATGCAAAAGAACATAATAAATGTCAAATTACAGTTATTACATAATTATACATCATTAGCTTATTATATCTTTTTAAACTTTTTACTCTATTCTATAGTGAAAAATGTTACTATATCTCCATTTTTAATTGCCTTACTGGCCTTTATTTTTCTGTTGTTCCAAAATTCTTTGAATATAATCTAAAAAGTGGTTCCAGTGTTCTTTTTACACATCTCATAAATACCTGTTTCTGACAGTCTATTGGTTTAGGTCATCAGTCCTTAAATACTAACTATTGCATTTCAATTTAGCTTTGACATGGATAGGAATGACTTGTCAAGCAGCTTTTTTAAAAATTACATCATCAAGTACTTTTGCAGCATAATATAAAAATAACAGTGAAATATAAAGTGATATTTTCTTAGAGAATATGTAGGTTGCAATATGGTATAAAATATTCTGCAGAGCAGCATATAACTTTCTTTTGAATTTTTATGTGAACTCTGAAACTAAAAATGTTTCTGAAAATAGAATATAATTATATTTTTAATAACATCATTTTTCCATGATAAACTCTTGTATTGGTGTTAACACTCTTGAAAAAAAAATTAAGTATCATGAGCAACATATTTAGCTACAGTAAAAAGTAGTAATTTAATTAATATGGATATAGTGCTATTTTTCTCATGGTACATTAAAAAACACAGACTTCTAAAATAATCTAATGAAGCTAGTAAATGTATGAGGATTTAATCCAAGAAAAAGATCACTGTCTGCTACAGAGTATATAATGTGTAATTTGGGAAAAAATAAACAATATTCTACCTGCCAAGATCATGCAAGCCTTGGAAATGTTTTGTTTGGTTTTTTTTTTAATCAAGGTACTGCTCTACTTTTCCTTTTGCAGTCCATCTTTTGCACTGCCACTGACCAAACAAAATTTTGGCCATCTTATTTCTTGCTGTGCATAAATACAGCTCCTGATTCAGGTGCATGAATGTAGTTGGCTATATGGAAACAAAGTGCATAAACCCTTGATGGAATGAGTGGAGATTTAATGAGCACCATCATTAGGGTGCAATTGTCTCTTCACGTGACAAAACACAGACATCTGTCTTAAGGCAAGCTGAATTATTCTTTGGTCAGTGCTGAGTGTTGATTTGCTTAAACATGAGTGTTTAGTGCCATTTAAAGTACCTGAGGGTATCTCATGTGCCCTGTACTGTGAGCTTTGACCTTCAAGTCCCACGCACTTCCCTCCCACATTTTATGTTTGTTAAACTTCTCATACCCGCTGGTGAGTCCTGGCATGTTCCTGGCCTGTTCTAAGCCTTGTACTGCTTGGATTGTGGACCAAGTATTTTATCGAAATTGATAGGGTTAATGTACTTCTGTAACTACAGCTAATTTCTTAAAATCCTTTTAGTTTCTTCTGGCTAGGTTTTATTTGTTTCCCAGTTTCCCTTGCCTGGACATCCCTTTGTTTCATATAAATTTTTGTACCTCTGATATATACCCTGAATGCCAGTTTCATCATGTCTGGATGTTTAAACAGAGTTTCTTTAATATCTGGTTTTGCAGTTTTACTATTTTCAATCCCCAGTTTGCTGCTAGACTTAACTCAGCCTTGTAGACATTTTGCCAGCTATTCAGCAGTATTCATTTCAGGCCACCAGCATTGCTACTGTGTACACAGCAGTTGTCTTACTTGCTGCATCCTTTCTTGTGCTTGAAAGCCCTTTTCTCTTCTCTAATCGCTGGGCTTTGGAAGCCTGGGGCTCAGAAGAGGAGACATGGTGCCAAGTTCTCTCAAGCTGTCAGTCTTGATTTCCAGAGCAAGCCCTATGAAAGGGTGCTGTGGTTAGCATGGCCAGTGTGAGGAAGCACAGCTCAGTGTTTTTTCACATGCACACGCTGTTCACATTGCCCAAACCCAGCTGCTGTGTCCTTGCTCTGCTGCCTGTCTGTCGACGGCCCCAGGGGCCATCTTCCAAAGCACCTACAAGGAGACATGGCTCTGCATGGTTCACAGAGTCTGTGCTTTCCCTGAGGAAATTCCCTTTTAAAGCATAATACTCCACAAGAGAATCCAGATTTTCCTCCAGGAATTTATTGCTTAAGGAAAGAAGTACGGAGTGGCACTTGCTCCTTGCTGAGGAAGAAGCCAGTCCAGCACTTGCCTGCAGCCTCCTGACCAGTCATCAGTGCTGTAGAAATCCACTGGGAAATTCTGAAAGTCCTGGAAAGGTGAAGTGGCAGAAGATGGTTTCAGTAGATATGAGGCACCATCTCACAAAAACAGAATATCTAAGTAAACATCAAAGCCCTGTCAGAACTGTCTTCTCACCCAGGCCTGTCCCACAGAGTAGCTCTTGATATTTTGAGCTTCTATTTCTTAATAGACAGAAGGCACTTACTGGTTCCTGGACACACACTCATTTAAGAAACTTCTAAGCTATTACAAAATGCTTAATTCATTTATTTTTGCCTACACAGAATAACTATAAAGCACTATATCCTCAGTGCCTGAAGTCAGGAAAATATTCATGACACTTGCTTTGGAGCGTGACTGATAAACCATTCTTGTGAATTAAACATTTTTCTGCTTGCTTTAGTTTTGAACAATTCTTCTCCTCAAGCATGCATCAGATATTCGACTGTCTTTCAAGTCTGAGTGGTATGGATAATTTTTTTTAAGCAAGTTGGGGTATTATTTGAGTAACTGTCCTTACTGATTTTTTCCATTTCCTTTAACATGGAGATGGTGAAAGATTTTTCATACCTGTTTGTATATACTGAGTTGTATTTCTGTCTGAGAAAAACTTGAATGCCATGAAATCCAATATTTATACTGGAAATGGTCTTAGATGCCACATCTGTGCAGCCATGGTGTGAAGTTATAGGAAAGACTGAGGCCTGTTCTCACCTGTTTTCTGTCAGTTTGAAATGTGTTGTAATAAAGGAATTACTTTGGAGGAATGTGCTCTCAAACGACGGATATGCTTAGATCAGGAGATCCTGTTCTTTGTTTTCCATCTGCTCACTGATTTTCTACTAATGCAAATCTGCCAGATCCACATCATCCCCTTCCATCCCAGAAGTCATACAGCAGGCTCATTGACCTGCCCATTGCAATGCCATGCCTATTCTGTTATTTCCTTTACATTTTCTGTAATGCTTCTCATTACATCTTCAAGTCAAATTTTAATTCAGTAAGGAAAAAAAAATATATACGTGGAATATGAGAACTAGGGATTCATGAGCCTAGAAATGAGTCCTATAAAAATTATTCTGTAATTTTAAAGGAGGGATTTGCATTTTAAAAATAACTAATTGGAACTTAAACAGAAGAGCTAATAACCAAGGACCATGTTCACTTTATTTCCAGAAAGCTGATAGCACTCCAGCAGTGTCAAGGGGAATTTCGGAATTTTGATTTCTTCATGAGAACAGACAATTTTAGAGCTCCTGGGTACGAGGTAGGGTGCTGGGGAAAGATAGGCTGGATATTTATTTATTAAGTGTTGTGGTTTAACCCCAGCTGGCAACTCAGCACCAGCCAGCACCTCACTTCCTGACTGTTGGGATGAAGGGACAGAATGGGAAGGGTAAAAATGAGGAAACCCATGGGTCAAGAGGAGATAGTTTAATAGGTAAAGCAAAAGCCATACATTCAAGCAAAACAAGCTATGGAATTCATTTGCCTCTTCCCATGGGCACTTCCCAGGTGCTCAGCCTGCTCCATCATATGTAAAGATTACCTTTGAAGAAAGCTGGAGAGGGATTTGGAGTGCATGTGGTGATAGGACACGGAATGACAGCTTTAAACTGACAGACAGTAGGTTTAGCTTAGATGTTATGAAGAAGTTCTTTACTGTGAGGGGGGGTAAGACAATGGAATGGGTTTCCCAGAGAAATCATGGACTCCTCATCCCTGGAAATGTCAAGTCCAAGTTGGTTAGGGCTTTAAGCAACCTCTGGTGGGAGGTGTCTCCCCCATGGCAGGGGGTTTGGAATTAGATGATCTTTAAGGTCCCTTCCAAACCACACTATTTTATGAAGACAAACATCATCATTTCAAATGTCTCTCCCTTTTTTATTCTTCCTCCAGCCTTATGTGCTGAGTGTGATGCCATATGGTACAGGATGCCTCTTGGGTCAGTTGGGTTGAGCTATCCCAGTTGGGTTGTGTCTCCTCCCAACTCCCAGGCACCTCCAGCCTCCTTGCTGGTGTGGTTGGGTAATAAGCAGGAAAGGCCTTGGCTCACTGCTCAGCAATAGCAAAAACATCTTGGTATTGCCAAAACTATCACAGTCCAGAACATATCTTACACTGTGAAGAAAATTAACTATCCCAGCCAACACCAGTACCAGTGGAGCAGGCACAGGGTGAGTTAATAGGTCATCTTCATTCATCCCTTTTCTAGGAGCTGCCTCAGTACTTGAGCAATCAGATTTTGCTAGAAAACTTTAGAATCACATCCAGAAATACCCTTGGTAGTCCACTTTTGCTGATTCCTTGTGCCTAAAATGCTCATCCGCTCAAGAAAGTCAAATAACCTTCTGGTCAATAAACACTAGGGAAATTCAGCTCACTGGCTGATCCCATGTAAAAGGCATTGACATCAAAGAATTTGCTGCTAGGTACCTTGGGAGAAAAAAGCAAATGTCAATATTCAGTAAATTAAACACTCATTGCATATTATTTACATAGCTCTGCTTCATACCCATAAATTAGAGACCTTTCAAGCCAGAATCTGTGCTATTGCTGCCATATTTAAAAATTCATCTATGCAATTTAATATAAGCAATAAGGCTGTTAAAAAAATTAAATTACCTCAGACAAGACTAGTAATATTTTTGGGTTTTCAGAATGATCCTAGGAAACTGAAAGATGTTAAACCCTTTGGTATCTAAAGGAGGCTTTTCCTTTGTCCATCCTGCTCTTGGTGAACCCAGGAACACAGTACTTATATTGGAAATTGCTTCATTCATTAATTCCTGCTTGTACAACTTGGTTTGTTGTTTCCTATTTCCTTGTACTTCTAGTGTCCAGATAACTTTTAGGCAATTTAAGAAATCACTTTAGAAAGGTTAGCCATTTAAGCAGCAGTTTTTATTCTTTAGGTATTTAAATTGCTGTGACCTTCTCAGCAGTTAACATGTTGGACTTTCTTAAGTACTTAGAAGGTAATTGGGTTTTAGCTTTAAGAAAAAGAGGTATAACAATTTCAAAACCTATCAAGTATGGATCCATTCACTTCTTAAAAGGCGAAAAAACTTCTCAACAAAAATGTAATGGCATTTATCCTCTGGAAAATAGCATCATGAATTTTGGTCTGCAAGGTCCCCACAGTAGCACTTCCATGGCCCCAAAATAATTTTGTTGCTCTCAGATGAGAGGAAGAATGGAGGATGGAGGATAGAGGTGGTCTATGGACTGCCTTTTAAATCCTTGGATGATCATTGCTGTGGATAATGCTGTGCTCATACTGATGCTTTTTTTCCTAACTGTTTTCCCAGATTTTCTCCCCAGAGGACTCTGTGGTTTAATGCAGAAGTGAAGCTAACACACAGGGTTGTTTGAGTGGGCAGTCGTCCATCCCTGCCACTGCACAGAGCTCCTTCTGCCTCCCCAGAGCAGGCAGTGTCTTTGCTGCCAGGGCTGGAGCTGGCAGGCTCTCTAGGCTGTGCTGGTTCCTGTGCCCAGCCCTGAGCAATGCACCGCTCCCTGTGGGCTCAGAAGGTAGAAGTCCAGGAAGAAGTAATAATTGAATGCATGACTAATTGTTACAAGATCAATAACTGACGTATTTAGGATTGCTTTTTTTTCATTAATTTTCAGTGCAGGGGTTTGGCTGCATTCAGCAGTTCCACAAACTGGCTTTACTCTTCAAATAAGCTGTCAATGATAACCTTTTCTCCTAATCACCTCTGGAAAAAAAGGGTCCCTAAGCCAGGCCATACTATCCAGTACTACCTAGGTTCTGCACTGCTGTGGGAAAACTCACACGTATTCATTACCAAATGCAAATATTTGAGAGGAAAGGCTTTTTAAAAGAAGCAAGTATGCAACATCTTAATGCACATAATGTAAAGACTAAATGAGGGCCTTTGGAAAGTACTCACTGCTCTAGCCTCTCTTCAGTGCATCTCTACATAGAAAATAACTCTGCCGTGAGAGATATTACCCTTGTCACTCTGTGTTTCTGTCACTTTCCTGGTCTGTGTTGGCCACTCTTCTTGCTGGTCCCCCACAGACAATCCTCAGACCACCCCCAGCCAAATCTGGAAGCTCTCCTGAGACAGAGGTGGAGGCAGTCTCATCTAGAGCAGTGCTCGAGTCCTGTTGCTTTGTTCAGAGATGAATGTGGAAGCATTTATGTGTTACACAGCATTCTCTTAGGCAGTGTGTGCTTTTAAGGAGTACCTATGCTTTATTTCTCCACATACAAGCAGAAAATTTTTGCATTAGCTTTCAACAAAAGACAGACTGTACGACAGCAGTTTTCTTTCCCCTATGGATGGCAGCCTGTCATCTCTATTAATCTTCCACACATTATTGTCACCTGCATGCTTTGTTCCAGTGTGATGAATTTTTACACCAAATATAGAAAACTAGTGATATTTGAGAGACAGCTGTAGAAACAAAGATGGAATTGGACAGAGTTAAATTTGTGCCCTATGGTGAACCCTCTGGCCTGTTTTGTTTTTCTTCATTATTGTGGCCACTGAAGGATTTTTAAAACTCAGTAACAAAATTTCCAGGGAGTGTTTCTCTATTTCCTTCTTTTCATTGGAGGTGATTTTATATACTTTATAAAGTCATGCTGTGAACTTCAAAGGGATATTTGTCCATTTAAAGTTGTAAACATTTATTAGAGTCCATATTACTGAGGCCATTCTCAGGGCAGCACCCAATGCATTCAATCCAAATGGGATCTCTGAGATGTTGTCAGAATAGAAAAGGTTGAATCATGGGTGTTCCCATTCACGTTTCTATTTTTCTTTCATAGTTTTGTTGTGGGTTTGGTTTGTTTTCACATTACTTTCAGTTGAAAAGGGCCTTGATTGTTTGTGTTACTCAGGTTATATTGTTGGTGAATGCTGGAGGTTTGCAGTGATACATAGCAATGAATTTATTGTACATTATAGCACTATGTGCTGTAGCATTGAGTTCTTATTTGTTCAAGGTACTTTGTAAGATGCTGACTTAACGCCATTTAAACAATGTTTATGTGGGTTGTGAATTAAATTGTCCTTGTATTTATATTAGTATTTCCTCAAACTGAAAACTGTTCATTTTCAAAATAAGAGGAAGTATAAAAGCTGCTTTTCCCACTAAGTTGTTTACTATTAAATGTAATTAATAGCTACATTAAGTATTATAGTAAAAAATGTTTCCCTGCTTTTTTTTTTCCTCCCAGTCTTCTACCCATTATTATTAAGAATGTGGTTTGGTTAGGATTACTTTTGCTGAGGTTTCAGTTATAGTGTTCTACTGACTTTTTTCCCATGGCTCAAATTGAGTTCAATATCTATATTCCAAGGTACAGCAGAGATATTTCTTAGAAGTGTCATTCTCTATAAAACTGTATTATTTTCTTGGATATTTTGCAATCTGCTGGCTTAATAGCAAGTTACAGAATTATTGCCCCTCTGTTCCAAGTCGATAGAAATCTTTGCTAAAAACAGTGAAATATAAATGGTCAGTTATACCTCCTGGCAGTACTTCAAACTTGAAAACTTTGGATCAAAATTATTTCTTTCAAAGTTGTACAGCTCCTGCCATTTTACAGAACCAGGTAAAGAGACCAGAAGAGTATTTGTAAAGAAGGAAACCTTAAAATGCCAAGTGAAGGGAAAATGTTTCACTTTGATATTAATTAAGCATTAAAAATTTTGTTTCTGTAACATAAAGATATGAAGTTACCCTCCATACCCCTTATTTTCCTGCCACACTGTTTAGTGTTATTCCTTTGGGGTTGGAAAGCTAAAGAAAGCCACTGAGGAAAAGCAACATTAGCAGACTCATCAGTTTATTCAATCTCAGTCAGGAGGCAGAGAGCTGTCCTAGCCCTGGACTGAGTGGCTCCAGTGGGAGGGTCCCTCTCCTTGTCTGGGGGACGCTGTTCACCAGGGTAATGCTCAAACAATGCAAACCTGGATTTATTACGGTTTCCTGTTTGTGGAAGGTAGCATCCAAGCCATTCTTTGTTGGGATGGAACCTGGGGAAGGGAACTGGCTCTCAGAAGTGCTCTGAGACAGAGCTCCTTGGGGCTCTTTGATTGCTGAAGCAACTCTTGGGCTGTGCCATGTGCAGGTTGGCAAAATCCATCACCTCTTGCTGCTTGACTGGGGCAGGACCATGAGAGCAGTTCCCGTCACAGCTGAGCTTGAAATTCACATGCTCTCAGGTCTTTGTCCTATGCTCAAGGTCCGAAAATGATAGGAGAACAACCAACCAACCAGATAACAACCCTACAACCCAGCAATTTTTAGCACGTTCATTTCTGTAATAAATGAAGTGAAATGGAGTCAAGCAAGCAAGAAAATAACACTTTTTTTCACGTAAAATTCATTAGAACAGACAAGAACATGGGGGGAAATAAACCACATCCATGTATAAATATAATGGGAATCTTTTTTTCGTGTTGTACAAAATAATATTGTTAATGAAAGATATTTCACTATCAGCTTAGAAAAGGCACTTAGTGTAAGCAGAGTTACTTTGACAACTTAATGTGATTAAATAAGCAAAATTGAAGTAGGAGAAAGTGTATTCAGTTCAAATACAGTGTTTTAAAATTCCTGCTGTACTTTTTCTAGTATCTTCATGGAAATCAAAATGAAACATAGAGCCACTTCAGTGTTTTTGTTCCTGCCAATTTCAATTGCTGGCAGCCAGTGCCTGTTTTCTTGGCCTGTTGATTGAAAAAATGTTAAATAAAAGAAGTAGCAAAATTAGGTGTTTGGATTACTTATTTCTTAGAAGTAACATAGCCTCCATTTTAAGACTGAGTTTTCACCCTATAGAGAGTAGTTTTTTGAGTCGGTCTGGTCAAAGCTAAGCTAAGATGAAAGGCATACTATAACATGTATATTTATGTAATATGTAATGCCTCTGAATCAACAAAAGTAAAATTGTGCAAACCGTATCCTACTTTTTGCTCTTTTTATTTTCTGAGTATTTTATGTAAGTAAAAATACAATTAAAATATAGAATGTGTAATGTGACTCATATCCTTTATAACACTGTGATAAAAATAGAATAGAATGCGCTTGAAAATCTGGTTATTTTTCATTATTTTGTTTCACATTGAAAATAGAATAGTGTTTTAAACATGTGTGTGATCTTAAACAGCACTACTCCATTCTGCAGAAGAAGCAAACACTCTTCTTTGAGTTGGCTGACAGGCTGTGAATCCATAGTCCTGCCAGTTTTGTTGGTCTAAGCAGTTATGAAGGACAATGACTTCCAGTATGTTTGCAGGTTACAGAAGTGGCCTCATAGTTGTTTAACTCATTTCTATGTCATATATATGACACAATATATAAAATAGGAGTATTATTGTTCATCTTGATAGTACAATACTTACTGTGATCTTCTAATTGAATCATTCTTTAATGCCAGAAAGCTGTCAGCTATGCCTAATGAGGAACATCAAAAGTCACATAGACATTTGGAAAATTCAGTGGCAAAATAATTGGTGCAAAATCACAATTCAGCAAAGCACTACTGACCGTGTGCATAATCTCTTGAAATGTCTATTATGCCCACTTTATGTTCAGCACTTTGGCTTTACAGATTTATTGAGAGTCAGATGTGAGAATAGGCTGCACAGTTCATGCCAAATGGTTTGCTTTAAATCACAGCCCACCTCTGGTCACTGCGGGGCGAGCAGAGTGAAGCACCTGCAGGGTGGGATGAGCTGCTCGGGCACACAGGGCCATGAGCTGAGCACTGCCAGGCCCTGGCAGTGACATCAGGTCCAGTTTGGAGCAGCCAGGGGGGTTCTGCACAGGCAACGGCGGGCATCTCATTTGGATTCATGGCAGAGCGGGCCCAGGAAAGCTCACGGGCAGGAAGGATTCAGTCAGAGGAGGAGGAAAAGGTGACCAAGGAAACCTAGGCAGGCACTTGGTGGAACTGTAGTGAACAGTGCAAAGTAATTACATGGTTGTATCTGTATGTGCATTTTAAGTATCCTTTGGTGAAATGCTTAGAGACAATTTGATTCTGGTACTAACATTAAATGTAAAAATTATATGCTTCAATTGTAAAGTTTACTAGAGCTTGTCATTCTTCATTTTATCCCACTGTATGTGCCTTAATGTTATTGCTGCGCTACCATCCATTTTGCTCTTTACTTCAAATTGATGGGAAATTGCACACTAAAAATAAATTATATATACATACATAAATACATATATATTATTTTTCTAAAATAGAGGAAGAAATAAAATTACAAATATTTTGAAAAGTGCAAAACAAATCAGTGTGTTTGGCTTTTACTTTTCTCCTAACAAAAGCATTTCTTATTTAAGCAGTTCACATGTCAGTAAAATTAATCAACTAAATTACCTGCACTCCAGCAAGGCATTGCTTCTACAAAAAAGGGTACAGCAGTTATCTGATACGTTGCCTGAAGCTCCAAATACTGTCTGACTAACTGCCCTGGTAGGCAACAGAGATTGTAAATATCCAAAGAAATAAGTGGAGCTTCATCATATATTTAATGCTGAAGTGCTAACCCAAGGAAGGGTGATGTGAGGACTGAGCATAACAGCTCTGTGTCAGAAAATCACACTTCCCTGCTCTAGAGGGGGACTTGCTCCTGCTCTGTCTGTAATCATATTACATGGCCATTTTAATGACCTGATTAAACTCTTACAGTGAGTTCTGCTCCCATTACTAGCATCTGAAGGCTCTCTCCAGGTAAAAATAATCTCTGGTGGTTAGAAATTTAGTCCTTCAGTTTAATTGTTCTTCCTCTTTCTTTTTTCTTTTCTTTTTCTTTTTTTAAGGTTCTTCTTAACAGAGAACGTATGTCCCTTGTAAATCTACAAGGCAAAAATCACAAGCTGTTTTAAATACCTCTCCTGAAAGACACTCTCAGTACTTCTGAGCATCCTAGTAATTTGTCTTTGTACCTATTCCAGCTTGAATCATAAGCTCATTCATGCTCCATTGGCTGCAGTAGCTGTTTTCACTGAAAGATTTTTGATCAATATGTCTCATTCTGCAACAAGTAAAATGCATTACAAATACTGCAATGAAAACCTCACTTAATTTATTACTTGGCTTAGAAACATAAAGCCAGATTATACCAACATTCACACATAGAACATTTTCCAAGGATACAAGTAAATGAGTTAGTGCTTCTGCCAGAAAAACTACAAAAGAGAATCTAAATAAAAATGTTTTTTTTTCAACACAGTATAATTTACATAGAGCACAGCAGTAGATAGTTAGAAATTCAGAATTAAATATGAAGTATTATATTTAATAATGCATAATGTTGGTGGGAATTTCAGTATTTCTGAGCTATAAATTTATTAATGCAATATATCTAGTAAAATATTTTGTATCTTTTTTATATTTCTATTTTCTGAGTCCACATGCACTTTTAGTGTTGTTTTGTGTTAATTTTGTAGATATGCTTTCAGAGATGCAATGTCTATGCAGAGGGATTTGGCTGAGAAAAAAGTGTACTTATCTGTGTAAGCATAGCAAATCATTGCATAAGTCCTTTTAGTCATGAAATAGTGTTTGCAGATGCTTTCAGGGACTGGCCAAGGAAAAATTAATACATAAAGCACTGTGATCCTGAGCCCTGGGGCTTCTATGTTGGTGAATAATGCAGAGGATACAGTGCATTTTGGTCTGGCCTTTGTGATTTCTCTCTGTTACCTCTGTATTTAGATCTTGTTTGTTTGCAAGTCTTTTTTTTTTTTCCTAGTTTTTTTTCTCCTTTTTTTTATTTAATTAAACCTTAGCATGAATGGCATTTTCAAAACAAAAGCATTTCAAGCTGTGGTAGAACTTGAAATGCAACTCTTTCATTATTCACAATCTTAAAATGTTTTAAATTCATATTTATTTCACAACCACAGAGTAGCCATTGTAAATTGCCTGAATGGTTCTAATGGAGCCACTTTCCTTTCACTCCTTAATCTCACTCTCTCCTAAATTGACAGTGACAGTGTAAGTCCATTTTCAGACCATGTGCTTTTAAGGAACATATCATGGTTGGTTTTTTGAAAAGTAGTCATCCAGTCACAGCAGGGGGATTGAGTGCCTTTAATTCAGGTATTATGTAATTAAATGAGAAGCAGGACAGACCTCCAAAGGAAAGTGAAGTGTTCTGTATTTTACTGTTCTCAGTGTAGGAATGACTGGGGTTCTGTACCTAAAGCCAAGCAGAAGGTGACACTGGGCACATTTAAGTGTCTGGATTTATGTGAGAGGTGGGGTTTCACAGCTGATACTTTCATCCAGTTGAGATTTAGAAGTTGCACTATCTTTGGAGGAATCAATACACCCCTGAATGAACAGAGTAGTTGCCTTTGGGAAGTACAGATGTGATTTAGCTTTGACAGACAACTTTGAAGCTGTGTTTTATAGGAGAGTGATGTACCCATGAATTGGAAGACAGACACACTTGATGAACTTTGCAAAGGAGGAAGAGGACTTTTTTCACTTATTTTGAGTCATTCTGAAAGAAGGTGTGCTCTAATCATGTCATGAAGAGGCAAACTATGAGACAACAAGACTAATTGTGGCTGTGGGGTTTATTTTTTCTTCTTTTTTTTTTTTCCTAAAAGCAGGGGCAGCTCTGCTCAGTTAGTGGAAATGAGCTGTGAATGGAAGACATCAGCTCTGTGCTGAGCCTGTGATAATGGACCCACCTTCCAGCAGACAGAATTAGTGTTTCTGGTGTGCTTGTTGCAGCACCTGGCTCTCAGCTCTATGTGAGTTCACCCCACACTGAGGGCAGAGCACACCATCTAAACATGTTCTCCTCATCCAAGTTAAAAGGTGACTGCTGGGAGGATGAGTTGTGCCTTCTGGTCACTCTGAGAAGTTTCTGTCTATTCCTGTTTTTTTAGGTTCAGAAAGGTTCTTTCAGTCTTCAGAAACCAGCTGGTTTGCTCTTTGAGACCTTTAGCATTCAACATAGCTCATTGTGTCCTTCCTTGCCTTTCATTTCAAGTGAAATTTAATTTCAAGTTTCATAACAAAACTAATGACACATGAGCTTAAAACGTGATTCTTCAGATGAAAAGCACAAGGGCAAAGGTAGGGGTATAGCTGTCAAACATACTTACAGATTTATGAAGATCTGTGGCATCATATTCAGTGGAACGTGCTAGACTAAAAAGGGCAGGAAAGCATATTCAAATAGAAAATAATTATTAAAGTTTTTTAGACTTTCTAAAATGATAATTTTGAAGTCAGGCTGTAACTCTTTTTCAGTGTTCTACTTCTTTTTAAATTTGTCTTTTAATGTCTAGCCTTGCACCAACAAGGAGAACTCCCCTAGTACTTCCAGAACTTGCTCATTCTCTGTGGTTGGGTAATGCCCTTTCTGTGTCTTGTAGAGGAAGAAATAAGTATCATTTCTCCACTTTGTTCACAGAAAAGGTGTGCCAAATGCCCTTTACCTGAACATAGCAGGAAATAACAAAAAGGCAGTTTTCTTGTTCAGAAACTTTCCTTTAAAAATCCTAACTCAAAATAGGATCTTTTCCTTGGCTTCCTCCTGTGAAGACTTTCTCATGGACTCCTGTGTCTCTTGCCTCTGTTTTTCTTCAGCTGGGAGGCAAAATGACCTCTAGGTGCAGCCAAGTGGGTACTGGGTCCTACATTATCTTCCAGCTTGCAGGTAAAAACACCACACTGGATTGTTTCATTTCTCCATTCAGGAGTCTTGTGTGCCTGCTGGTTCTAAACTCTGGTTAGGCAGTGTGGTAGTGAGGTGTTTTTCCATGTAGCCCAAATGAGTGATGTCCAGCCTGACCACCAGATCTGACAGACACTGGTGAAAGATAGAGGCACTGGCAGATGGGACCTGGCTGCAGCACAGACTGTGTTTTGGTGAACAACTCTCACAGCTGCTCCACCAGCCTTGGTTGGCAGTACTGCTGGTGGCACATGTATGTCAGCACTTGGGTCTCCAGCCAAGGCTGCCCCAGAGGCTGTGCCAGGCTGCTCCTGTGCACACCAAGCAGCCTGCAAAAAACCAGACCATGGTCAGCAAAGCAGCACTTCATAACCTTATGGCTGTACCTGATCAATGTCTCGTGATTTTCAGTTCGTCAGAAACCAGAGCTTATCAGGCAACAGTAAAGTAGCTGCAGCTATCTCCTCAAAACCCAGAAAAAGATGTGAGAAAATCTGGTGCTGTGCTCTAAAACCACCATTATCCATTATACAGAGCACAGCCACATCCCTTTCCTAATCCACTAGGAGAAGAAAATCAGCAATGAAGATCTTAAAGACCTTCAGTCTGCCCTTACAAACCTAAATAAACAAGGTACCAAAAAAGAGAAAACTTATTTTCTACCTTCGTTACTGCATTTTATGTACCCTTTCCTTCTAAACGTCTAACTCTTTTTCCCCTGAAAATGAAAGCTGAAATTCTGTGAGCAGGGAACAGAAGGATTCTGTTTCCAAGTTGCCTATTTCTTTATGAACACACTTGGGAAACACATAAAAAGATTCCTCCAAGATTATGTTTACAGATAGTTCTACCCATCTGGGTAGAAGAAAATGAATAGAAATAAGAGAAATAAAATACAAAGCAGTCTACTGAAAACAGGCAAGAAAAAATCCCCATCTATTTAGATGAGCACTGTAATGAGCTATATTGGAGACACTAAAAGAGACTGATGTGCTTAAACCGTTTGTCAATCATGTTGACCAAAAGTATTGCAAACTTAGAGGAGGCAAATTTTCAAATGTGAAACCAGAATGGTATGATTTATCAGTGCAGAAAACCAAGTCTGAATTAAAACACCTGCATGCTGTGCTTAGATTCAAACAGTGATAGAAACAGTGGGTGGCTCAAAAGATACAGCATGGGTTGATACAAAACTAGTCAGCAGTCACAGGCCTCATGTGCTGGTAAATGTGGTGATTTATTTAATCTTGGACTTTGTGCACTGACCCTTTGTGCTTTGGCGTGAAAGTAAAAGGTTTGTAAAACTGTACTTTCAGGTTTTTTAACAGTGTGTTTCTTATTAGCGCATTTCAAGGAGGGTGTTATAAAGCAAAGTAAAATCCTTCAGAGTTAAGATTAATGCATGGCACTTCGTAGCAATGAATCCACCTAAGTACTGTGTTCACAAATTAAAATAAAACTTAAAAGTTACAGCACCTCATCACATCAACATATATTCCAAATGCTTCCTTGGCTCTCAGGCAATCTCAGGGAGTTCTACCTGTTAATCTAGTGTTGGACTGGCTGGGTCTGGCAGGCAGCCTGTCCTCTTCTCCCTTCCACCCTGCTGGCACTGTTTCTAACACAGCCTTATGTTCTTTTTTTTTTTTCTTTCCCTAGAAATATCTTACACAATAGCATGCAAAATATTGTGTAATAATAGCAATACTATTTGATGGCTTTACATTAATTTCAGAAAATAGATAATCATCACAGCTACTTAGTCTCTTAAATATTTCCTTACTGTTAGTATCAATGCAGCTTCAATAATAGAAGAAGAAAACACACTGGACCTTCTTAAAGTTACAAATATTTCAATTGTATGTGGTGATCTAGGGAAAACTTCAGAGGTAAAGCCACTGCATTTCTACATTCCTATCAATACTTGCATTGATAAATTTGAAAAAACAGCTTTTTCTGCTTTCTGTGCAAAGGAAATTTGATGGACCTCAGTTTGTTAACTTCTCCTTTCTACTCATTGTCCAGGGACTCTACCATTCTATGTGATAGAAGATGGCAGCAATATTTGGTCAAATATATTCTTACTGCTGGAATCAAAGACGAGCAATTCCTAAGCACAGAACTAAGCACAAAATCAACACTTTTGAACTTAAATTCTGCCAGCAGTCTGCAGTTCATTTTAGATAGTCCAGGGTCATTGCTGCATTATGTGCAGCTTACATTTATTTGCCATAACATTCTTCTGAAAACGATGATTTCTCCTCCGGCACAGCAGGATGCTACAGTTGCTGATGTACATTTCCACAGATACAGAAGAACCAGATCTCCTGTCTCTGTGGCAAACATGATGGTTTGTCTCATTTGTCACCCTCCCTTGTGTCTGAGGAGATGGTGGCAGAAAGATTGAAAACCCACATGTGGGTGGATTAGAGGGGTGGTGTGCAGTGGACTCTTGGGTACCCTGTGCCCCAGGGAGAGATGCTCAGTTGCCCTCATGCATCTCCCACCAGGTGCTGGCACAGGGCCAGGTGACCCTGGCAGAGGCAGGCACTGGTGAATGCAATCTGCCAAAACAGCAGCAGCAAGGAATGGTTGACAAGAGGATTTCTTTGCCACTGAATGTTTCTAGCATAAAAACACCCATTGTCTGAATGGGATTCAGAGAGATACCGGGGAGGGAAAAAAACAAAAAAGCAGGCAAGCATCTTTCCTTTTTTGTTGGCCATTTAACATGTAAGTCCCTGATGGGTGGTGGTCTCTGTGAGTATGAAGGAGGGATGTGGTGAGGAAACACACGTGCAGTCTGGTGCTGGAAGAGACATTTCAACCCCTGGGACAGGGAACGAGGTACACGGGAGGGACAGAGGAAGACTGGAGGCAACTGGGCCAAGGGGCAGGAATCCCCATCATGGCCAGAGGTCAAGGAGCACTGCTAATGGAAATTTGTCATGCTCTGCTTACCAGAGAAAAATCTCAAGTGCTTTCTCCAGGCTCCTCCATGCATCTTAGGGGAGTGCAGTAATAAAACATGATGGCCAAAATGCCATTGTTCAGACTGCAGAGGAACAGAACCTGTCCTTTCATGACAGATTTACTGATTGTGAAAGGATATAATTGGTAAATGACAGCTGAGAGAGGGTTAATTAATCAGCTTCTGTGGTGCAGCAGCATTCCCACAGGTCCCTGGAGCCTGAGCACCATGTGTCTTTTCTGCTGGGGAACTCTATCACTGTCAAACCCTTCAGTAACTCACACAAAATGAAAATAGAACAAATGGAATTTCTCATAATTAAGTATATCATCTCTCTTAAATCATACCAGAATCTGTTGGCCAGTGTTGCTTTTGCAATCACTGTTTCTGAGTGAAATAAAAATTACACTGTGCCACAAAAAAAAATAGGTGTGAAGCTGGTAATGGTAACATCTCAGCCCACACTTGCCTGATTGCTTGAGTTTCCACCTCTTTCTTTGCTCTTCATATCACTAGCAGTGAAACATGTAGGTCAGTTGTAAAATATTGCAATTTTCATTCAGCATGCCCAGCAAAAACAGGTAATGCTTAAATGTGTGTTTGGAAGAGCAAATTGAATGTTTCAGATTCATGCTGGATATATTATCATTTCCCAAGAATGATGTCTGTAATCCTCAGTCAGTTTCCAAAGCACTGCCAGCATTCTTTTAAGTTTTCTAACATGGTTCTTCTGTTACTTCTCATTTTTTCCTTCATCCTGATAATTTTTATGAAAGAATCCAACCAATGGTAATGTCTTTTTCTCCCATTTTCATAGTTGCCAATTTTATTTTTATTTCTTCTCTCTTAATATGAATTGGACAGATCCAAAAAGATACTTAGATCCATAAAATGATTTATTCACCTAAACTCCCAAGTCATCTTGAACACCAGGCTCAGCTTCAGATGAGTCACCCTATTTGTTTCCATTGAGAGCTCCATGTGATCAGTTTAGGCTTAAAAATCTAACTTGTGGATGCCTAAGTCAAGGTAAATGAACCCCACTATGGAACACAAATAATTGTTTATTTGTTCTATAAACTGTCTTCTCAAACTGGGACATTTGTCTCAGGTCCAGCACGTCAGCAAAGACCTGGGGTTGAGCACAGCCTTGGGAGGGAGATTATGATGTCTTTGAAGAACCTGAGTAATTTGGTCTTTGCACAGTTTGACTCAAAACCCCTAAGATTTAGATGGAAAATGTAGCACAATGAGCTAAGTCTGTTAGGAGCTGAAGCTTTGCTGAGTTTCTGTGTTGAACGTATTCCTTATTTAGGAAATATTTTTTATTTTACCCTTTTTCCAATTTAGGAGGAAAGGAAAAAAGAACAATAAATGGTTTTTTCAGCATTTAATATCAGTCATAGCATTTGAGGATGCTCATACAATGATAAAAATATCCTCATCTTTTGTTTTGAATCTGTGCAGAAAATCTTCTATAAACAGGGTTATTGTTCAATTTTATTTTACGCTCATTTGTACTGGTATTGAAAATGAGCAACAAGGGAGACCACAGGTGCTAAAGCAGTAAAGAACTGGAAAACAAATAAAATGCTTCATTTTCGGCTAGAGGCAATGTTTCCTTGGAAAAAGCTTTCAATAGAAGGAAACTTTGTGGTGAACTGATGGTGACATTAGGCAGAATTGACTATAATTGATTAATTTAATCTGCATATTTTTTGATTATCTGAGATACGGCTGCCATGTAATAAAAATTTTGTAACACTCAAACCCTGTGCACAAGGTTATTTCTTCTTGCATAATTCTGAGCACATAAAGGGGGTTGAAGGAGTGCTTTAAATTGCCTGGGATGATCTGGATGATAAAACTTAAGTGCAAAATGAATATTAATTTTTGGTGCAGTAAAATTAGCTGACTCTGAAGACTGCAGGTACTTAACCTTTTCTGGAGTACAATTATCTGTTTTAAACTGAATTCTAAAATTATTTTACTCTTTCAATTTTATGTCTGTTTAGGGTTTTGGTGGTAGTCCATTCTAGTTTGGATGCTGTGCAGGTGCTCGTGGGACATGGGGAGTTCTGGGTAGAGGACCTGGAGTAGTGTGCTGTGAGCTCTTAGAGGGAATGCCCTGGCTGCACTTACTCACTGACATCTTGACATGGCCAGTTTAGTACCAGTGACATCTTCAGCCTGGGGTGAGCTCCTCTGAAGTGAGTGCATACCTGGTGTTTTCTGTGGGGCACTAGGAAGAGCAGCATGACATTCTGAACATGGGGACTTCCTGTAAGATAGCCCCTGCCATCCTTCAGGCTACTTTCTTTGTGATTCTAGGATTTGCATGTGGCTTGCAAAGGAGTCAGTCTTCTGCATTCCAGTGAGGATGTATCTGTTCTTAGGCAAACAATGTGTTCTGAAAATTTGCAGTGAGGGACACAAGTTTCCTTTGAGTCACAGACTGTTGCCCCAGCAAAAAGCTACCATCGTCACCCCAACCAAGTTATCTCATTTAAAACAAACTTGATAGAACTGATTTAGACTTCCTTTATTTTTCCTTTACAAGTGATAGCTTTTTAAAGTACTCTCTCATGGGTCAAAGTTCAGGTCAGGTCCAGACTGCACTGCCAACAAGCTGCTATTACCTGAATTGTACATGGTTTGAGTATTCTGCACATTTCATGAAAATGAGTCTTCAGTAAATTTCTATTAGAATACCTATAATCACTAGTCATTAAAAAATCATGTATTTTACTCAGATTCATTAACAGCTTATAATGGACTAATATCCTTACAGATTTCCATTATGAGAAGATTAGAAAATGTGTTCTCTGTCTTTGCAGAGCAAATCCCCATCATATCTGAGATGACCAAGAATCTATTTGCAAGCTGTTTTATTTGCAGTCAGTAAATCTGTCAGACATAAAATCATGATAGTTCCCCAGTACAGGAAGGACATGGACCTGTTGGATCAAGTCCAGAGGAGGGCCACTGAGCTCTTTAAAGGGATGAAGTACCTTTCCCGTGAAGAAGAGCTGAGAGAATTGGGATGGTTCAGCCTGGAAAAGAAGTTGAGGGTTGATGTAATTGGGGCCTTCCAGAGCCTGAAGGGAGCCCACAGGAAAGATGGAGAGGAACTTTTTACAAGAGAATGAAGTGACAGGGTAAGGGAGAATGGATTCAAACTGAGAGTAGGTTTAGATTAGATATTAGGAAAAAAATTCTTTACTGCGAGGTTTGTGTGGCACTGGAACCTCATGCCCCAAGAAGTTGTGGATACCCCATCCCTGAAAGTGTTCAAAGCCAGTTTGGATGGAACTCTGAGCAACCTGGTCTAATGTAAAGTATCCCTACCCATGGCAACGTGGGTGGAACTAGATAATCTTTAAGGTCCCTTCCAACCCAAACCAGTCTATGATTCATTCTGTGATTTTATGATATACGTAATATTGTTACAACATATTCATCTGTCAGCTGTTTCCGATGCCTTTGTGAGAAATCATCCAAGAACTTGCAATCACATTAATGTTTATTTGTCTAAATGAATATAGTGTGAATTATTACATTTTCTAGACAGCAGAGGAGAAAGTAATTTTTCCATTGAAAAGTGTGTTTGGGTTCTTTATTATTATGCAAAACCTAATTCTACAAGAAAAGAAAAAGTGAAACTTACAAAATCGTGTGTGATTGTCGCATGGGAGAGGGAGTGCACCATTTGCAAGACATTAAAATTCTGGCTCAGAAAAAGGATATGTTTGTGAAAAAGAGTGGCACACTGCTTGATTTTTCAGTTATTTGATTTAATTTGAAATACTTTTTCATAAGATAATGTATTTTTTAAGTCAGCTCGGGTACTGAAAACATTTTCATCTGTGTAAATGCCATTAGATATACAGGGTTTGCCAATTATTTATGAACTTCCTTTCCCTCTTCCACTCCCTAGAGTTCATTTTATCTCTGGCATTGTGGCTTCTCTCCACTGATGTGGTTTGCACATCACTGTATGAGAATCAAGGGGATACAAGAAAATAGTGATCTCTTCTAAATTTGTGGTAGGATACTCAAATCCATTTACTGCTTTTGTTTGCAATGTTGTGGTTAATCAAGGGACAGCCTTAAGGAAATCATTATTGACAATCAGCCAGGAAAATGAACTTTATAATACAGTTTATCAGACAGGTCTTTAAACTGCTGGAAGCCAAACCATCCCCATTACCCTGCCTGGGCCAATATGGCAATCAGGGAGAAGTCACTTCCCTTATATCCACTCTTTAGGGAAGTGCATTTCCTCTATCACAAGTTCCATTGCATTTCAGGGTACAAAACATTAACACGGAATCCTGCACAAAGGTGGAGGCTTGTTAGAAAAAGCAATGAGGAGTTAAATGAGATCATCAGTTTGAGCTTTTAAATCTTGAGCTTGCAGGGGCTTCCCAGTTGGATTTGAAAGGGTTTGTCAGAGACATACCAACTTTATCCTTCAAAAAGTCCTGATTCGTGGAAGGAGCGGAGGAGGCTGCCAGCACAGGAGGTGAGGAGGTGAAGGCATCCAGCAGCTCTCCACACATCTTGCATCAGGCATGATTCCTGAATTTGCAGCTGAAAATGGCTGTAAATCGCTCTCCTCTGCACTCCTTCAGCTCTGATTATAATGAGCAATCAGAGTGGCTGAAGTGTTGCCTTGCTTTCTAGATGAAGTGCCTGTAATACTATTTTGAGCTCATTTGAATACTACTTAGTAATAGGATCTTTAACATCAGAAGTGGGTTCCATATTTGACACATAACTGCCTTAAGCATACACATCTATGTAATAGGTGATGAAAGATACATCAGCAAGCAACTGTGCCTGTCATAGAACAGAAACATTATAGATCATGTTGGTTTTTTTCTGTATGTACGCCTCATGTTCATAGCTTCACCATTCCAAATGAGACAGGAAGACTTATGAATGCGCTCCGTCTGCAAGTGCTGAAAGTTGCAGGTTTAAAAGTTTGGGTAACAACATAAGAACTAGTGAAAATTGAAAGGCTTTCCAAGAATTAATTGTTTAAGGGCATCCTGAACTGCAGGAACATCAAGATTGCCAAGACTTTGGTGTTTAGCATCTCATATGAAAATATTTCCATATTCATAATAATTATTTTCATCTTGATCTGTTTTGTTTCTAAACTTCTTAAATTGTAGCACCAAAATGGTCTACTATAGGTTTTGCAGTTTCATTTATCTTCCTTAAATATTGCCTGATAAAAAATACTCTAGTAATTGATACTGAGCACTGAGCAAATTCTTTCTGTAGACCTGACTGTAATGCCTTCAAGATCTTTCTCCTGAAATAACATTATCTAGAGTCTGTGCACACAGAAAGAGGTGGTCTTTATCACTGGAGAATTTTTATTACTGTTCAACTCATTTTCTGGATCACTTATAAATAGTTTAACAGAGCACGTTCCCAAATGGTTCTTGTGGGATTCATCTAGCAACTTCTCTAAAATGAACACCTATTTCCTGACTTCCATAATGCGTAACTTGATGAGCTCTCCAACTGCTACCTCATTAAGGAAAAGGGCAGCAGTGCCTCTTTTGTATTCAATAGGAGTGTATTGGGAGCATCTGTCTTACTTAGTCCCTCGTTACTTTATGAATCCCAGAGAAGCTGAAGCCTGAAAGAATTATCAGATCTCCTTCACCCTCATGTGGCGCTGCTTCCCAGACACTTCAGTCTGAGGAGTATTACTGTGGACAATTACCACGTCTGTAGATTTCAGGCATAGCAAGCAACTGAACAGGAAATTGGCCACAATTTGGTGTTTAGGATCAAAATCATGCCTAAATCCTGGGTGTTTGAGTTTTTTTGCAGATATAAACTAAGCGAGTAGGTAGCACAGATTGGAAAGGCTTGGGGGTCTCTTTATGTAGGCACCTACAATAGCAATTAGGCTTTGGAGTAATACCTACATGCATCAGTGGATCTGTTCTGTAGGTCTGTGTTGGGAAAGCAGCCTTCATCAAGTGAGTGGTTAAGCAGGTGTTTACTTTAAAGTGCATACTTGGAGCCTTCATCATGAAATTTGGCTTAAATATAAATAAATTAATTGCCAAAGACAAGCTTCAGGCTTCTTTGTAGTCAAAGTTAAGTGTACACATTAGACTTCTTCTGATGGATTGTTTCAAAATACAAGTCTTTTGTTCTTCTTATGCATAAAATAGATTATTTAAAATCCATAGACATGGATTTTTCCCTCCAGAATTTTCTGCGTGGTAGAAATATTCTTTCTACTGTTTCCTTCAGGTGACCAAAACTGAAGTCTTTAAAGTACTTGACTACAACTGGAATTTACTTTTATTTCAGTTCAACAGTGTGTAGCAAAATATTTCATTTAGAGCCTGAAGAACTGCAAAACATTTCTTTTCATATACAAGTCCCTATTCTTAAAAACAGAATATCCCTTGCAAATCTTGTGACACAAGTGATGTTTATTCCTTTGAGAAAAAAATGTGTTCTTATAGGACTAATATAATAATAATAAAAAAACTTAATGACAGAGAAGGAGCAAAAAGGTGATACAGATATGTAATTTAAGTGTTCCTGTTTTCACATTTTCAATAACCAATACTGGTTTTTATTAAGCACAGCTCTTGCAAACACCGTATACATAACAGATATAAAGATGAATGTTTCCTGATTAATAAGAATTGTTGATAAATAAATTATTGTTAGTTTATGGAATTCTTAGCATAAATACAGTTAACCTTCTTTTCTTAATACTGATAATTTGTCATCAGCTATCTTATTAAATTACCTAAAACATTAGTAGAGTATTCTAGTGTCTATAACATTTGTATCACTTTAAGGTGACTGTTCATGCTCTCTCTATCTTAAAAAAAAAGGATTAAAATTTCCAAAACTGTTGGCTGCAAACATAATGAAATAGAGCTAGATTGATGTAAGAGAACCAGTACAATTATTTCTGGAAAGTAAAAATGACAGAGGAAAATAAGGTATATTTTCCTCCAACCAGTGTAAATGAAGTTATATCTGCTTTCCTCAAATGATGTTTCTCTTCTGCCAAAGGCTCGTTCCTTTATTTTTGACACAGTAAGCTCTTAAAGCTCTTACAATGTCATCAGCCTTTGTTATATCTCTCTACTCTTCATTTTTTCAAATCACTAAATAACTGTACTTACCCTTTTGAATGTGGTGATTTGGCTTTGGCTGTCAGCAGCCTGGGTGTAGTTGAGCAAAACCCTTTATCGTAGTGAGGACACCTTCCTAAAGGGATGGTGAAGACCCTGGACTGCTCAGGGTCTGTCCCCAGGTCCCGAGGAGAACCCTTTGCTTTACTGGTTCTTTTTCTCAGGGTCAGGATGAGAAGCGCGAGAGACAGAATTCTTGTTCGGACTTGGTTGTTTTATTATTTCTTATCTACTTTACAGCCTCACTGACCATGAGTGCTTCTACATGCTAAGTTAACAAGGCAAAAATGGAGTATAGAGTAATGTCTTCAAGGACTTTGAAGCCTAAACTACCTAATTATGAGACGCCAACTAATTTATTTTAACTTCTAACTCAATAACTTATCACCCATGTTCTCCATTGGGATTTTTTCACCCAGTCACTCAAACCTGTGAAGAAGAAGACTATGCCCTAAACCCTCAATCTTGTTTCATACATATATTACTATATCCCAAAACCCCAAACTCGAAATCTTTCACCCTGTGAGATAACACACTTCTATTTAACCACACACTCATCATCTCAATGCTATCACTCAGCTTTGAAAGCCTTTTCCATGGCCTCAGGTTAAATGCAGTGTATTTTTGAGGATCAGTCCTTGTCAGCACAGAAAGCCTGAAATCCTCTGTGTCAAGGATTGCTGACTTCTAGTAGCCCTTGTCTAATGGCTGAGTGATTTTTACTTTCACTGCTTTAATTTTGCCTAGGTTTGTACCATATAATTAATAGTTGAAATAATAAATCATCATTCAGTGTGGAGAGTGCTGCTGTGGCCCTAGAATAAAAGTGCTGCACAGGGGAGTACAGGGTTGGGATGGAAGTGGAAGCATTGAAAGCAAAGGCATGGGATGATAAGGAAGGCACTGGGAACTAGTGGGGAATAAGTGGGGAACTAGACACCAAGGTCAGCTGTAGGTCATTAAAGGGACCCAGCATTGGGATCTGGGTAAAATCATTTCATGAGTAACAAAGAGAGCAAAGAAAACATACACAGCAGGTGTAAAACTTACCATATCTAGTGAATTTGGATGGGAAATGGAGTTCCTAAACAATGAAGAAAGTACAATGTATATAGCATGTTTACCATCCTAAAAATAACTCCCTGTGCTTTCTGGACAGAGAAGGAAGAAATTGCTGTCAATTTTATTTGTTGACTTTGTCTGGATGCCAGGCACCTCCCAAAGCCTCTCTATCACTCCCCTCCTCAATTGCAGTGGGGAGAGAAAATATGCCAAAGGATTCATGGGTTGAGGTAAGCACAGAGAGAGATCTCACCAAATACTGGGAAGGGCAAAACAGGCGAGAATTAGAGATATTAATTATTACTAACAAAATCAGAGCAGGATAATGAGAAGCAAAATAAGACCTTAAAATTACCTTTCTTCCTCCTTCCCAGCTCTACCTCCTCTCCCCAGTGGTGCAGGGAGACAGGGAATGGGAGTTACAGTCCGCTCAGTTCATCACAGGTTATTTCTGCCTCTGGTCAGGAAGAGGGGTCCCTCCCCTGATCCAGCATGAGGTCCCTCCACAGGAGACAGTCCTCCATGAATTTATCCCAGAGGAAGCAGTTCTCTGCATAATGCTGCAGTGTGGGTCACTGTTCTGTGGGATGCAGTCCTTCAAGAACAAGCTGCTCCACCATGGGTACCCCACAGAGAAACAAGTCCTGCCAGGAGCCTGCTCCAGCATGAGTCTCTCATGACTTCACAGCCTCCTCTCAGGCATCCTCCTGCTCCAGTGTGGGTCTCCTCCCTGGACTGCAGGTGGATCTCTGCACCCCCATGGCCTCCCTGGGCTGCAGGAGCACAGCTGCATCACCATGGGCTGCACCACGGGCTGCAGGGGAATCCCAGCTCTGGCACCTGGAGCATCTCCTGCCCCTCCTGCACTGACCTTGGTGTCTGCAGGGCTGCTCCTCTCACATGTTCTCAGTCTGCTCTTCTCTGACCACAATTACATCTGAGACATAATTTTTTCTTTCTTCTCCTTAAATATGTTATCCCAGGGGTGTTAGCACCATATCTGATTTCCCCAGCCTTGGCCAGAAGTATGTCCATCTTGGAGCCATCTGGGATTAGCTTTGCCAGACACTGAGGAAGCTTCTGGCAGCTACTCACAGAAGCCAGCCCTGTACCCCTCGCTGCTACCAAAACCAGGCCATGCAAACCCAATAATGTAACATCTTGCATCAAAGAGAACTCAGGGTACTGCAGCTCACATCAGTGTTGTTCTCTCCACACTGAAGCCATTAACCTTAGGATCCCCAGGGCAGTGGAAGGGTGAGCATAAAACAAGGGCAAGAGTCAGACCCTAGAAAGTTAGTTTATGTGTCATTTTTGCCTGCATGGAATTTGAGCTTCAATCATTAGCATGGAACTAAACTTCTAACAAATCTTGGATTAAAGACTTCTTTTAAGATACATTTTTGCCCGTAGTAAAAGTGTAACATCTTGTTTGGTGTTCAAGCAAACTACATTGTAACTTGGTTGCAACAAATTGCTAATTAGCCTCACATAAATAAAAGCATTACATTTTCTACTCTCATTAATTAAGGCAAAATCTTCCTGAATCTGAAGGCGTCTGGATTGCAGTGATCCCTAGTTGTGATCATAAGTTTTAAGATGAGCATGATCCTGTGAAGCATCTTTAGGTATGGTAATTGTACATTTTGAGGATCTTTGATTACCTACATGAGCTTTGCAAACTTGCAGTTCATTGCTTGTGTTAATCTTTGGCTTGGTTAATTCAAGGAGCAATTGTCTAATGCCTAGGTGGTTCTTAGCTTCTGCTTAGATTTGTACAAATGTAGAAACATTTACAGGTCTGTGAACTCTATCACTGCTCTTAGTTTTCTGGCAGGGAATTTAAGCATAGATCACTAGTTGTTGGTCACAGTGGTCACCATCTGTTTTGGCACATATTCCACTTTAGCGTGTTAATCTTTTTCCTAAACTATTTTTTTTCTCTCCAAAGAATTTCTATTTTTTCTTCATTTTACCTTCATGTCATGTGTTAGGGTTCTTTCAATAGTGGTTGTCTTATCATCACATTCATCACATTCTTCTGTTGATTCATTTTTTTTTTCTCCTTTTCACCTCTCTAAACAAAAGGATTATCTAGGTATGGTTTAGTATCTTCTAGCCATTTTGTTTGCATTTCATTATGAAAAGCATCCGAAAAATAAAGCACTGAAGGACCTGTTTGCCCAAAACAGTACTGAATGTACACAATTCCCTGCTGTATTTCACCAAAGTAACAATGAAAATTTTAATTATGAACGAAGTATAGAAAAATAATTGTTGTCGCCTGTATCTCCAGTAATTTTCTCTGTTGTAGGTGAGGTTCTTTCTAATGCCTGCATTTTGTAATGGAGTCTCTGTGGCTGACTGCAGGTGTTGTTCACCCACTCTCTTTGCACTACTATGTGAGCTCTCTTCATGCACTCACCACTTCCATCTTCTTTATTCTTCCTGGAGTGAGAATAACTGGTTTAAAAATAAGAGTCAAGGAATAGCTAAGGTCTTTTAGCTTTATTCTGTACTCTGCTGAATCTCTTTCCAATGCCTCATCCATTATCAAATTGTTTCTCTTTTCATTTTTCTTTTGTTCTTTGTTTCTCCACTGATGGAACCTTGGACCTGTAAGTTTTTTAACTCCAAACCCAGTACCTCCAAGAAATTAGTTCATTGCTGCTTTTACTACAGTCAGTGTGGCAGACAACATTGTGATTTTTTCATTTATGTCCAGATTAAAAATTAATAGGTTTGCATTTGTCAAACTGCATGCTCATTAATTTTCTTCTGTAGCATTGCCCATTGATCTTATGAATAATGCCTGTGTAGCAGCAGCCTTCTGATTATCATCCTTGTCTAGTCTCTGCACTATGCTTTTCTTTGTAAATACTTGTGAGATATGAAATCCATTGCAATTCTCATATTGTTCCTCAACCACTCATTGTTTCTTTTCATAGCTGTATTTGTTTCATTATATGAAGTTCTTTGTATTGTATTGATGAAATTTATCCCTGAGATCTATGCAATTCCTACTGCAAGTTTATTTGCTATTATTCTTTGATATCCTGTTATTTCAGTGTTACGAGGACACTCCTGATTCACCAGTCTGGACTGTGTAACTTTGTTTTCTGTGCAAACTCTGTATTCTTTCAACTTTATTCCAGTATTTTTATTCAAGCATTTTGGCCAGGCTTCCAGACAGAAAGCAATTCTTTCTCAACACACATCCTTTTAAAATGTTAAGATTCCTTTCACATCCAGAGATAATTCATAATTTTTCTTGGCCTTTTTGTTCCCATCACTCGCATACTTCACATCTGCAGAGGTTGGTACTCTTAATATTTCTGCTATAAAGTTTTATAAGTCATTTTCCCTGCTTTAGTCAACTGGAAATTATAAAACACAGTAGATATTTCAAAATCCCTGTTATCTTCATGAGGGAGTGGCTAATAGAGGCATGCATTGTGTTGAGGGTGGATGGACTGCGTGATAGACACGCTAAGAATGAGAGGAAGAAGAGAGAATGAAAGGAATGAAGAAAGCCTGAAGAGACAACATTGTGAGGAGCTGAGTTCTATCACTCCTGAGAAGTGAAGGGAACTGACATACAGAATGGAATGGAAGAGGATCAGGATGAGGGGCAGTTGTCTCTGGAGGGTGAAACACGTTTTCTCTGCTATGCTCAACCCTCACTGAAGTAAAACATTGTCTCTGTGAGCCACACTATGAGCCTGAGAGTCATTACTAAGAGCGATTGCCATCACTAATCCAGAAGCCCAAGGAATCTGTTCCTTTCCTTTTATAAAGCAGAACTGATCAGGTCCTAGGTTTGCTGTTTTTCTACCCTAAGATGCAGTGCCCGAGCCTTAACTGCATTATGATTCAGTGAATCCATCAGGCTTTCAATGCTCATCACCTTCCACTGTGATTCATTCCGTGTCTCCATGAGTAAGCATAAACAGTTATCATTTCTGTCCTTGGGCTGTGAGGGGGCAACTCAGCTGCTGTGTGGACAACTGGCCAAGGCTGTGCAAGCTGAGCAGGGTCTAGAAAACTGCTGGACATGATGTAGGGAATTGTAGAACCTAAAAAGCTATGAGAATCTGCCTAAAGTTACAGGCAGCACCATGGGGAATACCTGAATGTCAGAGGTGATTAAGGCAGAGTTATATGAGAAAGAGCCAAAGTCCACAAGTAATTGCACTGGTGCATTAGAGGCCACTAGGGCCTTGCAAGGCCATTAGCACCCAGACAGCCTTGTAAAGAACACCATAAAAAATAGATTTATGATGATCTCACTTATTCTGCCTTAATGTACCAGGTGCTGGAAAGTCTCATAATCCATTTCAGTCCTTAGCAGTCCTATATGGGGTATTATTAATCTGTGTTTTTGTTTGATTCAGAAGCACAGATTAGAGGAAAGCCTCCTGATCATTTTCAATTCTCATTATTTAAAGTGAGCAGAGCTCACAGGGTTTTAACTGGACTCCTCTCCTACAAAACTAAATCAAGGCTGGGCTCCAGAAAGGCTCTCTGACTTCTGCTGGGAACTCAGTTATTGCTACCAGAGTAGAGCTAGCAGGAGGCAAAACCCACTGCTGTGCTACACGAGGGGCAGTGCTGTCATCCTGAATGGAAGCAGTGTGGATATTGGGTCCACAGCACTGACCACTTTGCTGTGCAGTTGGGATGTGCTGCTTGCTAATGAAGATTTGCAAAGCTGTATCACTCTTTCATGTGCTCCTGGGAGGGCCTGTTCATCTGTGCTGCACTTGGAAAGCTGTATTAGCTGCCAGTGGGTATCACCCACCATACCGAGTGTCTCCCCAGCAGTGTGAGTCGTGCTTGTTGTTTGCTTGTTACATGCCTGATACCCGATGTGTGATATTAAATGTAAGGCTGCATTCAGTCCCCAAATACTCAGTCATATTCACTGGCTTTGGGGAGGAGAGCTTGGTACAATGCTCACGTGGTCTGCGAGTTCTTACTCATCCATGGTTTTCCTTAATTAAGTTTCTTTGTCTCTGTACATACACTTGCAATAAAAGAAGCATTATTGTGATATTTTACCCTATGATGGGAAGAGGTACTGTATAAAAAAATTCAGTCTTTAACCCCACGTGTTCCACAAGAAGAAAGCTGATTAGGATTCCTCACAAAGAAATGTGCAATATCTCACAACCTCAGCCTGTGGTTTCCAACATCTATAGAAATAAGCACGAAGTAGTGACAGAAAGCGTGTGCTGAACCAAAGCAATAAAAAATGATGTGTTGTAAGAAATCCTGACTTTGTTCAGGAACTCAAAGAGAGACATGATTACCATTGCTACCACTGAAGAAGCACTTTCCAGGTACGCTTTATAAAATCATGTTGCTGATATCTTAGCTGTACAAAATCCTCATCAAAATAATGCACCAGACATTATTCTTTTGCTTTTCCTACATCTGAAAAAAAAGGTCCAATTTCTCAATTCTAAGTTTATTTGTAGACCTTTCCTGAAAGATAACTTTTGGGGTCTTCTGGCACTTTGGTTGTTTGTTTGGTGCATTGTTTGGTTGCTTTTTTTTTTCCTCTCAGAATCTTAAAAAAGCAACAGGAAAGAAACTTCCACCAATCACTAGGAAGTGTCTTTATAACTATTAAAACTTAATTCTACTGAAAACTGCGTATCAAATTTTCCCAGAAGCAGTAATCAAATGTGTGATTTTTTTTTTCCAGAAAACTGAAAGGTACTGTAACATCTGATGATGGACTTTTATATTATGCTATGGTTCTTATGGACATTTCAATGAAATTTCAGTGATAATCTAAAATGCCAAAGATAATTTAACTGTAAAAATAAAAAATAGTGAGACAATTATGTCTTATCTTAATGTTTTAGTTTCAGTTGCAAAAAAAATGTCAATTTTCAAATTTAAAAATAAAATAATAGTTCAAGTTTATTGAGTTATGATTTTATCATTATCTGCAAAATGTTGACTTAGCATGGAGCCAGATCTCAGGCTCTGGAGCTACAGGATGTAGCCTTTGTATGTTTTGTGGAAAATCAAGAAGTCCTTGAGTCTGGATCTTCTCACACAGATAAAAAGAAGTGAATACTTATTGTTAGGATCATAGCAACTTGCAGGTTTAGTAGCAAGCAGTGGTGTAAACTTGTCAAGTTTAAAATAAGTGAAGTTAATGCAAAATTAAATAAGCTAAATCAGTTAGAATTGTAATCTGTTGTTACAGTTTTTATATCTTAGATAAATGTTCAAAACTATTATTTTAGTACATGCTAAAAAGCTATAACCTCTTCAACATTTTCAAGCAAATTAGTTTACTTCTTTTTCTGTGATAATGCTTTCTGTATATACATATTTTCTTCTAAATTACATTTCTCAAAATATTTTTGAAGACTGGGAGTTCAATACATCATTTCTTTAGCATTACTTATGGCTATCTTGTGTAGTAAAGGCATAGATTTTTCATTATGTTGTCATAGCCTGTGCCATTAACATGATCACTATTCTATGTCTTTGATTTTTATGGAGCAGTAACTACTACAAATGTATTTTCCAATTTACATTTGTTCTCTCAAAGCTTTGTGTAGGAAAGCGGATTGACATTTCAGAACATTACTCTAACATGAGGTAGGATTATTGGCTTATTTTGCAGCTAGAAAATTGGGACCCAAAGATGATTGAGCTGTATCCAGGTGAGGTGATTCATCATCTGAGCTGGTGTACACTGCATTGTATCGGTACCCTGAATGGGGGCTGGGGCTGAAACTCAGCCTTCACTGAGTGCTGAAGGCAGCTCAGGGGCCCTCCTGGATCTGCCAGAGCAAGTCCAGAGGAGGGCCATGAAGGTGACCAGGGCTGGAGCTCTTCTGCTATGAGGAGAATTGGGATTGCTCAGTCTGGAAAAGAGAAGGCTCAGGGTAAATTCATGGCACCTTTCAAGTACAGAAAGAGGGCAGGAAAGCCAAGAGAGGAGGTTTGTAAAAAGGCACATAATGAGAGGACAAGGGATAGTGGCTTTAAACTGAATGAGACTGGGTTTTAGGTTAAACACTAGGAAAAGGTTCTTCATTATGAGTGTGGTGAGACACTGGAGCAGTTTGACCAGAGACGTTGTGGATGCCCCATCCCTGTGAGTGTTTAAGGTTTGGTTGGATGTGTCCCTGAGCATCCTGATTTAGTGGAAAGCGTCTCTATTCATGGCATAGTCTTTAGATCCCTTCACACCCAAACTATCCTGTGATTCTGTGTCTCAAAAGTCCTAGGGCATATTTTTCTGTAGTGATACTAAAATGTACAGGCTGCAGATGTTTGTTGAAGAACCTAAAGAGTTTACTAAACAGTAGTGTTCTAAAATAGTTAAATGCATCTTTATTTTATGTTTTTTTGTGAAGAGGTAAGATTCAGACAGATGAATGCAGCTTTTCCATTATGGATTTAATATGTCAGTATTTCCTTCTGGAGTATTTAGCGTTTTTTCACTGTGCTGATTGAAATCTAGTTTAGATGATAATTATGCTGGTTTTATCCTTCAAACACTCAAAATTAATTTTTAAATCATTAAGTGGCTTGAACTAGGCTTATTTCTCAAAGGATTTAAAAGTCTACTTATAGTATGTCCTTCTGTCATGTTACCTGTGAATGCTGAATCACTGCAAAATCAGTAAATTTCCAGTTCTAGAAACTAAATCCACCCTTTCTTCATAGGAGGAAGAACTAAGGAAAAGTGGAGAAGCCAAATACGCACACTTGAGTGATGAGCTCCACGTATTAATTGAAGTGTTTGCTCCACCTGGGGAGGCGTATTCTCGTATGAGTCATGCCTTGGAAGAAATAAAAAAGTTCCTGGTTCCTGTAAGTCACCTGTAACATTCTTCTGTGGCATTCTTCTGTAACATTCTTCTTACAGTTTTGTTGCATTGAGTTTGTTCCTTCTTTAGACTAAGGGAAAAAAACCTTCACCCTGTTCTGTTGAACTTTCATCTTTCATTCTTTTGTCCCAGGGAGATACCCAACAGGCCATTAAGTGTCACAGTTGACGCCTGGTATATTTTCTAGATATTTTATTATTTACATTTGTCAATGTTTTTTTGCTTTCCTTTCTTCTTTTCTGGAGGAACTGATAGATTACTTTGTTTTTTTTTACATTATTCATTTGTATGAGAGTACACTTTCAAGATTTTTGAATATTTAAGTCTGTAAAAACATTTTAATAAATTTAAAATGTAATAATTTACCTAAATATCTTGCTTATGAAGTTAATGAATATCTTGTGGAGTAAACAGCATAAGCAAAACATTCCTAAGACATTTCTGTTCACTTCATGTCTCAGACCACAGTTTAGCAATCTTCCATCAGCTTGGAGAGTGCAGAAACATACTCTAAAGCTGTGAGCTTTTTCAATTTGATTTATACTGAATATATCACTTTCTGAAATATTTATGCTCATGTCTATTGATTTTCCTCAAATTCTCTGAAAATGATTTTTTCCACATCCATAAATTCATTACATATTTTCATATTTAAATTTGTCTTTGATTTGAAGCATATGCATACTAAATATTAACTGAAGTAGTATTAGAATTACATGAGTTGTTTTCTGAGGTCTGTCCTGAGAGTTCTTAATGTTCTAAAAATGTTGAGAACTTATATCCCTTAAAAAGAATATGAGAGCTTGTTTCTATTTTTGATTGAAAAAATGAAGTGTCTGTTCAGGTCTCTTGATGATAATGGAAGGATTCAGAGAGTGCCTTCTTTTTGTGACTAATAGGAAGCCAAGATAAGAGATGTTCAGGTGAGGCATATGAATACTTGCATGGCAGAATTTCAATGCCTTTTTTGGTGTGGGCTTCTTGATGCAGGAAAAGGGGAATATGTTACAAGTAAAATATTGAAGTATATTATTTACTTGTAAATTTCAAGAGCAAATGATTTTTTTTTTAAAGAACACTAAGATTGTTAAAAAAAGAAATCTGGAAATTTCTTTAAATAAAAAGGTTTGTTGGCATCGAGTGCCCAGAAAGGAGCTACATTTTAAACAAGTTAAATTAGTCTTTCTTATTCTTTCTTCTGATCTTATGCTTCCAATTTGGGAACACTGGTAATAAAATACCATTTAAAATTCTTTGAAATAACTGTACGACAAGAAATTGTCTTTTTCATGATTTCTGACTTCATATTGAACATGAAATACAAGGGACAAATTAGGTCAATATTGTAATGCTGGTAGCATGTGGTGGAATAATATTTTGGCTGCAAGCTAATGGTGATGATCTGCCAAGCCATTGGAAAAAAAAATTATCATTAAGTAACATATTCCTGAAAAGTCTAGTGTGTTATAGCTTAAAATGATAACAGGGCAAATTACAAAATTTACAAGTCTTTGTCATTTGGATATTCCAAATTTCCAGTTGTTCATGACTTTCCAAAACTTCAGTTTGTTTCTGTAAGAGGTTCCTGTTTAAAGTTACCTTCTTATGTCCTTTTCATTCCGGAGAGAGCTGCTGCATTTTTGCATGGTGCAATGATGATGGCACCTGGATTTTTAACATCCATCATGTGTTCTATTCAGCCTAGGTGAATAAGGGAGAGGGAACAGTGTGTTTTGGGACTAGTATTTAAATTTGTTGTAATATTCAGCATCTGTGCAAGTATATATTTTGTGTGACACATTGTTTATTTGTAAAGATTGTATATATTTTCCAGCACAAGTGTAATAGCTACACTGGAGGAAATATAAAAACAGGTTCTTAAGACATTTTGAACATGGTTGACAGTGGCAGTAATAGGCCCTGTCACAGAAGGCCACCAGATTTGTCAGGCATGATTTGCCCTTAGGGAATCCGAGTTAGCTGTCACCATTCACCTCCTCATTTTACATGTGTCTTTGCAAACTTCCAGGAGGATTTGTTTCCATGATATTTCTGACCTGAGGTGAGGCTGAAAGAGCTGTAGTTTCCCGAGTTTCCTGTGTCTTCCTTATTTCTCTTTTTGAAATTGGGGGTTACTTTTACCCTTTTGCAGTCAGTGGGAGCTTCAGTGGGCTGACACAATTTCTCCAATACAATGGGTAGTGGCTTAGCCACTCCTCAGCTAGTTCCCTCAGAAGGAGCAGATGCATCTCCTCAGGTGCCATGGCCCTGTGCACCTTCATGTTCTTTAGATGTTCTCGAGTCTGATCCTCTCCTCTATGAGAGTTCTTCATTCCCTCAGTCCCCACCTTTGCCTTCTGTGACCTGGGTCATGTGGCTGGAGCACTTGTCCATGGAGACCAAGGCAAAGAAGTTGTTGATTATCTCAGCCTCCTCCATGTCCTGGGTAGCCAGGTCTCCTGTTTTGTTCTGGAGAGGGCCCACATTTTCTCTAGTCTCCCCTTTATCACTGATGTACTTTTCCTATTGCCCTGGCCAAATTTAATTCTATCAGGGCTTTAGCTTTCCTAACATGATCCCTGGCTGCTTGGACAATGTCTGTATTCCTCCCAGGCTACCTGTTCTTATGTCCACCCTCTGTTGGCTTCCTTTTGGAGTTTGTCCAGAAGTTCCTTGTTCATCCATATAAGCCTCCTGTCATTTTTGCTCAACTTCCTCTTCATTGTGATGCTCATTCCTGAGCTTGGCAGAGGTGATCCTTGAACATGAACCAGCCTTTTTGTGCCACTCTTCCCTCCAGGGAATCAGAATCATTCCAAACAAGTAAAAATTGTAATTTATGACTTGTTTGTTAGTTTTATCCCCTCTGCTTCATTTCAGATTTACAAAGCAATTATTAACTGACTGGTTGCAACACGTTTCAAGGGTTTTGCACACAGAAAGATTGCACTAGATAATTTCCTTTTTGTTCCTTATTTGCTGCATTTCTTGAATTTGTTTTATGATGTTTTGTTTATAAGACTTAATTTATTGCAGCAATGAATATTGGGATTGTGTGACAATGATAAAACAGTAGAACATAACAGTTTTATTTATACCAAATCAAGGATGTAATAAACTATTCAAATGAGTTTTCACATTGCTTACAAATTTTGAGAAGATTACATGAAATATTGCCCTCAGAAATTACACTGATCATGTCAGTGAAATGGAATGATGTTTTTATACCTTATTCAGAAGTTTTAATGAGACTGAATTTTAAGATAAATGCCCAGAAAACGTAAGAGAAAAGTTGATAAATATAGAACAGGACTGAGGAAAAAAAAAAACCAAAAAACATTTATTAACTGAAGCAAAGTTTTCATGGACAACTACTTTTGATTTAAATGTGATGGCTTCATTTTCACCTTCAAGCTTACTCAATGATGGTTATCCGCATTTTTACTAGTGAAGATTTTACCTCCAAGCCAGGGTTAGAAACCACTGTCTGTCCCACAGGTTAACACCTTCCAAAGAGGAAGCTCAGTCTCGTGGTTGGTAGGTTGGGCTCCTTCCAGCAGGCTTTTGAGTGCAGGGCTGAATCCCAGTGAAATGCAGTCCCTTGGCAGCTGACTCACTGCCAAAGCCATGCTGCCTCCTGTGCTGTCTGCAGCTTCCATCCTGAAAATGGCTTCAGGTCTGTGTGGGTGCTGCCAGCAGGACATTGCTGAGTGGTTGATAGCATTTATCCTGTACCTGACTTTTCTAGTTCTTTGGTGGGTTTTATGCAAAATTAAGGCTTTGTGGGGGGTCGTATCCAATTACTAGCTAGATACTATGCTCCATTTGGGGTTGATGTTTACTTAGTATGAAAATTTGCATATAATTGAAGTATGACAGATCAAAAGACCCATTATTAAATAGATAGGATTAGTCTCAGTCTTAAAACACAACTGCCTGCTCCATTATTTTTCTGTCAACCTAGTAAAAATGAAAACCAGAATGTGCTCCCCAAGCCAAGGTTTTACATTAGCAATCACATTGGGGGCTGATGCTAACATATTGGAAATTATCCAGTATTAGCTATGTGGAAAATACAAGCAGTAGGGATGTCTAGGAGGAGGATGTGTTTTAGATTCACCTTTGTGGCCAACATGGATTTGATAAAATCCATAGGTATCTGACAGCCAAGTTCTTCTGATCCTAAACTGCCAGGGACCTAGGTCTGTGTGAGGAACTTAAGGGTGAGGTTAGATCTCAGTGCCTCAGAATGGGATGCAGGGTCAGCAAACAAGAAGGGGAGTATGGGGAGCAGGGGGAAGGGAGGAAAGCCTAAAGGCTTTTCAAGCTTTAAAATCTGATTATTTTTAAAGGTTCATGACTATTAAATGCAGTCAAGTTTTTTCCTGTCAGTGACCAATGAAATTCTACTTCACTCTTGTTAAATAGGATTGTATAATTTTGATTTATATCCAAACATGCAAATATATTTTCTGAACAAGCTCTTAATTTCCGTGTATTAAGGAGCTATGCTGTCCTTCTGTGCTTTCTGACACGTGCGAAATCGTTTCCTGATTCATATTTTTATCCCTTTAAGCAAAGCATTTTTATTTGACATGGTTAGCATCCCTTGGGAGAATGAGAGAAGCAGATACTGATCATTCATTTTACGTATGAGTGCTCTGTAATAGGGAGCTATTATGTAGGGGGCAAATTGCAGCTGCGGTGACATGACCACTTTAAAAAGATTGTTTACAACCGTGTGGTCAGATGATCAGAAATTCAGCCAATTAAAAAATAAAAAGCTGCTGTCCAATATATTTGCATACACTATTCTAGCCACTTGTATCTGCTCTAAATTGAGGAATATTGGCACCACTCAAGGGCTGGGAATAAATACACAGCCATGTAATGCAGTCCAGTTGATGGGCAGTGACTGGTGATCATCTGCCTGTACAGTTTTATGAGAGTGTTGATCAGATCAGATCAGATCAGATTCTGTTATTAGAATATTAGAATTCTGTTGTGGTGAGGCAACAAGTGAATGCAGAATTTTATGTTGTTTTTAATTCAGGTTACAATGTCCTCCAGACTTCCTTGTAAGTGCCTAAATATCTTACTGACTGTTTTACTTCAATCCTTTTATCTCCCCTTGCTCTAGACCATTGAATTAAAGAATTTCCTTACCAATCATTTAAGGATATTATCTATTCTCACTGATCCAGCTTATTAAAGATGAAAAATAGCTAAGGAAGAAGAGCCTTTCAGAGAAATTAAAATTTAATTATTTCACACTGGAAGTTATTTATATCAGAACTATTTATGACAAAATTGGGAAGTTTAAAACAAACTTTGAGGTGAGGCCACTTTGGTTCAGTGGGAACAATTAAAACATCTTAAACTAGGGTTTAGTTGGTTGAAGGTCTTTCTCCATCTAACATTGCAAAAGAAATTCTTTTACCTAAAGCATACATTTATGGTTTGTGTAGGAACTCCTATCTTGTACAGAGCAAAATTACAGATAATCTGTGTACATACAGCACACAGTAACAATTCAGTCAGTTTTAGGTATATGACATTTTTTTTGCACATTTTTAATTAGCCATCTGAATTTCTTCTGTGCTACAGTATAATATGAAATCTCTATTTACATACCATTTCATACTCCATGGTTTTGTCATCTTATGTTTGTTTCTAAATAAGATAGAGTGTGGGTGGGGGGATGCCAGTCTTTTTTTCCTCTTTCAAAGAACCTCAACAGGCAAAATATTTCCCTAAATATGACGCTGAGCAGCAGCACAGCTGCATCTCTAAAATTCATCTTTTATGCCTGTCAAAGTTAATAATTTACACTTGCACATTCTGCAAAAATACTTGCAGTAATAAATAATTAGTACAGCAATTATTTTAAAACTGCTATGGAAAAATATAGCAGCTGTTTTATCTGTGCTGGAATCTGTTTTTCCCAGTATGCAGCATCTCTGGCAATTTCACATACAAGTTTTGATAATCAAGGAAATAAAATTCAGAGATTCGGTCAAGGCCTAAAATGTCATAGCACTTTAGCTCTTCACAGCTTTTTTTTTTTTTTTTACTTTGCTTAACAAATCAAATTATTATGAATACATTCAAACATCAGTGTACTCAACAGAGTCATCACAACTTCTGGACTATGGTTCTTGACTTTTCATAGATGCTGAAGTTTTTCCTACTAACAAATACTGGCTGATTGAGCAGCACTTGTGTTGTTTAAACCACTTATTTTAAGCTTGATGGAAATAATCCTAAATCTTGCACTCAAAGTGAATGTTTAAGGGTGGAGATGTGCACTAAAAATGCCTCAAATTTTCAATTGAAAATTAAACTCTATTATTTTTAAATGGCTGATATTTTTATTTAGTTATTGATATACAGTATAGACTAATGATTATTTCTGCAAACAAATTGTTATTTCTGTAAAGCTATAAAATGGATGGCAATACAAAGAGCACATAATTCCTCAAGTGTCTTCATATCTGAGTCATGAAGAGTGGGTCATATGTTGACTGCCAGACTAACAGTATCTTTTTCCTGGGTTTAGCTCCCAGCTGCTCAAGGCAATATAGATACTTTGCCAGATCCTGCGTGGTTTAAGGGTTGATACTCCCACTACGAGGGGATTAAGACCTCTCTAGATATTCCAAGATTTATCTGGTCTGTGAAAGCAATTCCTTGGTGAGCTCTGACACACAAAGGAATCCATGTAAGAGGCACAGCCTTACTGTCAGAGCCAGCCCTTTCAGATCAATCAGAGACATGAACCTGAGCAGGGATTTCACACTGACCATTAAGATGAGCACGCTATTGAGACGTGGCTGTAGTTTAAAGAAATATTTACTACTTGATTGGTGAGTCTATATTCATCAGCAATTTTAGCTTTGTCTTGCTGAATCCTTTTCCTAGGGGAGGTTTTTCACCAGTGGCAACTCAGAAGAAATTATTTCGGTGCAGGTGATAAAATTCATGCGGAAGAATTGGAGTCCCACAGTATTGCTTCTGGTTTCTTAATTGCTGGTCTGTAATATGTAGCAAGAAGTTTGCTGTGATATTGCACATTAGACTGTTCACCTTAGAAAGACCACCAGACCCTCCTGCATAGGTGGCATTTAATTCAGAGCTCTGTGTGTGAGTACAAATTTGGTCAATCAACTCAACAATAAAGGTTGTTTGTTTGACCCAGTGAAGAGTCTGCAGCTTTATGGTTTGAAAATAAAATTCCATGTGGTTCTTGTATAAAAGTAGGCATGGAAAGCATATTTAAAATAATTGGTTTACATGCAAGGAATTACTTTGTAATCATGATGAGAAAAAAAGTGCAAAATGTTAAGTGTTCCCATCACATACATTAGTATCTTTTTTTTTTTTCCCAGACATCAATATAAGGAAAGAAAAGGATGATAGCTGGTTAAAAAAATAAAACTGAAAGCAAGGAGATGAGTTCCTTATTTTGGTTCTTTCAAGGAATTGGTTATTGGCTTAACCAGGTTACTTTAACTTGCAGGTTACTTATCTCTATGTTTCACATATATCAGCAATGTGACAATGGGATTTTTAAGGTTTAATTCGTTTGTGAAAGTACACTTAAATAAATAAATTTTGGGCTGTCATTCACATTGAAAACCATACTGCAGGTCCTACAGTGTGCTGGGGGTTGTTTTGATTTTCTTTATTTATTTTTAAAAACAAATGAAGAAAAAAGGTTGTGATGGTATTAGTAAACATTATATTTTTTGTAACGTAGCAAAAGTCAGTGTAGTCAAATCCGGGGATACTGAGTTATGATCACTTAGGAAAGATTGAAAGAAAAAGCAAAAATGCAGAGCAGTCTTACCTCAGTTGTGTTCTTTCAGCTTCCAGCAGTCAAAATTCCAATCTTTTCAAGGCTACATCCAAGACCATCTTGCTTATACCCTGTAGTAGTTTTTACTTCTCTTCTCTGAGCTCATCAAAGGCTTTTTTTTTGAACCTTAATTAAGCTTTTGGCCTCAGAAAAACTTAAGATTGCAATGAGTTTGACAGTTTACTTACGCACTGAGTGTAAAAACAAAAATAAAAACTTAAATTCCCTTCCTCTTGTTAATTTTAAAGCAGTTTCTGAGGAGTTAGGAGTGCCCTCATCTTCATGCATGGTTAAAAGTAGAGGATAATTTCACACCCATCTCACTCTTATGTTGTTCTGGATTTGCTTCTTTTCTAACCCACAACTTTAATTGCACAGAAGCAGAGTTTCTCTGGTTTTCCATGACGTATTTCTGACTGTCTTTCTTCCTTAGCTTCCCTCCTTCATTTTTCTGTTGGCTGGGATGGCCAGGATGGCACAGAGTGGCTCATCTTGGTACTCAAGGAGAAGTCCAGTAATGGAATGGATCTTCTGTTGTTTGTGGTTCAGTGTCAGGGCTTTTTGCAGGGCTATTTACCATTTATCCTGCCTGCAGTGATTTGGTGGTTTTTACATGGCAGCTTTAAAAAATCCAAGGCATCTTTCTTGAATTAAGAGCTATTTACTTTCAGTATTTTGATGCTTATCAATACTCAGTTTAATTATTTTCATAGCATTACTTTGCATTTATCATCACTCAATTTTTTTTCTGCTGGTTTTATTTCTAGTAATAGACTATAATGAGACCTTTCAGCAATTCTCCACAATAACCCTTAGATTTTATTGCTTTGAATAATTTAATTGAAATACTACCACTTCACTATTCAAAAATTTTAATAACATTTATAAATACAATGAGCAGACCAATTTTTTTAATCACTCAATAAATTCTTTCCCTCAGAAAAGAGAAAATTATAATAACAGTCCAACTATTTAAATATTCTCTCTCCTCTAACCAAGAGAGAATTACTAATCAACAAGGAGCTCAATTTTAGCATTTGACAACTTTTGGTCTGGCTGATGAGAATTTTGATCTCCATGGGTGGAGATGTGTGAAAATGGATGTTTTACTTGCTGTGTGCCAAGTCTTATGACATAAACTTGTTTAGAAATAATCTGCATGAAGGATAAAAGTACATTAATCCGCAGAATGTACTTCTCCAAGACAATAAGAGTTGCCTGTATACATTCAGCATGTGCAAACATGAGGGTTTAGTAAGCAAAGGATATATATTTGTATATATATCCCGATATTTTAAAAGGTTTTAAGTCTCCTAATGCCAAGGAATAATATGACAGAACTTCATTGGCATGAGATTTTTAAAAGAAAAAATAAATTTAGATATCAGATTGAGAAGGAAAGATTGGTGGTTGACTATGAAAACAACTTTCGACATTAAAAAAACCCCAACTTTAGTTTAATATGGTTTTGTTTCAACCTGAAAAATGAAGGGATGGCAAAAACTTAAGAAAAATGACTGTGTAAAAATCAGGAAAGATGCAAAAGACAGATTAATGGCAATCAAGTTTATAAAATAAAAATTCCACATTTAATTGAATAGTTGTGAAGGAAATATTTGGTAGCAATGCAGTGATAATACAAATGAGTTCAAGGAACATAGTAGAAATAAAAGGAATTCTAAAAATATACAGATTTTAATCCCTGGAGATGGTAGCATTATCAGTCATGGATGCAGAATGTTTAGGCAATATGTTTCCATAAATATTGGTTGTGTAGCTGGAAAAATAAGGTATGGTATACTTTTATTTTACCAAAATGATGCTATACTTTGCAGTTGCTAGTATAGTAGTATTAATTTTAGGGAAAAAATCAGGAATGTAGAGAAGAGTCATAGTGCACTGGTCTAAGAGCAGCCGGGCTGCTTTCTAATGGCTGATTTCTCATGCTTTGTGTTTCATGTTTGGATTTGTTGTTCAGGTGGGGGAAGCATTCTCAGTCTGAAGCTTTTATGTATACCAGACAGTCACCACTTCGTTCTTTGGTGGGGTTTTCTTGGCTCACCTTATGTGGACATTTGCTTTCCAGTAAGGGCGTGTACAATATCTTCCTCACAGTGTGGATGAACAGTCCCATGAAATTGGGAAGGATTGACTGACTGTTTTAGGACTACAGGACATCTGTCAGATACAGCTGGAGTGGACCAGTGAGTCAAAAGTTAATTGTGTTGGAATGACAAGCAGTGGAATAAAAATGTGGCCAGTGAAATGAGGCAGTAGCATCATGATAGTGTGGTGATTGTGCCATGACCAGCCTCGCAGGAGTCCTTCACTGAATAGCTGGGAAAGTTTGCAGCCTACTAAAAAAATAGAGAAAATAATCTAACCAATACTTTGTCATGATGAAAAATGAGTCAACAAATCCCAATTCCTGTTTAATGGGAGTTCGTTGATAAAATTGTGTTAGTGATTAAATTCCATTAAGCATCTATCAATATGCACTATGTGACAAGGTTTAAACCTTCTTAATAACAACGTTTCTCTAAATATTTGTGTCTGTAGCAATTTTCTTAAGGAGTTGATGTGTGAAACTTCTTTGTCTGTCAAACCTGCGTTGTGTATCAAATTTTGAAGATGGAGATTTGCATCTTGATAGTAGATTATTTCCTTCCAACACAGCAGGTTCTTTTGGGTGAGACCTACACAGGTCTTATACTTAGACCCTGTAGCAAAAGCTGTGGCCGTTTAGCAGATGAATGCAGCCATTTAGTGAGAGTGGTATCTCAGAGTGCATTCCCAGCCATCAGCCCACTTACACTGGCATACAAAAAATGCTGATAATTGGGATGCATTTTATAACCTGCCTGCCTTCTAGGTTTACACACTTCATTTTGGAAACATCAAGATGAGAGATAAAACCTTCAGATAAACCGTGTGAAACTGGAAAAGGCTTTTAATGGGAGAGGAGGCATTCCAGAGTTGCCCTTATGTCATTGACTGCAAAGGGAAACTGTGACTTAGATTAAAACAGAAGGAAATTCTCATAGGTACATGAGTCTCTTTTTGAAAGAAAGTCTGTACAAAGCACAATCTTTCTGAAGAGCCATATGATGACTCTAGAGATTAGTGATCAAGTTTGTTCAGAGCTGACTGAAGGTTATTATGCAGAAAGAGGAGTGAGGCAGTCCCAAGGCTGTAAATGGGATGCAGTTGGGAATGATGGCACAGAATATCACTAGCTAGTAGAGACAGGAGCACATTCAGAGGGGAGAGCTGAGGATAGATACAGGAGTCAACAAAAGCATCCTTCAGAAGAAATAACTTGTTGTATATTTAAATTACTTGAGTACAATTACTACCTACCTCCCTGTTTGCATTTTTTCTCAGCTGTTTGAAAAACTCTTTAATGTTTCTTTTTTCACTTCTTACTTACTAAACACAGAAAGACATTTGAGCTCTCTCCTTTTGGCATGCTAGAGCAAGGCTTGTGTCTGTTGGATACCAACTCAACTGCTGCGTTATTTCCATGTTGGCGTAGCTTGTGAATGACCCAGTGAGTAACAACTCAGTTACAGTGCTGTTGAAAAATCAGTTTTTAGAGCCAGATTGGAGGAAGTGAGAAATTCTCGAAAGCAGACAAGCTCAGCAGGATATGTGGCTATTTCTGATTGAGATACATACTCAACGTTTCTGTTTATAATGAGTACTTACCATGGAATTAAGCCTGAGGAGATCAGTACAAAAAGGAACTGAAAACAATGGAAAAGTCCTTGCTTTTCAGAATTTTCCTTTGATTGTTGATTTACTTCGATAAACTGTTGAAATGCAGAAATAAGACACTGAACAGTAGTTAAACCTGGGCTCTAAGATTCTGATGAGACACGATCAATATGCATATCCAAGAGCAAGTGGAATAACTGTGAGAAAAACACAGGCAAAAGCTGGTGTGTTTTCCAAACAATATGGGCTTCAAAATGTCAGGGAGAACTTTGCAGGGGAAAAAAAAAAAAAGGTCACTTTTAGAGTAAGATTTGATAGCTGTTTGTTTTTTTCATTATTTGCTTTACATCGTTATTACTTTTGAGGAAGTGAACAAATAACACCTTGTTCTAAGGACATATTCCTGAGTTGTTTTAATCTTAGCCTGTAGGATTTCCTTAGGTGCATAGCACACCAGGGGCACTGAGTTAAAACAGACAGAGAAAAACAAAAGAGCTGTAAAGTAATTGTAGTCACAGTGGGTTTGGGAAACAGAGCTATTATCTCAGAAGGGTTAAGAAAATTCCCTCAGTGTCAAAAAGGGAATTGCATGTGTAACATTATGGCAAATCACATGCTTAACAACTGTTATCTCTTCCCAGTAATTACCCTTAAACTGATCAGTTAACAATCAGCGAAAGGAACCAGAAATTAAAGAAAGAATTTGCTCTGATTTGGATTGAGATCTCTTTTCTGCCTATAAACACATCAGAAAATCAGATTGTGTCTTGGCTATTGGCTGTTCTACACTTGTATTTTGCTTTGAAGAGCACTTAATAGATTTATGTGTCTGTAAAATGAGCTGCATCTAGAGCAGGAGTTTGCACACTAGACTGAAGGCAGGTGCAGTTAAAAAAAATCTGTGCTAGGAATGGAAATCCTGAGCGTCTGCTTGACTACCTCATATTGTGTGGTACAGTGGGTGATTCATGTCATACAGTGGGATGAGTCCCTGATATGCTGTTGCATATCTGCACAAGAATGTGGTTTTTCCATCTCCATCTGTCTCCCGTACAGTGTGAATATGTTGCAGTATGTTTAAAGAGATCTTTAATTTGGTTAATCAGTCTTCACTCAGAGCTCAACTTTTTGCATGGTCATAAATCATACTTTCTGCTGGATTGCAAAAGCCTGTTTTGTTTTGTATTGTCATCACTTAAAATTATTTCTTTTGTGTCACATTTCAAACTAACAGCTGAATCATATCATTAGTATTAAAATCAGAAACAAACAAAATCTTAATTACTGTATCCAGCCATAACTGAAGGCTATTTATATGGTATATCAATTAAATCTCAACTTGTACTTCAGCTGTTTTTTCAGTTTTGAGTTAAGTGGTTTTCTGTAGCTTAAGGCCAGCGGGAACAGAGAATCTACGTTGATTTTGTGTATATTATGATATATTATTACAGTCTGTGTATTGAGTTTCATATAATGATACTGCATATCTCTGTGCTTACTAGCTATAATACAGTATAGTCTATTATTCTATACTTTTGTCCTGTTAGATTTTTTCCAGCTACCCTTACACTGAGACCACCAGTTTTAGTTGTGCATCCTGCTCTGAGGTTATCCAGCTGCTCTGCACAATTACTCTGATACTGCCTGGCACCCACAGCAGGTGAGGAAAACTACCTGAATGAGCAGCTGAGGACTTTTATGTATGGAAAAATCAATATTTCCAACCAGTCTCATTAGAGACTGAGAATCAGGAAGGGAGGAAAATCCCTTTTTGTTACTAAGCCTGGCAGTTTTCCTGCTGTGTATGGGGCTAAAGCATTATATAATGCACCTGGAAGGTTTTTGTCTACTGGCATAAACTGACTGGGGACTGTCTCTAAGGATAGCAGGTTTCTTGTGGCTCACAAGTATTTCTAGGGAAAGTAGTTACAAGGGTAGGCAAGAATGCATCTACCCAGTATTGTATTGGGGGTCAGAAAAGCTTCTTGACCCTTCTAAGTGAATTACACACATCTTCTTTAGGTATGTATGGAGCGTGATGGAATAATCTGGGCAGTTCTGTATCCATAGAACTTGCAAAGAGAAACTCAAGAGTGAACTTGTAAATTCTCGGATTCTGAAAATGGAAGTTTGACTATTTATTTCAGTCACAGCCCACACAAGCAGTAGTATTTTTCCTAAAAACTGTACTAAATATATGTTTTATAAAGATATCAAATCTCACTTCAAGTGCTCCAAATGATCTGGAGTTCATAATCTGCCTGTTTAAGCTTTAGTTATCCTCACTGATAGGAAACTTTGTCTGTTTTCCAAGCTGGTGTTTTTTGCTCCTATATTCAGGATTTAGTCGGTAGTTCTGTGTCTTTCCCACATTAAAAGCACCTCCTCTTCTTTCCAGCTAGTGGTCTCCCTTTGTGCCTCTAGACAGAGAGTAACAAAGAAATCAGGTGTTTCTTGAAACATGTTCATCAGTAAATATTGTTATTCAGCCTCATTTCACAAGACCTTTTTTTTTTCCTGTTTGACTGCCCTGTCAGCTCTTGAATCCTGACCCTGTTGTCAGAAGAGCCACATACATTTGTGACAGTGATCTAGCCCTCTCATTTTTACCATCCACTAGTTTAAAATCAGTACCAAAAAAAATGATTTGACGTAATTGTCCAAATAGTTAGTAAGAATATTTAATATTGTTAAGCCAGAAAGCGATTTCTGAGATCATGGCTATCCAATTTTATATCACTCAAAAAAATAAAAAACAAACCCAAAAAACTATACCACAATACCAGTTTGCAAATCATTCAGTATAATTCCTGGTGATTTATTATAAGGTTTAAATCTAGCCATTAACTGATAAAAAGTCCAGGTGAGGCACCTGATCTGGAAATGATAGCATTCTGTGGAAATTGTCTCATGTCCCATTCTATTAGAGAGGCAAATCTTCCTATCTACAAAAACCTCCATTTTCAGTACAAATATAGAACAAGAACTTGAGATAAATGTCTGTCTCACTGTTTTCTGTAACAATCTTTACAATTTCATCAGAAACATACCCTTGGCCTTTTTTATTTGAATGAGATAGAGGAGAATTGAAGGGAGTAATCATATTGTATTACCAAGTTGCCCTTAATTGTACTGATCACTCTCATTTCACTGATGTATTTTGCTTTCATAGTCAGTTGCCTACATTAGGGGAAGATACTTGTACATCCTTCTTACTGTCATTTTTACATGTTTTTTGTTCTGAAAGAGACATTTAACCTGAATATGCTGTTGCCCTGTGCTACTTTTTTAATGTCATTGGCATTTGGGTTATGAGGGTAGCCCATAGGATGCTCTTCAACAGCAATTACAACCTGGCCTTTTTTAGCAACAATCTAGCTTTTTTTGCAGTTACATGTTATGATATCTAGCAGATATCCCCAAGAGAAAGTCAGTCCCATTATACCTATTTTTCTTCCTATGCAGTAAGAGCAGAAGGAATATTTTGTTTTCTTGCACAGTTGAAATGGTCTGTGACATGCACACCAATACTCCAGGCTTTGTGTGGATAAAGCTCTAATTCCTGTTATCCAGGAACCTGATCCTACTCCTATGAGCACTGTCTTGCAGTAAATTATCATCTTCCTACCTCCTTTTCCTCATGAGTTAGTGCTTAAAAAAAGATCTTTGCTGCCCTTTTTTCTGGATGCCTTTACCCAGTATGCTGGATCCTACTAGTGAGTTTTCTCTTAGCTTCTCTAAGCTGGTGTTTGTCCCATCTGTAGATGAGACCACATATGGAGGAGAAAAGAATGGAGAAAATAAAAATAGCAGAGTGGGAAAGTTAAAGAATACCAAGGGGAATAAATAATGAAAATTAAATGAATTCAAATGAATTAACAAATACTTGTGAATAGCAGTGGAAAAATACTATCCATGGTTGCAGCATCCATGAGAAATTTAGATGCCTTGAATTTTTCCTGGAAGTTACATTTTCAGGAAAAGTAGCTTTTAAATCAAGAGTACCATAAATATTTCTATTATTTTAATTATGAAAAATTAATACCAAAGTGTGTGAAAAAGTAATTATTTTTATATTGCTTATTTTTTTATTTTTTATTCTAAATGTGAAGAAAGCATTTTCTAGGAAGACATATGCAATAACTGGTAAATTCCCTTTGTAAAAATTACACATTGCCATTAAAATATTGATGTGCATATTCTTTATTTCAAAGAAAAATTATGAATAATTATTACAGCATTCTCACACTCTTGATAAAATATTAATAGCTTTAATTTTGCAGAGATTGACAGGCCAGCTAGGGTTGGATTTCCCACTTGAATTTTTGCTCAGTGCTATTAAAAAGAACCATGTAAAATGTCACAATAAATGCAAAGATATTATAAGGACCAACATGAAAATATCATCTTTTCATGCATGCTGGTCAAGAAATAACTGGCCTTAGCTATAAAATTTCTATACAAAACAAAAACCTAAACCAAAACCAAACAGTAGTTGTCATATTTTCTTGTGTGAAGTCAGGGCTTATTGGGAGAGAGTTAGAACTGCAGGGGTTGTGAAGAGTTAGAAATAAGAACAGTTGGCAGAAAAGATCAAACACAAAGTAGAAAATATCAGATGACTCGGGGAAAAAGATACTAAATTGAATTTTTAATTTCTTTCCATAGCTATCAATATTAAATGGTTTTGGGGAACAAGAAATAAATTCTCTTGTGAGTTAGTGTGCCTGACTTTGTCAGACTGCTGGACTTCTGCTCCTGGGAATGACAGTTTGATTACAAAGTCTTTTCAGAAGTTCACTGGTCATATTTTCATGTTTTTATATATATTTATTTTTGCCCCAACCTTCCATAGGAGTCTCTTACTTCTTAATAAAGTCTTACTACATTTTTGCAGCAATAGTTCTGACTTCCTTGTTGAGTCTGGGGAAAATAGTAAGAATATTAGGCAATTCCAAGCAACATAATGCAGTTTAAAGCTACCTGGTAATACTTGCAGTGTGTAGGAGGTAAGTCAAACTGGAGAAGGCAAATAACTAAATGACATTTTTTTTCCTAGGATCATTGCAAAATTTTTGTGGCAGTTGGTTAAATGCAGAGTTCCACTGGGTACAAATTCCTCCAGTAGCAGTGTTAACATACTGGGACCATGGGATTATGTTGCAGGGAAATACAAGACTTGCTTTCATTTGTGTTGGATCTTTGCCATGAGCTGTGTATAGCAGGAAAGGGTTTTATGTGTATGAATAAGAAATAAAGGTGTGTGTCCATGGGCAGATGTCTCAGCACTGATAAGCAGCCCAGAAGTGAAGGCTCTTTTACAATAGTTTCCTCATGCCTTGAAGAGCTCTAACCATCCTCAGAGGAGCAGTCAACATTATAAAGAATTGATCTGCAGATGGAGACAAGATCCCCTGCCAGGATTTAGATATCTTAGGACTGAGATATTTTGGTGGAGTTGTTGAATATTTTAGTTACTTGTTGAATTACAATCAGAGAAGTAATTTATTTTCTTGAAGTTTAAGTTAGAAAAGATGGAATTCAATATTGCTGTGAAGCATGTATTTTAATAAAAAGCTTCATTTCTCTTGCTACTTTAATAGGGTTTGCTTAGGTATATTCTCCTTTTGTAGAATTGCTAGTTGAATTTAAACATTGTAAGGCCATAAATATAAATTACTGAACAACTGAACAGTCTCTTTTCCAGTTAGAAAGCTTGATTTGAAGATTATAGCCTCAGGAAATATCTGAGAGTGCTGCTAATGACATTTCATTTTCATGAAGTTTGTGTCCCTGGGGTTCAGAAAAGATTGCTATTTCCTCCCTCCCTGCAAAGAAATTAGGTACTTATAGGAAAGTAAATGTAAATCTGTCCCCACATACATGTCCCCCCAAACTATCACAGTCTATATGAATCCTTTTAAAAAATACTTAGAGCTTGAACTGGCAGAGCCAGACAGTGGCATACTAATACACTGACTCTAATTGTAGGACTGCACTTACCAAAGAGATGGAGAAAACATCTTGTAGATCATGGCTGGTCATTACAGAATTGTCAAAATTAAATGAATATTGTAAAAATAATATCTCCATGTACAGGGATATGTAGAGATGTTGGTATTGTAAGATTTTGTATCAGCACTGGGTTATTAGTGAATCAAATTAAAGATTATTTGTTTAACTAGAGTCTAACTGATTAAATATTGAACATTTGCTCTGTATAATTTCATTACTTTCTTCATTGTGATACATGCACATTGCAGTGCATCAGATATTTGGTGATTTTCTTTACTGCTTTTCTCTCTGACTTCCCATTTTTAGTTCTCAAGCTCCAGGAAAAGCTGGAATTTATACTAATGCTTATCTAACTTGTCATTAAGTCTTTATCCTTTTTTTTTATTACTTTTAATTAGCATTCTGCTCTGATACAGTCAGGGGAAAATTATAAGAAATTTATTTTTCACCTGCTTTCTCAAATAAATGAGACTAATACAGCTGTAACATCTATGTGTCAGAAACTTTGAAATAAAAAAAAACAGTTGAAGGATTACAGACTTTAAAGATGTCCTAAAGCTATATGAGAACTCATTTCTTGGTCAAGGAAGCTGCAAATACTATTTTCCTCAAGGAATAGCAAAACTCTAACTTTTGGAGATGAACATTGCATTTTGTGCATTTTAGCTGTCCCAGATTCCATTGTGTAGTAGTAATAAACTCATTCTGCTGCCTTATGATCAAATAGTCAAGACACTTGAGTCAGGCTTGCAGTGCAGAAGTGTCCTGGGTGGGAGAGGGGCTGGTGGCTGGGAAGGATCCCAAACAGCAACCAGTACCCTGAGAAAGGGCAGGAAACTGAGACCAGGGGGGTGGAACTGTGTCCCTGGGGCTTTCATGGTAGAGAAACTTCAGTAGTTAAATATTTCAGCACCAAGGAAAAAATTCAGGTCTTTCATTTTCTTTGGAAAAAATTTAGCACTTCCAATTTTCTTAAAAGTTCTATGATGATGACCTCTTGAATAGAGTGAACTTTTGAGTGATGCTTAATGTGTACATGGGGGCATTAAAACCATTTTGGTTTACTGATTTTGGACAGGCACAGGTCTTTTGAGGAAAGAAAGGCTGTTATTAGCCTCTGAGCCTCACAGACCACTTAACTGCCTGCAGGCATACCAATTAAGTGGAATTATCATCCCAATTAACCATTGTCCCTTGCCAGTCAAAACTCATTTGGTTTAATTCAGCTTCCTAGAAAAAGTCTAATTAACCAGATTTCCTAATTATCTGTGTCCTGATTAAGTGAAGTGTGGTAGTGAAGCCTTCATTAATAAAGGATCATTTTCATTTTGTTACTTAAATAATTTTCAAAAAAATATGGTTTATGGGTAGCATTCTCAGGTTGGGAATTTCCAGTTCTGGGGTTTTGTACTAGTAAATGCAGACTTAAAAGTCAGTTGAGCTGCTGAAGTAAGTAATTTCTGCAGGCCTTGCTAAGAAAGTGTTACTTATAAAGAAAGGCAGCAAAGGTGTTTGTGTGCCCTGTTTTGGGCTGAAGATTTCACTGAGGTGTGACACAGGCATGAGTAAGTACTTTGATTGGTGAAATTTGCCATTGCTTCTTGATCTCAAAAGATCTTTACAGAGTCTCATGAGCTGAGATACGGAGCCAGACTTTTTAATCTATTTGTACACAAAGTTATGCACAGAATATATCTGACAAAGTGTGGTCTCTGCCACACAAAACACATTCAGATTATATTCAGCATTTAGTCACTTTGCTGTTTGCTTCAAGGTAAGATGTAGGTTGTTGACAGACTTCTCTGTGTGCTCCTGGGTCTGTGACCTGCTAATAAACATGGAACTAAGTTGCCTCCATGTAGTGCATGACCCTGATACTTCACATCACATAAATTAAACCCGATGATAGAAGTTGTTGGGAGGTGGAGGAGCACTGGAAGTTAAAAGCCTAAGATAGCTCATTCGTTTTATTAATTATACTGTGAGTTGAGTTGCCCTTGTAATGTTTTGTAGCTGAGTCTACTAATTAAAAGGGTTATAAGGGTTTCCATCCAAGAATCTCAAATCTTGACTACACAGGAACACTTAGGAAAGGAGGTAGAAGTGAATCAGTTACCGGTAGAGCAGAGTTCTTCTGTGGATCTGTTTTAAATCAGGAATAACATATCTGAATACAATTCTGCACTCAGACGTTTTCTGTGCCTTGTGACATCTTAAATGATTTGCCTGAACTCCCTTACTTCCTTGTAAAAAAATGTTGAGATCCTTTGTGGAGCTTTGTATAACTGTTACCTTCACTTACTTACTCAACACAGGCTTAAAAGCAAACGAACTTGGTCTTCAGTTCTGACCAGGATATTGCAGGAATTCATCCTGCTCCCTGATTTGGCAGAGGTACGACCTAAATGTGCCAGCACGTGATGAATATGCATAGACAGAGTTTTCTGTCATACAGAGGTTTTCATAATGGCTGTTCATAATCACATATGTAATTCATGTGTTGTTCACAGCAACCAGGTTTCCAAAATAGTTTCAGGACAAAGCACCCTCAGTTTTCGTTCCCAGGTGTGTGTGATGAGTACCAGGAGGCCTTGCCTGGCAGAAGGAGCTCTCATGGATGCCTGATGGTGCCACTTCTTTCAGCAACTCTCATCATTCCACTTTTTGAATTGATCTTTTTTAGCGTCTTCTTTTATGGCAATTTGTCCATGACCAAGCTGAGAGGATTCAGTATCAAGAGCCCCATATACAAGGAATAATCCCCACATCAACACAGAAAAAGCCACTCAATTCTAAAATATTAAAAATGTAGCATACAACAAAGTGATGTTATTGTGCAAAACTGATAACCAAAATGACCAAGAGGTATGCAGACTCACAAAAAAAGAATAGAAAAGCCTTTTTAATCTTTTCTGGATGGCTTAGGTATCCCTATTTATGTTTAAATCAGATAAAAGCTATAGTGAAAGTGGAAAGAAAATGTCAGTAGTTTGATTACTTTCACAGTTTTTACTGTGAGACATATTAAAAACATCAACAATAGATAGTATCATAAGAGATTTCTGATAACTTACAATATTCTCAAGCCAGCTGGGAATAAAAAAACTTGAAAACATTTCCCAAGTGAAAAATTTTTCTGTCACAATGAAGTTTTCATTTTCTGTCTTTTATGCTGTGACTTTTCTGTCAGATGTGCTTGAGAGGTATTAACTAAGGCAATATTAAAAAAAATAATTCTCTAGAGTAGTCCTTCAGCTCTGTCACGTAATTTGAAAACAGCTGAACCACACTCTTGTCACTCTTGTCAAGCTGAGATGAAGTGTTTTCATTCATGTTTATTCTTGAGGTTTGCTAGCTCTCAAGATTTGCTTGAGGTTTTCAGTTCCTCAGACCCTTGATAATGTACAAATTCCAAACTGGAAATCAACACACTTTGGTCAAGGATTATGGATTTGACATGTATCCTACTAAGAAGTGAGGGATCAGTGTTCAGCTCATATTTACCTTTATGTGTATTTTGAAGATAAATGAAGTAAAATAGGTTTTGCTTAATTTTCTGTTAACTGAATGTGTTGTATAGTTATATTGATGACAATGCTTGAAAGTGTAAATATCAAAAGACAAAATTGCAAAGGCAGAATTGTACTGAGAAATTCAGGAAGTAAATTGGCAAGGATTAGCCAGGTACCCATATCCTTTTGGATGTAATTTCTACAAGTAAACTGTGAAAGGCAATTGAAAATGGAAATGTTTCTTTCCACAGTGAACACATAATTTATCACTAAAAAAACCCAATGCCAAATTACACTTGTTAATTGCTTTTTGTATTCAAGGCAAATGCAAATTTTACTTTTGTTCACGTGGAAGAGTGTAGAAATAAGGTATTTTGCAACTTTTTCTTTCTTCTCACTGCTACATAGGCTGTTAGAACACATTGCAAAAAGAGTCAAGAGAAATAGTAGCAAAGCCTTTGAAGGATGAAATATAATGCTTGAAATGGAAACTACTGAAGGCATTATAGGGAGTTCCACCGCTCAAAAAGAAAAGCCTCATAGAAAGCTGGAGTTTTCCTGATTTTAATTGCTCTGAATTTTTTTCCTTTGAGTAGTACCATCAATAGGAAAACCCTCAGCATGCAAAGTTAGAGCTTTGTGAGATTTAAGGATGGAAGCGTAATGCAGGTAGCCTCTACCCCCAGGCCAATGCTGACTGTTCTTTTGAAAACAATCTGTGTGCCTTGTAAAAGAACTATAAAAATAGTATATGGCAAAATCAAAATTACAGATATTAAATTTACTGTATTATTTTTGTCTGTAGCTTCTGAAAATGCTGTTACATTGAAGTAGCAAAAGAAATGCAAGTTAAAAATAATTGCTATGCTCAGTTATAAGCAGTACTGTTTTGAATTTTTGTCAGCATCCTGAAGGAATAGCCCAGTCCAGATTTCAGCAGTTATTAATGACAACTCTGAATTGTACCAGTTGGTTTTGAGTTTATCCCATTTTTAATCCACAGATACTATGTGCCTCTGTGTGTTTCTGTGAAGAAAAGTTCCAGAAATTCACTACCTCTTGAGTAGAATATTTTCTTTCACCTGTTCAGCCTCACTCTTACTTGCTTAATGGACTGCCATCTGCTACTTGGATTGGGGGTGTGGGAAGTGGTGGTTGTTGTATTATGAGTTTTGTGGTTGTTGTATTAGTGAGGTTTGTTGTATTACGGTTCCTTATTCAGGATATACATGGTCAAATTATTTTCATTATTTTTCTAAATCTCAGTCTTATCCTTTCCAATATTTACTGTGTACTTTTCTAAATATATATTAATATTTGTTTTAGCAATTTTAGATTAATGTAAAATTCTTAAATCTAGCATTTAATACTACAGAGAACATACGGAAGTCATCCTAAACTTTTTATTTACAATGTTGTCACAACACTGTTGGCAGCTGTGAAATCCCTTGGGGAGTGCTGAGTCAAGTAATTGTGAGGATGAACTGCAGGGATATTCAGTTCTCTCTTGTCATGGAGTGACTTCACTCTGTTCTCTGGAAATCCTTAAGTACATTTTAATTCATTGACCATATTCATAGTTTTTAAACTACTTAGACAAAATTAAAAGAGATCTAACATCTTTTTTAGCATTTTAGAATAACGAATATTAACTCGTATTCTGTAGCTGTGCCACATTGGCAGAGCTTCACCCCCAGCTGCTTGTAGAGGACTGAGAGTTGAATAGTAGTCCAGAAATACAGATAGATATTTCATTATTCTACTTGCTGTATTTCAAGCCTAGAAAAACTGAAAATATTCCCCAAATGAAAAGAAAAAGAAGCTCTAACAAGATGATCAAGCCAGAAATTTTGGTAGGCTGGCCCTTCCATTCTGGCCTCATTACTGAATATGAATATATAAAAAATCATGGAAGCATGAACCAAAGTACAAGAATTGTCTTGTCAAAGAATTTCAATAAATTCTAATTGATAAGGATAAGAATTAACTTTTAGCTAAGGTTGTTAAGCTTTAAATCCTGAGATTAAAACATTTTTTTATTCTTAAATGATATTTATTTAAATTATTCGGAGAGTAGTCCTTATCTTAAGGGGTATTAAATTCTTACCTGCAGGTTGCATTAGCACAACAGAAAGAGTGGTATGTGCCTTCACTCCTCCATGGTGTTCTACTCATCTCTTACTATATGGATTGATGATTCACATACATATCCTGAAAACTGGTTCTGAATTCCATGGGCCAAGCTGATCTCAGACTCCCAGGGCAGAAACTCCACCAGTGAAGCTGTGGCTTCAGCTGTGGTGTTTCCTCTTTTGTAATTTGCTCTTCTTGCAGTTTGATGACAGCAACACCAACAGGTACATTTTATGAGACACCTGATGCTGCAAATGTGTACTGGGCATGTGTGGTGCATGATGCAGAGCCTCTCACAGCTCTGCAGTGGACCTGGAGCTCAGAAATCAAGCAGAAGAGCTTGTACCATTTAAGCCTTCCTAGGTTGTGAATTATTGCCAAAAGAAGAACTTGTGCTCAAGAAAACTTCGGAAAAAAAGAAGAAAAGGAAACTCAGGAAGTTTTGTTGCTTTCAAGATCAGATAAGCCAGAAAAAAGTCAGGATTGTAGTTACAAATTTAGAGCTAACTCTGCCTTCCTCTCAATTTTGGTGTCTATGGCTTTCAATTTTCTAGAAAACTGAAAGGAAAAGGGCAGATTTGATCTTGTGTGTACAAAAGTCTTGTTTTATCATCTACAATTTATATAGAGAAGGCAGACACTGTAATATTCAAGTGTAGGTAACAAATCTACTGTTGAGTTTTCCTGTATTGCAAAGAAACTGTTTTGATCAATATTTTAATTTTATTTGGGCGTGATTGGGTAGAGAGCTCAGCAGATGGTTGTCATAAACTCCATACCTCATTTTGGAAGTAGCATTCAAATCTGTCCAGCTTGGCACTAACTACACAGACTAATTTTCCTGCATTTTTGTGCCAAAAAAAATAACGCATGGAGAGTATTTTTTCTAATTATTTTCAGATTTTATTAAGCAATATCAGACCTGGTTAGCCTGTGGTTTCTCTATCCATAAATCTCCTATTTTTACAGTTTTATCAGAAAAACTACAGTCAGTTATCAAACAGCAGTGATCTAAATGACTAATTGTTAGCATTACTGGGTAAATGAATTAGAATAATATGTACATTTTCTTGGGGCTATTATTGGTCAGTGATGAGTCTGAGTGAAATGATTGTGCCTAAATTGCAAGCTTTTCAAGAAGAGAGAAATTCAGAAGACATACCTATAAGTACAAAGTCATTCTTAAAATTATTTAAATAAAACTTATTTTTGTAGCAGTTTTGATTTTTTTTAATGGGGGAACAGTTCTTCACTCTATATTTGTGGGAAGAGAAGGAAAGTTGTATTGTCCACAGAAACTCTTCCCTGCCCATTGTCCACCTCATCCATTATCTCAGTCTACACAGTATTGTGTTGGCAGAGCTGACCCTCAGCTGGACAGGGCAGAGCAAATACAGTAAAAGACTCCTGGGTTGGGATAAGGACAGGGAGAGATCACTCAGCAGTTACTGTCATGAGCAAACAGGCTTGACTTGGGGGGATTAGTTTAATTTATTACCAGTCAAATCAGAGTAGGATAGTGAGAAATAAAAACCACATTTTAAAAACATAGCTATCCTTCTTCTTGGGCTCAACTTCACTCCAGAATTCTCTTCCTCCTCTCCCCAGTGGCAGGAGGGGGATGGGGAATGGGAGTCATGATCAGTTCTTCACCTTTTGTCTCTGCTGTTCCTTCCTCCTTAGTGAGAGGACTCCTCACACACTCTCCCCTCTGCAGTGTGAGGTCCCTCCAGGAGCTGCAGATGGATTTCTGAAAGCATACTGACCCCAGGAGATGTTTCTGAAATCCCATGTCTGTCTGTTTAATTAGAACATTCTGATGCTAATGGTATTTTGTCTTCAGAAGTACTTCTTAAGTAAGGCTAAAAATTACCTCTGACAGATATTAGATACCTCTGAAAGAAATTAAGAAGGAACAGAAAATGAGTACCAAAAAAAAAGTCAGGAGCTTCTTGCTTACACTGCCTTACTGTGAGCAAAGATTTTTCATGTGAGAAAAATAGTACGGATAACATTTCAGTCTTAAAAAGTGATGATGAAAATAATTAATGGGATCTCAACAGAGAAATTGGAATGTCTGTATTGTAGACCTTAAAAACAAAGGCCATCGATACAATAGTGTCAAAACCAGAGGATGTGATTTCTCTGAGTGCCCTAACACCAAGCCCCAGGCTTCTCTTCCACATTTCCTCCAAGACAGCTAGTAAGCAGCAAAGCTGAACAGCCTCCTTTGCAAACTGGGACACAGACACCCAGTGGTAAGAGCTGTGTGGCAGCAGTCTCACCACCTCCCCCCAGGGAACTGACCCCCTCTACCCAGAGAGGAGGGGAAAGCCAGAGTTGCTGTGCAGATAGATCCTATCACCAGGTGATGCCCATTAGAAACTCAACCCTTCTTCCTCTCCTCCTCCTCCTTCTCCTCTTTCACTGTCCCCAAAGAAAGCAGATCTGCTTGTCTTATGCAAATGTGCAATTTAAATCTCATCACTAGAGCATGCAGGGAATGAAGACTTTCAGGAGCTGAGTTTGAAGATGCTTAGCTTGTGTTTTGGTGTTTAATAACATGTATCAGCTTCTTTGGCCTCCAACTGGTGCGGCTTAATAGAGGAAGTTGATGTCTTCATGGAAGTGAGACTAATAATGCTACAAAAAATATATTTCCTTTTCATCATTTATTTTATCATACAATAACATAACTGGAATCATTTGTCTAGGATATGCTGTTAAAAATCAGAACCCTACTTTAAATAACTTAACCTTATAACTCATTCACTCATCTCTCTTGAAATGTTTGAAATATCTGATGTAACAAATTTGGATCCAAGTGTTCCTGATTGTTCATTTCTTTAACAAATGGCTAACTCATAACTTGGTTTAAAAAGAAAACATAAAATTGTAGAAAACAGGATGGCCATTTCTTCTTTGAAAAATGGTGGTTTGTTTTTTTTCATTTCTGCCCTTTACTGAGATGTTAGATATCATTTTTTTCCTACCCTTGAGAAAGAAAATTTTCTGTGTTCATTTTTGTGATACATGTGACTGATGTGTGAATCAGACAACAACTTCCCAGAATTCAGCAAAGTGAGAACAGGAAGAGTTTCCCTATAAGCTCAAGTCTGCAAACACTGGTTGGCTTAAAGATCTACTAATGGGATAATAGAAACCAGGGAGTAAAAGTCCAGGAGAGCAAGCAATGACTGCTGTTGCTATTGGATCCAACTGAAACTTTATGTGCTTTGTAAACTGATATTTTAACTGATATGATTGAATAAAGAAGATAAAAATGAGCCCTTTATGATTATTCTCTTCAGGGCCAGAGGAAATTAATTTATAAATAATGTACCTGCCCTTTATGCTGTTATTCACATTTTTGAAAGCTTCACTGGATGTTCTGCAATTATGCTAATGATATCTTTGACCCAGTGTTCAATACAGAAAGTGGTGCTTAAGCTGTACTTCTGTGAGTGGATTCTTCTTTCTGTTTCAAGCCTCTTAGTATTTACTTTTATAAGTATGCTTAAAAAAGAAAAAAAAGGATACTGTAATAATTAGTAGGAATAAAAGAATGCATTTTGCATTTGTACATATGCTACATGTATTTAAAATTCTCCATCTTTTGTGCAGGGGCAATCTTCTTAATATATTTGGAATGGATTGGATGGATGGTTTGGATGTGGGAAACAGTAGGACAGTCCCATGGGAGTTCTGTATCACTTGACTGGCAAATTTTAGCATGTTAAGGGGGTGCTAATGGTGATGCTGGGTTATCTCTTTTAGTCCTAATGTCCATATATGTTCTTCATAAAAGAAAACCAAATCAGCTCCCCATGAACTTTTTGGTAACTTCACAGATGCCCAGAACTTGTAGTCAAACATTGTGGTCAGGTCAGAATTTCTGCTTTTGATTCACTGTATAAACTTAGGGAGTATATTTGACATTGTTGCTACTTGCTACCTAATTAGGAAAAGTAGCATAATCACACTTAATTACTGTGCCTATTTCATAGGGAGTTTGAGGGTACATTAGGTACAAGAGCTTGAAATATAAAAAGCTTTCTAAGTGGGTAATATGATCCACTTATTCAGTGTGTTGACCTCACTGATAATGAAAAAGCTTTAACTAATAAATGTATGAGAAAGATCTGGGTTAACTAATGATTTTTCTGCTATAATGGGGCTTAAATATATCTACTTCACAGCCTTCTCAAAATCTGAGAAAAGAGTCTGTGGTAACAACTCAGAAAGTTTTATCAAAAGAGTAAAGAGACCAGGAAACAACATTATGCATAATTCCTTTCTTCGTAATGACTTGCAATTCTGTTGTCATTCTTATATTAATAGTTTTCAAGGACAGGGACTACTATAGACTACAATAAATAAGCAGTGCCTCTTGTGATGTTGTCTCTTTTATGAATGTGCTGCAACATGTGTAAAGATAGGTAGATTATCATAACCTTCTGTTGCTGAAGTGCAGCAAAGATTCTTCTGTAAAAAACAATGTCCATGGACAAACAACATCAAACAGGCACAACAGATGCTGCTGCTGCTGCTGCTGCTGATGATACAAGTGACCCACTTAGGCAGGGAAAAAAGAATAATAGTTATGAAAAAACCACTCAGATGACTATGCTAAAAATAATAGACATTGAAATACTTGTAAGCCAAGGGTGTAGGCTTAGCAACAAGTTGACTATTGGCAGGTCATTTAACCATCATCTTGAGGGAAGAAAGCTATTCTTTAGTAAAGACGAAAAGGATGTACTGGGCAGAAATAACATATTATCTTTATGGTGTCCACTGTTTTCCCAGGAGACAAAATGAATGAATCTTTATAGAAGAATAAGCAAGCTTTAGGAAAATGAGTCTTTAGAAAGATTGTTAATATGAAACTATCCTCAGGAATCCTTACTCATTTACATTCCCATTCACTTGTCCTTCCCTACAAGAGTGATGATTCATTCATGCTGAAATAGCTGGGTGCCCTGTTTCCAGCTCCAAGTCCTGTGGTGGAATGGCACCATCCTCACTCTAAGTGGTTGTAGTTGTTTGACCCTGGCTGGATGCCAGGCACCCACCAAAGCCTCTCTTATCACTCCCTTACACAGCTGCACAGGGGAGGGAAAATATAACAGAGGGTTCATGAGTTGAGGTAAGGACAGGGAGAGACCACTCACCAAACCCTATCACAGACTAAACCAGACTAAAATTAGGCGCCCTATCACAGGCAAAATAGACTAGAAGTAGAGCTATTAATTAAATTAATTACTGACAAAATCAGAGTAGGATAATGAGAAGCAAAATAAGAACTTAAAAACACCTTCCTCCCATACCTTCCTTCCCAGATCCACCTCCTTCCCCCAGCAGTGCAGGGACACTGGGAATGGGGGTTATGATCAGTTCTTCACAGGCTGTTTCTGCTCTCATCAGGGAGAGGAGTCCTTCCCCTGCCCTCATGTGAGGCCTTCCCACAGGAGACAGTCCTCCATGAACTTCTCCAATGTGAGTCCATCCCACAAGAGACAATTCTCCACAAACTGCTCTAATGTGGGTCACTGTTCCACAGGGTGCAGTCTTCCAGACACAGCCTGCTCCAGCATGGGCTCTTCTCAGGCATCCCCCTGCTCCAGTGTGGGGCTCCTCCCTGGGCTGCAGGTGGATCTCTGCACCCCCATGGCCTCACCATGGGCTGCACCACGGGCTGCAGGGGAATCTCAGCTCTGGCACCTGCAGCACCTCCTGCCCCTCCTGCACTGACCTTGGTGCCTGCAGAGCTGTTCCTCCCACATGTTCTCATCCCACTCTCCTCTGATCACAATTACATATTAGCAATAACTTCTTTTCCTGTTCTTCTTAAATATCTTTTCACAGAAGTATTACCATCATTTCCAGTTGACCCAGCCTTGAACAGCAGCATGTCTGTCTTTGGTGCTGCCAGGGATTGACTCTGATGGACATGGAGGAGACTTTCGGCAGCTTCTCACAGAAACCACCCCTGTATCCCCCCCAGTATCAAAGCTTGGCCATGCAAACCCAATACAGTCGTGTATGTGGGACTTCACTGAATTCAGATAGTGGTGCTCTTCCATGTCCACTGTAGATGCCTTGAAGTATAAAAGATGTTTAATTCTTTCCTTTAGCAAACAACATGAAAGATGAATGACATTTAAAATTACCAGACAGTAATATATATGGAGAGCAGATGAAAAAGATGAGATTGAGAAAGGAGTGATCACAGGGTGAGCAGGTGCCTGGAAAAAGAAGGGGAAATTATTCCCACACAACTATGGCCTTGCAAAACTCATGGCCAGACTTGTTGCAGACCAACAGGTCAGACAATGGCAGTGGCAGAGAGCAGCTGCAGGGGAGGACGCAGATAGTGCTGCTGGAGTCACTGTGCCAGTGACAACCTGACAAAGCCTTTGTCTCAGTAATGTGCCCCGTGGCACTGAGATGCCTGTGGAGCCTGTGTCTGCCGAGTGTGCCTTTGCTAAGGTCAGTACTTGTTTGACAGGTCTTGATTTTGTGGTGACTTTGTCTCCTTGTTTACTTGCTGTGGTGTTTGGTGCACCATCTGTTTCTTCTCTTTCTGCTTTTTCTTCTGTTTTTAACATTGTAAGTCATGTTGAATGTAAATATATGTATGCTTTTCATCTAGTGTTTTAAATAGTTTGGGGATTTGATTAGCACAGAGTTTAAATGCTTACCCTTTCTTTGACCTTTAGATAAATAGCCAGATTTCAGTCTTGTTTACCCTTATTGTAGAGCCTAAACAACTCTGTTGGGCATCATGCAGTTACACTATATGCTGCTATAAATAGCAGGATAATTTCACCAAGCTACAGGCTTCACACCCTTTCCATCTGGGCATGGGACAGACAGATGCAAGGCATTTCAGGAAGAGCCCTGTGTCTCTTCTATGCTGCCCAGGGCTCACAGCCCCAGCACTGGCCATGGCCACAGACAGCACCATGTCAGTGCAATTGCAGGAGCTGCAGGAGGCGAGCTGTCAGAACTGGATGGCAGCTACCTCCTCCAATTTTTTACAGAGATTTTGTTTGACAATTCATGCTTGCTTTCAGCTTTAATTCTACCATATGATGGTTCAGAATTATGGATAGAAGCTCCAATATTTTATCTGTCATCCCAGACTTCTGCCATCCTTGTAGTCTGGCTTTTAGGACCATCCTGCCTCCATCTCCTTCTGCAGTTGCACATTCATTATCAATATTATTTAATGTATTAAGTAATAGTTTTCTGATTAAGAACTGCAAGACATTACTGGCCTCATTTTCTTGTAGCTTTTAGGAGAGACACAGGAGGCTGCACTTGTGTCCTCTAAATAGTTGAAGGATCAGGACTTGCACAACTTCACAAGCAACATCAGCAAGTTATTTCTTTGTTGCTCCGTGCCTGGGTCATGCCAGCTCCTGTCATTGTCAGAACTGATGTGCTCTACAGAACAGAGAAAGAACAGCAAGTCTCCACAAATTTGTGCTGAGATGAGGGTTTAAAGAATAGGCTGTTTCTTAAGATGTCAAAAATGCTGAAGGACAGCAGCATCAGTAGACTTGACATAGGTGGAGAAGCAAAAAAAATCCCTGTATATCAGAGATCAGCAGGCATAATAACACATTTTTTCAACAGAAAATAAACTTGTAGATTACTTTGTTTTGTCACAGAAGTGGGTGAGGGAAGCATTTGAGAAGTCCTGGGAAGGAAACTGGTGTTTGGGAACCTGTGCTTCTTGGAGGCCAGTGGTGCTTTCTCACTGACCACAGCAGCCACAGCACCCTAGCATCAGTGCTTTTGTCTCTTTTTCTCTTTTACTAATGTAAATGAGAAGTGAGAGCTAGATGATAGCAGTTATAACTGACAGTCTCTAGGTTTAGTGACAAGTTTAATAATAATAATAATAATTCTGTTCATAATCTGATGCATACAGTGATTCTTTCTAATGTTCATAATGCTTTTCAAAACAGTGACATGTCTAACGAAAAATCTTTTTGCAATATATTAAATTTCTCAGCAACTTTATTTAAAAATATCTCTCATAAGTGTGTTTTAAATAGAGTAAATCAAGTAAACAGATATTAAATATACAAGCAGGAATTTATTGCTGCACACAATCAATGAAGAAACTCAGAGAATATTACTATTTTCATGGTTCAAGTTAATTAACTAGTGAAATATGTTAAACAAAAAATGAACAAAAATTTTCCTGTTTTTATTTAATGTGTTGTTTCAGGGTTTTTTTTATTCATATGTGTACATGTTAAACTGCAGTTTGTATTTATGAATTCTAGTCCTTTGCTTGGTTGGAAACTACAGCATATGTCCTCTAATGCTATATTCATATAGGAGGAGCAGACCTGAGCACATACACTGCTTCCACGGGCTTTGTGCTGGTTGTCACAGACCTCTACCACATAATAAATGGGAAGCAGAGATTGGAGGATAGTGTCACCAGAGATATTGCAAGGTTAATCACTAACCATTGTAAATGCATACCGACAGCTTCACACACATAGCCCCTGGATAATGTGAAAAAAATCAGAGCAAACAAACTGCCAGTACAGGTGATTGCACATGTTGTTAATACAAGGAGCAAATTACACTGGAATCCTCTCTTTCTGATTTTGATAAGGCTTCTCTATCCCGCTAGATTATCCCTACCATCTTTTTTGTCTTTCCTTTCCCCATTGAATAATCTCCAACAGCTCCAAGCTAAATTCCTTTTCTCTGTTCATATAAGTGCAAATTTTTCCTGGCCTGAGTGCAGTGAACAGATTTTTTTTTCTGTCCAGGAGATAGAAGTGGGAAGAAATTCAAGACTTGGAAAGGTAGCGGTTTCAGAGTTTGCCACAAACAGAACAGAATATGACTGAGTTAAAGGAAGACATAATGCTTTTTTCCTCCAGATTTTTGTAACTGGATTTCTCACAAGTGTTTTGATGGGGGTGGGAAGGAAATTCTCAAACAACACACCCTTCTTCATTGACATGCCTTTGCCATAATCAGATTGTACTATGAGCTCTGACTTTCCCGGGGAAAGACTAGAAAAGTTACATTTACTTTTCTGGTAAGAAGTTATGACTCCATGATTTCTTTGATGTTTTGGACAGTGATCACTGGAACTGGCACAACCTCACGTGGTTACTAGAAGAATGTTTGATAACTTCTGATATGCTATTCTTCGAACTTGTGTTAAAGGCGTTCAGATTGATTTTTATTAAGAGCATTTGCTGAAGTCAGATGTTGCTTTCCATGGTTTACTTTCCTCAGATTTTTCTATTAGGTAGAAAAATAAATGTAATTTGTAATGAAAATCAATCTTCAAACCTTTTCTGTATCACTGAACAGAAATTTCATGACAAATATTTGCACACGGTGTTGCTTCCTGTAGAATACCTAAGAAGCAGCTACTTCTACTGCCACATTTAGTAGAATGATGAATATTCCATCAGGGTCGGAGTAAAAATCAAGAATCCTGTGTTTTAGGCTGGCTTTAAATATGTGTATGCTTGTTCAGGAGTTTAAGTAAGCAAAGGATGAGCATTACAATACTGTAGAACATAAATGGGTTACAATTCCATCATACTAATACCTATTCTTGTTCTGTAGTATGTCACATACTATGGTAGTCTTCCTAAAACAATTATGAAGCCTTTATAGCAAACATGTTTTGTCAGCTGATTCATTTCCATGAATGCAGACGTAGCATTATATTTCATTATAACAAACCTGTTCTGTTTGAATAAAAGAAACTGTGATTATTAAACCTTCCTGTTAGTTTTCTGAACTTTGCTGAGTGGGAGCCAAAGTCAAAGAATGAGAGTGATTACTTATGCAGACTCTGATATGATAAATGCCTTTTTATTTGCTCAAGGTTAAATTGTGCATCTAAAACATTGGTGTAAATAGCCCTGCCAAGGTCACTTTGTGGCTAGTGCCCAACAGATATCACATGGAAGTGTTCAGTGGTTTGGACTTTATTTGAATTTATGTAATTTGGCCTTTGAAAGCTCTCATGTACTTTTCCTTGCAGGCTAATAGATTTAAGAGATCTGGATGAATGAGCAGTCTTGTTATGTTACATATCTAGAATGCTGTATAGCTGACACTTTTCCTATGTAATTACTGAATAAACCACCATTTTGTTTCTGTACTAAAGGGATAAAACTAAACCAAACCAAACCAAACAAAAAAAAAACCCAAAAAAAGCCAAAAAACACACAAACAAAAAAACAAAAAACACCAAATCCACCAGACATGTACCACTAAATACCAGGCAAATTGATATATTTTAAATATGCCTATCATACTGGAAAGAAACAGGCAAATATCAAAACCAGAAACAAAACAAAAAAAAAAAATAAGTTGATAGATCGGATACTGCACATCTCTCCTTATGTGAGGACATTCTCTGCCCTAAGTTTCCAATCTACTCAAGACTGTCTTGTCCAGTTTAGTTAAAGACTGTTTTAGATGGTCTCTAAAAGGCTTTGTTCTTTCTTAAAGTAAATTCCTGCTCATTCAGGTAAATATTGCTACCAAAGGACATATCTCAAAACCATTCCCATATTCTTATATTTTAGGTGTATTTTGTTCTGAAGACAAATACCATTTATGCTTTCAGGCAGGGACAGACATTGCACATCCACATGTTACTCAGTTAAATGTTTACTTTGTTTACATGTTTAGTCAGACTTTAAATACTTGCAAAACTGGAAGCAATTTTAAAAATAAACTTGTAAAAGAAGGGTCAGTCAGCAAGTCCTAACTATGTTGTTTTCTTAGTTTTGATTTGCATAAATGCAAATAAACTCCAGCTGTGGCACCATCTTTACATAGTACCAATAAGAATATACGTAGAGTCATTCACTTGTTGCAGGGCAGAGCAGTGCCAGTTAGTGTAGCTGGAAAATACTAAAAAAACCTAAATGACAAAGACTAAAATGAGACTAACTAAGAAGAATGTGAGCATTTTGGGAAAGTGCATGACATATGATCGAAGTAACTTTTATTTACAGTGATCATTGCAAAAAGTCATTATTTTCAGATCCCTCCCCTATTATGGCAATTCTGATATAATACCTGTATTTGATACAGAATAGTGATCTTTTAATGCTGTTCTCCAAATAATTAATGCCTGAATATGTGTACTATGGTTGCAAAAACTCGTTTAAGTTGCTAAAGTAAGTATAATCTTATCAGCAGAGAGCTAAACCAAAATAATTTGTGTGGCTTTTAAAAAAGAGGCTTATCACTAAGTCATTAGAATTCTCTTTTAAAAACAGATAATAGAAATTTGATTCATATTTTTCGATTTTCCTATTTGTGTTATGCAGACAAGACAAATTCTCTAGAAGAGTGCATATCTATAATAACACACAAATCATTTAGAAGTCTCTTCATACATGGGTATTTTTCTCTATATATGCACACTCATGTATGCATGCATGTGCACATACATACATATATATATATATGTTTTTATTGTTTGATGTTTTTGGACTTTTAAATAGCACAGCATTCTCAGTCTAGAGGAATGGTAATATTGAATACTGTAACCAAACATAATTGCTCAAATGTCCTCATGACAAATTGGCATCAATCAGAGCAACAGTGTAATTATGTGTACTTAATCATTGGTAGAAAATGCTAAAACAGTGAAGGAAAATCTCTTCCTTATGCATTTTATTATCTGAAAGCTTAAGTGGATGTTAAGTGATGCAGGGCAATAGCATAAAACATCACTTTTATGTTATTATATTCAGGCTTGAGTGATACTGGAAAAGCTGAATTTGTCTGATAAGAAATGCATACTGTTAAACTGGATGTGTTCTAAAATAATTACCATATTATCCATCATATAAGACTTAATCTTTAATTTCAGGAAATGAAATAAAACCAAAGAACAGTCTGTTACAGAATGGTTCACACAAATAAAAACCCCTTTTTTTTAGTGGAATAATGGGAGAAAGAGAAATCTATGGATGTGATACAGATGGAAGCCATTGCAATGAAGTTTTCATTTTGAAAGTGTGTTGGAGATCTATTTTCATTTCACCCTTTAACCTTGATAAACCCTTAGCACAGCTGAATACTGTGTATAGAATGAAAGAGCATACCTGGGCTAAAACTGTGTGATATCATGAAAACTTTATTAGACATTTCTGTGGAGCTGGACTGTGCTCCCTATAATAAATTTCAAATTAACTGGTTTGTTACTGCATCTTCTTGGTCTGTGCCAGATGAAGGGGAATGATATAAACTGTAGTTTTATATCAGACTTGGTGCCTGTGTTAAAATGAGAAGTACTGATAATGTTAAATGATTTATATCATACTTCTACTTCAAAAATCTATGTAATCACATCAGTGTCTTAAATGAATGACTTACACATAACTTACACATCTGGTGTAAGTTTCCATAACTTACACATCTGGTGTATTGAGTGTTGCAGTACTCTGCTGAGTTAATACAGGAAAATCATAATCCAACATCGGCTTTAGAAGGCAGCTTGTAATATCCATAGTTTTCACTGGAGCAAATATTTTATTTTCCCCATCAGCACTCAGGGATGAATAGCAAACAATTCAAATTATGGAGCAAAATAACCAAAAATGATGAACTCTGAAGATACTGATTTGCAGATAATTAGGCTATTGTATCAGATTTCCAAAATGAGAAACAAAACCATTGCCATTAGGAGCAAAAAAGAATCCTTTCTCATAGGTTAGTGTGAAAATCATGTTTTAGTACTCCTGCTGTCCTAGTTATAGTAGCCTGTAGGCTCAGATCATTGGCATTTTGCTAAGATAAAAGCTCTTTGTTGAACTTAATGCAGAAAACATTGCACATATTTCTTTTCTAGTTTTAAACTCTGAAGTTTTCCTCTAAAGCAGGATTTTAGCTCTTAGTTGCTATAAAACAACTGTATTTTGCATTAATAAAACCACAAAACGTTTGGCAATATAGAGGATCAATAGACATATTTATGTATCAACTGACATAGTAGAAATATTTACATTTAGAATACATTTAATTTAGGGAATGACAAAACAACATACAAGGATTTTGTTCCCAGGAAACAAATTACATAATCTGGTGCTGAATTTTATTTATTGTTTGTTTTTGAAATCAAATGCATTCATTAAGCATATGAATTCACTTAGGCTTTCTTTAATTTTGTATGCCATGGAACCGTATTGTTCATGAAGCTTCCTCAATATAATTCAAAGAATTAAAAAAGAAAAGGTAAAAATAAGTTCCCATTTAAAATCTTGCCTTTAACTGCAGACAGACCTGCTTTTCTGTGAAAATGTTTCTTTGGCTGCCAGTGGTGTATGCCAAATACCACTTTGAAAAACTTTCTATATTCCTGACATGACTCATCAATATTTCTGCTTTTGAAATGGCCATTTGAACTGAAAATAAAAAAAACAAAAAACTATAATTTTGCTTTCACTGGTGTAGTTTAGAAACATATTCTGCACTGAATCAAAAAGTTTGATTATGACTGTGTTTAGAAACAGGAAAAGGAAACATGTTCCATGTTGAAAAATCCAAATGCATTTTCTCAGCAATGAGCCCTAATTCCTTGCAAAATCTGTGTACAAGATGCGTTCAAGCACAGGCACACAACAGTTGCATGTGGAACAAGCAGATTTACAGCTCTGTGCAAAAAGTCTTTTGTGTTTCCAGTTTTATGTGGCTGCATGACCGTGTGCTTTTAAAACATGGCTATAAGTGCAAGCTGCCTTAACAAAATACAACATGGCAATAAATCTTAGCAAGTTTATGCCCTTGGCTGGGCATTTTCAAATGTGATGATCTGAAACTTGCATGGCAAGAAAATCCCAAAAGAAAAGAAAGAGAACTACTATGAAGATTAAATTGCATCTTAAGGGAGGTGTGATTCTGTGAATGTGAATTAATTTACATTTGTTGGCGAGTGTGATGACAGCTGAACAGACTTTTTCAAAATTACTTCAGCCCACATTTTGGGAGTGTGTAATTCAGCATAAGAAATGAATCATTCAGCAGCAGAATTTTGTATGGATTCCTAGTACAAACCTGAAACTGATTTTTAAGCCATCAAATAATTTTTAACATAGGACTTCATTTCATAGAATAAGAATGTGGTCGAAGCTGGAAGGGATCTACAGAGGTCCTCTGGTTCAACTCCTTCTAGGTACCCAAGACTGTGTCCAGACAGCTCTTGAATATCTCCAAAGATGGAGACTCCACAATATCTCTGGGCAGCCAGAGATCAGAATCCTCACAGAAGGAAAAAAAAGAAGGGAAAAAAAAAAGTTTTGCATGATCAGATTGAATTTCATATGTTCAAATTTGCAGCTGTTTCCTCTTGTGCTATCAGTGGGCACTGCTGAGTAGGATTTGGCTCCCTCTCCTTCGTTCCCTCCCTTCAGATATTTTCCACATCGATGAGATCCCCCTGGGCCTTCTGCTCTCTGGGTGAGCAGTCCCAGCTCTCACAGCCTCGCCTGATGAGAAAGATGCCTCAGTCCCTTCATCATCTCAGGGTTTCTGTGATGGACTCACTCCGGTAGCTCTGTGTCTTCGTGCCTGGGACTCTGTGCCCATTCCCAGCACAGCAGGCTCTCTCTGAGTGGTGGCACAACCCTGTGGTGTATCAGCCCCTCCTCCCTGTCCTGTGTCACCTGTGAGCTTGCTGAGGGTGCCCTGCTCTATCACCCTCTCATGAATGGAGCTGGACAGTGCTGGGCCAGCACAGACCCCTGCAGCACTGCACTTGCCTCCTGCTGAGCTTTGGGCCACTGATCACAACGCCTGGGTCCACTCCCAGGACACTTGAAAATGCAAGTTCACCTGCTCACATCTTTCTAAAAATTATTTTCTACTTAAAAATAATCATCAGGGCTTGATAATGTGATGTCTTAATGGGGTTATGGGAGTTTTCTTGGTGATGTGTGGAAATTCTCTTTTCCAAGTCTTCAAACTTGTGGCCCTGATGGGAAGAAAAAACAGTGTAGTAGGAGTTAATTAGGAAGAAACAAGTGATTTTTTTTCTAAAAAGAAAACAAAATTATAATTCTACTAACTGTAAATGATGTTTGGGGAAATAGAAAATTCTGAAATTATATGATGCCAAGAGACACAGTGGGAAACAGAAGACATACTTTAATTAGTCATGCTTGAGTCTTCCACCAGTCCCTGAGCTATGATCAGATGTTTTGGTTTAAAAAAACCATACAGGGAAAAGGCAACATTTTCACATTACTATGTTGACTATATAAAACTGAGTTGATGGTGGATTGCATTGCATTCTGTAGCACGTTCATGGCCTTTTACCTTGTTCTGGATATTTTAAGCTGGTACTGGGAAATGGCTCTAGAGAGATTTGTTTTGCCAATAAAACAGAGCCTGGAGAAATGTGAAGTGCTCTTGGTTTGTGCAGAGCATCTGGCAGTGTTTGAAAAGATACTGGATAGATTTCTATGGTGTGTCTTTAATTTCTTTCTATCTGGGTTTATGCTTAAATGTTCAACAAGAAGTAATATATTTACAAACATTCTCCCAGACACTTGACTTCTGCCAGTCTGAAATCAGCCCACTATCAGAAGACTATCAGTGAGGTGAAATTTCCACTTAAAATTAAAAGACCTGGTACACTTCTCAGACAGTTGCAGAAATGTGGAATTTGTAAGGCTGGGCTGGTATTGAGAAAGACTTGTTAGGAGGTTTCCAGGTATTGAAAAATCTATGGGCTATGCTTGGTAAGAGAGCAAAACTAACTTATTGGGCAGTAGTATGTACTATGGTATTTAAAAAAGGTTCTAACAGCTCTCTCAGCTTGCTCTTGCTTCAAAATCCTTTTCATAAGGATGTGGATCATAGTTCTTCCTCTACTTCAGTAGCATAAAAGACATTCAAGGGCAGCAGTTTATTATAGCAGAGTCCAGAATCTCCAGAGAAAAAGGTAGAACCACCTACAATTAAATGAATCAAAGTTTTGCTTCTGTTTTGTTCCTCCTCTTTCTGCAGAAGGAAGTACAGGATTGGGATTGGCTTGCTTTTGGGGTTCTTGAGATTGAAGAATCCTGGGACAAAGGACAGAGCTCGCCAAATATTTTGAAATAAAAATAAATTCATAGTCATGGTGACAGTGATTGTCCAGAGAGCATTTTTTTGGAAATAAGAGTCAAATTCTTCCTGTAGCAGAGCTAAAGAAAAGGATGCTCAAAGGAAAGAGTCCAGGCAATAAGAGGTGTCTAATATCTGTCATTATCTGTCATTGTTATTGTGTGTAAAAAAAGAAAGCTAATGGTTTATATTCTGGTGAACAGACCTACAGGACACAATTGAGAGCAGTTAAAATTTCCCAGTGATTTCCCCTGAAATCACCAAGCTGAGTGATGAAAAAACTCTGTTTTTTTAACAGCAATATCAGGTATGTTAATTCTCAGCATGCCTTAGCGAGGCTGTGACATGATAGCAGGAAAGCCTGGACATCAAAATTTCAGGTTAAGACATAAATTTTCAACTCAGTTTATTTATAGAAGATTTTAGGAAACCAGGAGAATCATGAGGTTTCTACCCAATCCACTTAGCCCAAGCAGTAATGAGTGTAAATAACTGTGGGTTATTGAGACCTGCCCAGCAGAGAGCTGGATTGAAGACTTTAATCTCATAAACCTCAGGTCTGGAAAGCTTAAGTTCAATAAATTAATCTACCTTTGCTGCTAGGTAGGATTAGCTGCAGCCACTGGAAACTAAGAATACTCAGCACCTTGAAGTCATATGTGTTTGGCTTGGCTTGCTGTGCTGAATATAAATGCATAATGAGACATTGATATCCAGTGCCTATCCAGATTAGTCATTGAAACACATGGCAAACACTTTAAATTGAACTAAATTAAATATTTTTCTGTTTTAACTAAATTAATTTCAGTTAAAATAATTGATCATTTGAATTACAAAAAAAAGAAAATAAACTAGTCTCAGTTCATTCCATTTATAGCACTCTTTCCTTCAAAAAAATGAGTAATTCAGTTATTGTTATTTCTTTAGTGATTTTCTATGATGAAGTGAATTATTATATTGAAAGACGAGGTATTTAGTTGTCCTAAACTTGAAATGTTTATTTAAATTTAGGACATTTGTCTTGAATTGAATGGAAAACTTGAAGGATTGTCTAGCACAGATTTCCACCATGCTTCTAAAATCAATGATGTAGAACTGGGTTAATTATGGTTAAAAAATAATTTGGAACTTATGGGGTCAGGGTCACTTGTATTCAGTTCCACATAATTCCAGTGTAAGTCTGTGTAATTTTTTGGTTGGAAAACATGCAAAGTAAGGTGACATATATTTACGTATATTTTGATGTTAAGATAGCTCACCACAGACTTTCTGGCCATATAGAAGACTGGTAAGGAATCATCCTTCAGGTCAATTTTTTTGTATTCACATCACAGCTGAGGCTTATTAGCACTACCTATTATTTTTAGCTAAAAAAATAAATGAAGTTACATTTTTAGCTATATGATTAAATTCCCTGTATCTCCACAATTTGTAAGCTGCCCCAGCTTTTAGTCACAGAGAAGCGCTGAAATCAGTGGGGTCTTTTTTCATGGTCAAGAATAAAGGGTTGATTTCAAACCCCAGTTGTGGTTGTGCGGTGAAATCGGGTGAGACTCGAGACCGTCAGACAGGGAGGTGCTGGGTGCCTGCCTGGGTGTGTTTGTGGGGTTTGTATCAGTGAGGTGGCTGTCCTGAAATCCTGAGCAGAGCTGGAGTCAGTGGCACTCACACGTAGGCTCTGAACAAACATTCACCATTTGTGCTGAACGGGAAATCTGCTCAGAAAACTCAGCTTATGTGGCACTTGGTTAACAGCTGCTGGCATCCGCTTTCCAGATGGAATTTGTAAGTCCCTTTAAGGTGGCACTGAGCTCAGCAAAGTTCTTCAGGGCACAGGAGTAGTGCTTACTTATATAATACCTCCTCAATCCCCCTTGTATTTTAAGGTTAAAAAAGAAAAGCTGAGACCTTTAGTCTCATTTCCTAATTACTCAATTGTATTTTCACTATCCCAGACTGTGACTTTAAGAAAGGAAATCTGTAGCCAGGATAATGTTAGCCATATTACTAATTAATAGTATTGACTTAATAACCAGGCATCAATATATGCTGTGTATTAAATACCTATACTTGGCTTTCACACAGATTTAATAAACAATTACAGAAACTTCTTGCTTTATCTATTTAGGAAAGACTGAAGAATATAGTTCTAATATAAAAAAGTTATTAACATCTGGCTTGAAAAAAATTCTTTGAGGATTCCTTTCCTTTCACCCAGTCATCATGTGTGCATTTTCTGGTATAAGAAAAAGAAAAAAAAATTCATCTCTGTGAGTAAAAAGGAAAGTAACTTAATAATTCTCTTTTTGTAGATTTCTGACTCGTAGCATGGAATTAAATTTATTAAGGCTTTTCTTTGATAAGGGTCCAGATTAGTAGCTTCAAAGAGACCTAGATATTTTGATACATTTCAGTGATGCATGTTCATAATAAGCAGGGAGGACAACCATATATGATCTTATATATGGCCATTATTTAAATATTGTAAATGTATGTATATGGTATGAACTTTAGAAATATTATAGATGCAAGTATTATAAAAAAAAGTTAACATGTTTGTAAGTGCAAAACTTTATGGAGTGTAGTAAGAAGGAGCTAGGTAGGGTCACTTTTAAAATACTTTGATATAACAGTATAATAATATGTAATGGAAAGAAGCTGAGCATGTGTTTTCCAAGCTCATTTTACCTTCTTCCCCTCTTTTCCCTTTCAGTACCATGTATAGTTACTGATCATATTTCTTGGAAATTATAGAAAAGTACTGAATAGCTATTTTTACTTTTATTACGAGAAATGTGTTTAGATATCAGAAACCTGGAGTTTAATCTTCAATGCTAAGATTATCATCATGAAACTCTTTAAAAGTTTAGAATAAATTGCATCATGTTACGTTTCAAGAAAAATAAACCATTTTTAAGAAAATACACCAGTGGACTGGATAGTCAGAAATGGAGTAGAATAAGTTATATGCTAATGAATATAGTGTTATGTGGAAAATATGACAGTTAAGTCTGACTTTTTTTTATGGCATTTGCATCTCTCAATATGCCTGTGGTTTTCCTCTTGAGAATATAGTTTGCTTCTGTGCCCAGTGAATATCATTAATGTTACTGATGCAGGAATGTATCAGATTTGGAGCAACACTAGAGTGAATGCAGAAGCTGGGATGAAATACAGACCCTCACATACTAAATGGAATATCTTGCTATAAGTACAGCTGTTTAGAATCTGTCTTTCTGCTTCTGGATGTGTTTATAAATAGATTTTTAACCTGTAAGTTTTCTGGCAGCCTTCCATGACAACCTACATCTCTTCTTCTGCTTTACTGACACTTCTTGGATCAATAGTTGGGCTGAAACTTCAGTAGTTTCTGTTCATGTGTTTTCAGTGAGTGAGTCCTTCAGCTGGGGAACTTATTTCACTTTTCCCCTTGAACCTGTAGAGTTTGTATTTGATCTGAAGCTGATCTTGTGCAACCACCCGGGGAGGGATAGGGTAGACCTGGCAGCCATGAAGAAATGTAAGAAACAAAAAGACTTTTTACTACCCATTAATAAGCAGGACTTAGACAATATTCTGTTAACAGGAAAAAGAAAAAAAAAATAGGTGATTCCGTTAAAATACCTCAAAATCTTCTTCAACACGTGCTACAGAGCAAAAAAGGAGACATTTTAAATATCCTGGTGGATAAATTCATTTGAAGGGTTTATGCAATTGTAAAATAAAATATATTCAACTTAAATAATTAATATAGCATTGATTACATTTTTATCATGCTATAGCTTGAAACTCTGACAGTACTTTCACCTAGATCTGACTGCATTAATTACTTACTCAGTTTTATACATTTCATTCCTAATCTTTCATATACTGTGTATTTTAGGGAGAGCAGAGAGATACTTGGGAATGTGTATATCTGTACTTCGTACATGGTCTGATCTTTCCTTTGTAAATTATTTTCTACCTCTTGTTACTCCTTGTTATTTCCTTAATAATCTTTCCATTTGTCTCATATCTCATTCTGAAAAATCTAAACTTAAAGCATCTTACACCTGATGCATACCTTTCTAATGGGATTATTAAATAATAATATATATAATAATATTATCTAAATATAAACATATATATTCTATATATCTATATATATAAATAAATATATAAGTATCTATAATATTCTATAAATATTATTAATTATTATTATTATTAAATCATTTAATAATTATTAAATGTTTTAAACCTATGTATTGCTAATTTTTGAGCTTGCCATTTGCTTTGGTTTTCCACTGTCATGATTTCAGCTTTTCTTGTTTGATATTTCTTTTCCTTTCATTATTATTTATTTATTTATATATTTCAACTCTTTCTCACATGAAGTTAGGCATAAACTTCAGAAAGCTAAATGTATATTATTTTATATTTTTAGTTTCTGTGACAGTTCAGACAGTGACCTTGGGATTCAATAGCAGCATTATTTCACTGTCTTTTCCTCATGCTGATTGAATTTAGTATGGAGAGGGGGACTCCTCACATACCTGCTTGTTCTTGCTGTGATTGTCCTCTGTACCATTATACTGGCTATCCATAAATCTATCAGCAATGAAACTAATTTAGATTATAGCAGTTCAAACCAAGCAAATTGAAAATATCTTTGATTCCAGCGGTGAAAATTGCTCTTGTGTTTTTATGATGCTATTACAGACCATCTTCCCAGCATGTGGGTTTATTTTTTTTTTCCCTTACTATGCAAAAAAGTCTTGGCACTGGATGGGATGTGCTATGCTGTTTAGTTTGGGTTAGTTAGATTGCTGTGTAGGAGGAGTGCATGAGAAATAGAGATACTGTGTTTTCTGTCTCAACCTGTGGCTAGAGAAAATGCCGAGGCACTGCTGCTGCCTTCCAAAGCCAAGCCCTCATGGCAGCCTGAGGTTCCCAGAAGGAGTTTCTGTCTCCTTCCTTTCCTTTGCTGTCAGTCCAGCCTTGCCATCAGTTTGTTGTGTGCCAAGCAGCTGTGCCAGGCTGGGGTGGTTCTGGTGTGGTGCCATCAGGAGCAGACAGTGCTGCTCCAGTCATCAGTCACCTGCGTGGCCTTCTTTATTCTAAGCCTACAGAAAAACTTCACAGACACAGACTATGGCTACACTGGATGATTAAAGAGATATTCAGGGTTCCTAAAGGGTCCTGCATGCAGCAGGATCTAGACCAGAGTCTGGGGTTAGTCTAGAGCAACCAGCTTTCTGAAAAAATTGAGAACCAAACACACAGGCCATGCTACCATTCCCACAGCTCCTCTGTCAAGAGACTGCTGACTATAAATGAATCTTCTGGAAGCTTCTGTTCCCAGGATGTTACAGCTGGCTCTGTGGTAACTTAAATTTAAGATTTTTTTTTATCACTCGACTTATTGTTATTAATAGATTTCAGTGTATGCTAGCAGAATTATTAAGAAATTTCTGCTCTGCATCTGTAAAATAGACTTAGTGCTTGCCAAGACAGTCCTTACTCCAAGGACAGCTCATGTTATTGTAATCCTGTATCGCAATAAGTAAAGAAAACCACTAAAATTGATTTAAAAACTAGTTCCTATGTCATATATCAACTTCAGTTCCAATGTATTTTATGCTACCAACCTGTACTGATTAACACCTAATGGGATTTTTTAAAGTTATGAAATTATTCAGAAGCTGTAAAAGAAAGGGCACTCCACAGACCTGTAGTAAGATACTTTCTTGCCCTGACTTCTCCTTCCTGGTTGCCCTTTCTAGTCTCAGGTCCAGCAAGGTGTTTTGTTTACTCTGCCACGTGGGACTGAGGGAGCATGGAATGTACTCTTTTAACAAGAGTAAACACATCTGAATTTTGCCATCCCTGTTATCCTTGATTAGGGAGCTGCAAACCTACAGCAGTGGATTAGCAGGACGCAATCTGGGTTTCACCTGGCATAGCTGGAATAAAAAAGTTGCATATGTACTATGTATAGCTTGTTACTTGTGTTGGCTCCAGTGTAAATTATAGCAGACAGTTACTGCAGCCCTAAGAGCAGGTAATGATCTCATTAGGAGCAGAGCTTCAGCAAATAGCTGGAGAACAGTGGCAGTCCTACTCCTCTCCCTGACTCCTTTGAAGCAACTGGGTTTTCCTGGAGGAAGACCAGCCATATCACATCCCTTCCTTCCTAGAAGCCAGTGTAAACATCCAGTGGGAATCCATAACAATTTCTTTAGGATTAGGCAGATACACCACCCTTCCTGTAGCCTGCTATATGCCCTCTGTTCATGTTACCAATTCCCTTATAAGTCTCTTTCAAGAGACAGCTGAAAACAAGCACAGGTCTCTGGCAGCCAGAGCTCACTTGGAATTAAATTCAGGGATAGGGAGCTGTCAGCTAACCGACTTCTGTGGCAGCATAGCTGTCATTTGAATGAATTAGACCACAGTACCTATTTGTGTGGGGCCTGTGAGCAAGAGGAGCAGAACAAATTGGGGTAAATGGCTGAAATTTAATACAGACTTCTGCAAGTTTTTCAAAAGCCATGCACCCATCTTCAGTGTGATTATTTTGTGTGTTTAACAGCATTTCCATGTAAACTGCACTAATCTCCTGTTGAAAGGTCTCTTTAGTATGAAAAACAAAATTTAAATTGATTATACAATTAGCTGAGACTTATTTTGCTCTGTTCTGTCAAAGACTAAACTATCTGGGTCAGAGTTTCTTAGCACTTTGCCTATGTATAATTTCTACCCTGGGATTGGCAGCTTCTCTTCAGATGCCGAGGAGCAAACACCCCCCTCCCTTCCACACTGCTTGTAGAGAGCAGTGCCCCATGCTGATGATGCCAGGCAGATTTAATTGTGCATGCTCAAAGAGAAAAATGACATCCACGCTTGGGTGAGTGCTCTCTGTGGCAAGCTGACAAATCCCCCAGCTGTCAACTAACCTCAAAGGCAAGTGTACGTGGCTCTAGCTTATGTCTGCTTGCTTTCTGCCCATAGGCATTTAGAAGCTGAAACTCATATTGGCTGCAACACATTCAAACTGCTACTGAAAGAAATGAATGGTCTGTTTTATGTGTTTCAATCTCTAAGGGTGATCCACACAATTAAGGTTTATTTTTCAGACAGACTGTAAGCAGGTAAAGACAGCACCTTTTTGCATACAGGACAAGTGAAAGTGCATAATATTTATGGCTATGGATCTGGCTAAGTTGCTGATTGCTTAGAGAAAGTAATTTCTTCCTTGGGCTCAGATGTATTATATTTATATTTTTATGTATTTATTTGGGTCTGCCAGAGAAATACATGCATACAAAATGGCCTTACTTGTGTGCCAATATATATGGGCAAATGCAAAGAGGCATGTGTTGCTAATGCAGTCCTGGATTCATTTTGGCAGAAGCTTTGTTACTTATGGTGCACTGCAGGCTGTCCATCTAAACCCATCATTACCTGGCACCTATGCTCTGGTGTGATAACCAGAACAATCTGTGAACGGGCAAAGAGCCATCCTAACAGATGGCTTTGACTGTAGGTAACCAGGAAACCGTGCATATACATTAAACATGGGTTCGGAGAGCGTGGGTGTTATCCAGGAACATCCGAACAGCCGTGGGGTTTGAGCTCCTCTAGGTACTGTTGAGAACATATGCCATACCCATCAGACACCCAGGGAGGGTGGGCTAGAGACAGTTCCACAGTTCTGATGAACTTTGTAGGGATTGCTTGGTTGGGCATGGGCTCAGCTACACATGAATCTCATGTTTTGCAATGGACTTCATATTAGTATTAGAAAGACAAAGCATAAAGCTTAAGGATGCAGTTCAGAGAAACATAGAATGGCTTGGGTTGGAAGGGACCATAAAAATCACCTAATTCCAACCACCTCCCACTAGACCAGGTTGTTCAGAGCCCCACCCAACAGGGGGCCTTGAACACTTCCAGGGATGGGTCTTCCATAACATCTCTTGGCAACCTGTCCCATTCCTTCACCACCATCACAGTAAAGAATTTTTTCCTAATATGTAATCTAAACCTCTCTTTCAGTTTCAAAGCAGTCCTGTGACTTTGTGCCCTTCTAAGAAGTCTCTCTGTCATTCTCATATGCTCCCCTCAGGTACTGGCATGACACAATTAGATCACTCCAAAGCCTTCTTTTTACCAGGCTGAACAATCTTGACCTTTCCTCATAGCAGCGGTTCTCCACCCCTCTGATCATCTTGGTGTCCCTCCTCTGGACTCACCTACAGATCCTTGTCCTTCCTGTGCTGGGATCCTGCAGGTGGGGTCTCACCAGAGCAGAGCAGAGGGGCAGAATCCCTTCCCTCACCCTGATGGCCACTCTGCTTTTGGGGCAGCCCAGGACCCAGGTGGCTTTTTGAGCTGCAAGTTGACACTGCCAGGCCAGCCTCTCATCCATCATCCCCCCCAGGTCCTTCCCATCAGGGCTTCTCTTGGTCTGCTCATCCCCCAGCCTGGATTGATACCAGGGGTTGTCCTGATCCAGGTGCAGCAATTAATTTACAAGCCCACCTCAGGCACTGTCTCATCCAAAGTTTAGGTCATGGAGAAGGGTATCCAATCTACTTGGCACAATTGTTCTAAGTTTCCTAACCTGATATTGATAAATACTATTGATATGTGTAGAAAGAAGTTCAATATGTTTATATTTGAGTGCACTGGAGTCTTAGAACAGGATTTTAAAATATAAAAAAGTAACAGGAAATGCTAAGTATCTCTTGTCAACTCAGGATTTAGATTGTCAAGTACTTTGAGTACTGAGCAGCCAGTACTATTCTTTTTTTGTAACAGCCTGATATTAAAGCACTCAACTAAAAAGTGGGAATTCCAGGGTTCTTGGCCTCTTCAGTGTACTGAACTGCAGATCCTGACCCCATGAGTCCAGATAAGTGCCTCTCACTAGGCTCTGAAGCTGAAGCATAGCACAGTTTACCATTGTAAGGCCACAGAGAACACAAAGAAGCAGGGACTCCAGGAACTTCTCATCAGCAGTTATTTCCACGGTGTTTTATAGTGCTTCCTCATACACAGAAGGGGGCATGTGGACAATGTCTCAGTGTCCAAAACTAGAATGTATCTAAAACCAAAAAAAACAAAAGGACTATATTCCCATCACCTAGCTCCACCTAAAATTCACTCTCTTCTGTGTCCCATTTTCTGGCTGTGAGTTTTCTGAAGCATATACTCAATGGAAATTTTAGCCTAATTGGAATTTAAGCTGCCTGAAAATAGCCCCAAGGCAGCACCAACAGAATTTAGGGGAGATTGCCTAGCTTCAGTGAATCTGTGCAAATACACAGAGCCCAGAAATTCTTTTGCTGATGTGAGGAGCTGAGCAGGATGCAGAAATGCTGCAGGAGTCCAAATCCATCTCCTGTTCCCTTTCTGCTGCCTGAGCACAGGGAGAGAATGTGGCAGGATGGGCAAACATATGTCTGGGAATGTGGTGCTCTATGCTGGCAGCACAGAGCTTCAGAGGATATTACATGCGTAGGAGTGAAAGAGTGTGCCCTATTCATGCTTCAAAATTGTCACTGTGAAATACTGTGATTATGATTTTAGATTTGGCATGTATAACTCCGCATCCTTAAGGTAGTTTGAATGTAACCTAAATTACTTCTCTCCTAACTATCTGGTAAGAATGAAATTCAGCTGTCACAGATAAGAGTAATGATATTTATTAATAGAAATATAATAGAACTTAAATGGGCAGAGAACATCGGGACAGGAGATCACAGTCCTTAAGGGATTGATTTATCCTTGACTTCTGTGAGCCTTTGTTATGGTAATGATAGATACATATTCCCCAAATCCTTTTGGTCTTTCTTTGCCTTCCACTTTGATTGCTTTATTAACTCTCTTCCCTTGTCACTGCATGTTCTTGTTAATTCAGATCAGGTTTTGCAACTTGCATCATACTTTGTTTTTGTTTTTTTTTTTATGAAAAGGGTTTACTGAGTTCTCTAGCAGCTTATGTGCTTTCCCCTCTTTGCTGCACCTCCTGTCATTGCTTCCAGAAGGGCCTGTGGATGAGCTGCCATCAGCCAGACTGATTTCCTTTGGAAAACCTACACTTGAATTTCCTTTGTTCCTACAACAGTCAAGGCAACCAACCTAATTAAGCACTCTAAACCTTCATTAATAAACATAATTGTGATAATTTGGGGTAAACATGTTGATGTTTTCTGGACTACTGAATGTTAGTTATCTATGTTTTTTTTAGGCATTTACATAAACATGGAAATTTATGGTGGGTCTGGGCTCTACAACTTTGCTGATGTCAAAAATCCTTCACATTTTCTAAAGTCAAGATGTATGTTTAGGTGAATAGCCATGGGCACGGGTGGTTAGCTCACAGTTAGTAACCACTGATCATCATGATACAAGTCAATTGCAGCCTCCTTATCAGCAGTGAAATGAAAAAGCTGTTTATAGGTAGTAATGTCTTTAGGGATATAAACAAGAGCAAAATAGATAGGTTAATGCAGATTATGAGCTGTAGGAATAGCTATAAGACTATTAGAAAGCTATTAGAAAAGCTATGAAGTACAGGACATTTTTCATGAGCTTATTTTAACATAAGAGGGCGGTGGTTTGTTTTTTTCCTCAAACAAAATATACTACTATAGTGAGTAGCTACTTCCTTGTACTTTGGTATAGGTATGTCTTGAAACATCATGTATTCTTTCTTGGGACTAGATATATATCAAACATCAGCTGCATAATTTTGCTCATGTGCTGGATTCTGAACTCAGATGAAATTAAATATTCATCAGGATAGAGATACCCTGACTCTAGCTGTACTTGTAGCAGCTATGAAAGATTAATTCAGTGTTATGCTTCTGTTTAATAGAAGACACAAAATGAGCATTTCTGCTGAAAATTTCAGGTTCAGAAATTATGATCCTTACAATGCTTTTTAAGGAGCCTTTAAGATAAATTATCTATATAGAGTTATATTTTTAATGGAATAATTCTCTTCCAGGAGACTTGTCCCAGCATCTTCCTTTGGGAATGCTTTGTTGTCTTTACCTTGTTATTTCAAAATACATTTCAAAATGTTTCTTAACTGAATGTGCAGTAGATAACCTGCACACTAAAACTATGGGCATTGCATAACAGAATGATGAAGAATGCAGATCTTGTTATATATTATAAATTTGATTTGTGTTTTCTGTTTTGTTGATACTAAGATTTTAAATTATATTTTTACCTGAGGGAATAATAGTTTCTTTGAGGCATTTTCTAGTAGAATTCATTTATGCAGCAATATTCCAAAAGAGAGGGGTTAAAGCAGCAACACAGAAATTCCAATTTCTGTCCCTTGCAGGTCCTTTTTTATTTTCTTCCCATTTTCCTCTTACAAAATATACCTGCATTATTAATGAAGATTTGGTCTCAGCACCAGTGTGGAATCTGGAGGGTAAACTCAATCAGCAAGTTTGAAGTCCTAATCCTTGTAAAGCCAGTATGAATAACAGGCGATATTAAGAGGGCACAGAAGATTGTACCTGTTCCAACAATTGCTGTAAATGCGACCTCATTGATTCTGTGTTTTTCCCTTTGTATTTTACAGAGCACATTGACTTAGATGTCTTTGGCTTATGACTATTAGTGTTAGAAGGATAGAAAAATGTTCAAAAAGATTTGAGGATGGTATGAAATAAAAGCCTAATTTTATTATCAAATTCTTTTTTGAATTTCATTAATAGATTTTATTCCAGCTACACTCTCTAGAAATTTAGAAAGAAAATTGTGACCAGGCCTACACTCTTACAACACAACAGGATCAGGTTCATATCTTTAAATAGATTTCCTGGACTTCTTAGGAAGGAGAAGGAATGAGCAAGGCCTCAGTTCCAGCTCACTGTTCTCTTGGTCTTTAACTTGGCTAAAAGAGGTGTCACTTGTAATGCATTTCCAGGTCCTTGCACGACAGTCAATGGCAGTTGCTTGCAGAAGGATGAAAGGATGGAAGAGCTGAAATTCAATAATCCTTTCTGTTTTGAAACAATAATTGTCAGTCACATAGCCAGTGAGCTGGCTGCTGCAGCGGACTTTTAGTGATCAGCCTGTTAAAACCTAGATAAAATGGAAAGAAGCTAAAAAACAAAGGAATTTCTGACAAAGGAATTTGGACAAACATAAAGTAAACATGTCTATTATGGTGTATAATAGTGGATGAGACAGAAAAGAGCAGCTTCAGGTTCACAAGCATTGGTCCTCATGGGGGACTTCAACATCCACAAGATCTGTTGGAGGGACAACACAGCAGGGCAAAAGTGCTCCTGGAATACACGAGGATAACTTCCTTCTCCAAGGGCTAGAGAAGCCATTGGGGAGATTCTCAGTGCTGCACTTTGTTCTCAGCAGCAAGTAGGGGCTGGTGGGGAAGGTGAAGCTGAAGGCTAACCTGGACTGCAGTGACCATGAAATGATGGAGTTCAAGAGCTCTGGGGCAGGCAGGAGAGTGCACAGCAAGGTCTGGCCTGGAGATGAGGAGAGCAGACTTTGGTCTCTTCAGGGAGCTGCTTGGTGGAGTGCAGTGGGATAGAGCCCTGGAAGGAAGAGGGGCCTGATAGACATAGTTAATGTTCAAGGATCATCTCTCCCAGTCATGCATTCCAATGAAAAGGAAGTCAACAGGGTGTCCGTCTCAGGGAGCGTGGATCTTAAAGGTCCCTTCCAACCCAAACCATTTGATGAGTCTGTGATTCCATTTTGTGTCAGTAAGAAAATTAAATTCATCTGGTGTTCTGTTTACTGAGCCAACAGAAATTGCAGTGCTGAAGTCAATACCCTGTTGAGTTGGAATGGGCCTATTTTATTTCATTTAATAATTTTTTTTATAGTAAACACAGCTTTGTTACTTGGCTCCTAAAGAGAGAGTTCCTTTCAGGATATACAAAATAAGTGAAGGCTACATTCAGTGATGCTAATTGGTATTGAATTAAATCATCCAGTCATACTAATGTGCAATGTAACATAGAATTTGCGTTTTAAGTGCATAAAGGCAGAGAAGTTTGCCAAAAATAAAAAATATTTTTAAAACACACTTTTTTTGGTCTAATTACAAGTCGCTTGACATTAATACCTTTTGTATGTGAAAGTCCATCTGCATTTTGCATACAGATACATTTCTCTGTGTTTATGCCTTCTCTGCCTTTTGTGGATTTTTCATGTTCATGCTCTTTATGATCACCTTCACTACCCACACATATACATTTTTTCTGTCCATATATTATAGGTAGTTGTCCACTCCCACTTGTACAATTTTTCAGCATACCAGTGATAATACAGAACAATTCACTGAAATACCATCCATGGAATTTCTGGTTTGGGTGGTTTGCCAGCTCAGCAAAAATACAAGTTTCAGAAAGTTTCACCTTTTGCATTTCAGGATTATAATGATGAAATTCGCCAGGAGCAGCTGAGAGAACTTTCGTACTTGAATGGTTCTGAGGATTCATCACGTGGACGGGGCATTCGAGGAAGAGGGATCCGTGTGCCATCTGCAGCTCCTTCAAGGTGTGGTAACCTGGACTATTATGTTAATAGCTTTGCAAAGTATAAGCAATAGTAAAATAAATCCATATTTAAAAAAAATAAATTAAAAAAAAAATACAGTTACATACATATCCTGGTCAGTAAACCAAAATATTTGTCTTCTGGTGACCTGTGTGGCCTGTATTGTTACAGGTTTTCTGATCTACAGTTCGCAGGGAACAGTGGGTGACAACAAATGAGAGCAGATTATGAAGACAGGAAAAGGATATTTCTAAGAAAGAATACTTTTATGCTAGTACTAAGGCAGTATGGGCAGTAGCATAAAATGTTTGGTCAAAGTAATAGCATAGTCAGAGAAGGCCACATAGTCTAGGTGGAACTTTCTTTGCCAAATGATTTATTTTTATCCATAGTACAGCTATGCTGTGTGTATATACAAATATACCTCTATATATAAACTGTGTTATATGTTATTTGTTGATGAATTATCAGTTTTAAGTGAATTTGATTGGCATAATCTGAAAACATTTAGGCGTGAATGTGTCCAAGTATTTTTTCATATCTAAATAACACATATCTATGCTTGTTATTAAGGCCAGTTTAAAATCTTAGAACATTCTCTCAAACTTGTTTTTCACTGTGAACATTGCCTCAGGCATCTAAGTTATCCAGCTATTTCAAATCTTCTCTCCATAGAGGTCATTTCAAGATGAATCCTAAAAAATTAACTCTTAATTTGGAGGAAATACAATATAGGAGTACCTTATGTTATGCTGACAAAGGAGTTCTTCAGTAACTGAATGGACTGATCTTTCCTATGACTTCTGAGGTTTTTTCCCTGAAGGTGTATATCATGTTTACCATCAGTTTTTCCTACATGAGCTTTTTAATTGGTAGTATGATGCACTTACATAAAATTTTTTTGCAGTTGGCATTCATGACTGTCCCCTACTCAGAGAGTCTCTGGGCTCAGTCTTCGTTACATCCAAGATCTCTGAAGAGCTTGACTCAATAATGATGTTCAGAATGTCACTGCAACAAATTAGCATCATTTAAGTTGGGTTCAAAGCTTAATCGGTGGAGTTCTGGCCCCTAATTCCTGCAAAATGCCCAAATGATTGAATCAGTTGCACAAATCCTATGATCTTGGTTGCCTTCCCTATTTTCCAGTCAAAAATCCCAGGAGAATATTAAAAAAATCTGTTGAATTGGTCAGAGGTCTGGAACATCTTTCCTTATGATGTCAGGCTCAGAGAGCTGGATTGTTCAGCCCTGGGGAGAGAAGGCCCTGGGGAGTCTCACTGCAGCCATTCCATATAGAAAGAGGGCTTATAAGAGAGAGACTTTTTACCAGTCTTAAATTAAAAGAGGTTGGACATAGGGAAGAAACACCAGAAAAAGTTGTGGATGCCCCATCACTGGAAGTGTTCAAGGTCAAGTTGGTCAGATCTTTAACAATTCAATATAGAGAAAGATGTCCCTGCCCAAGGCATGGGATTTTGACTAGAGGATCTCTGAACATCCCTTCCAACACAAACCATTCACTGATTTTGCAAGTCTAAGTAGTAAAGTAATGAACACAAGCTAATGCAATGGGTTTGGTTGTCTTAGCAGGGAACAAGCCACAGTTCCCACTGCTACAGGAGACCTGAGTTCCATTCACAGCTGTGGATCTGGGTGTCATGCATGGTTATCATACCATTCACAGTCTTCCAAAAAGACTGCACACCCAGGAGCACACTGCTCTGAAACAAAACTCACATTGATTTATCCCCCTTCTATTTCATCATGTTGTATAGATAAAAGTCTTTTAAAAACAATAACAGCTTTTTCTGACTTACTAATTTGTACAGCAAGGGAGGTAGCATAAATAGACAGCAAGATGCTAAACCTCTTTCCATGCTTGTCTACATGCTCTATTCTTTCTGCAGGGGGAAAAGTAAATCCGACACTACCAATCCTTTGTGCTGAACTAAATTAGACAGGAGGAAAAGTTATTCCTCTCCTTTTATATTCTTCCTCTATTTTGCCTTGCAAATTTCTGCTGTCCTGCAGTATCTGCTGCCAATCCATTTCTCCCACCCACCAATAAACATAAAAATGAGAGTGATGACTCCTCTGGTAAGATAGTTCGAGAGCAACAGAAGGGGTTCCTCATTTTCTACATCTTCTAGAACTGCCGTGGAGCCATTCTGCAGCCCTGTGAATTACAATGATTCAGAATTTTATTGGTAGGAGCAACAAGAGGATCAGGTGCAAAAGGCACTGGATGGTTTAAAAAATAATGCCTTTCCGTAATATGAGTTCTGCCTGAGATATCGGTTAAAAGCCGATATTGTAGCTGCCAAAACCCCAGAGCTGCACGATGTAACAGAGGTACAAAAAGCAGTGAAAAGGTGACAGCCTTTGGAGCGGGGGCAGCGCATGCATGTGTCGGCTGGCTGTGGGTTCCGGAGTGACGGGTCCCTTTTGCTCCCCGCAGGGGCCGTGGCGGAGCCGTTCCGCCGCCGCTGCCGGGACGAGGCGCCCAANCGCGGCGCCCCGGCCGGCCCGGGATACCGGCCACCCCCGCCGCCCGCACACGAGCCCTACGAGGACTATGTAAGTAAACGCCGTGGTCCGCAGCGTGTCCGCCGGGCTCCGGGGCGCTGCCAGCCCCGCCGGGGTGGAATAGCCCGGCACAAAGCTCCCGTGTCTCTAACGCTTTTCCCTGCAGCCGGTGAACGACAGTCCGGGTGATGCGGTGTGTGCTGCTGGGTGATGCGGGTGTGTTCACAGCTTAGCTCTGGACATGAGGGATCATTCTGGATGGTTCTTGGGGTGTCGCAAAAGAGCAACACAGATATTCGAAAATTTATATTGTATACTTAAAGTCAGTTTTTACTGTGACCGAGTTCCTAAGAATAACAGCTTATATCCTTTGTGAGAAAATGCGTTGTTGTTCCAAATCCTTTTTATTACATATTTGTATTCAACACTGTGTTACAGATACATAACAAATAGAAATTCGGGTTGTTTTCATGGGAGCTGATACAATGATGCATCTTTAGCCAGGATCAGTACTAACTGACTGTCACCTTTTCTTATGAGGTGTTAAAAATAATTGTGCTGTACACATCAAAGCTTTCAAGTCATCCTCATTAGTATTTCCTCCTGGAACTATCACCATAACAACAGATATCCAAATAGAGAAGAAAGTGCTCTCAAATATGATGTCTGAATTTTTCCAGCCATGGCAAGTCCAAGAGTAAGATGAACATCTATTCCCTAATCCTACCACCAGGGAAAGAGGCACTTTTATTCAATTAATAGTCTTCCTATAACAGAAGAAGGGAAAATGAAGCAGAAATTATTCTTTCTTGTTAAAGCTTCGCTCAGCCATGTGTATTTGCAGTATAGTGACTAGATCACAGCCACTTCAAATCAGGGGTACACATTCTGTTAATTCTAAGTATCACAGCTGAGCAAAACAGGAGGGGAGAAAAAGTTCCTGTATTATTTACCTCAACACAGATTCCATTAATGAATGAGTTAAAGTCCTGCTAAGGAATGGAATTTTGAAAGTTCTTGACACTTGACAAACAGTGTATTATTGTCTGTTAGTATCAAAATATATGAAACCTTCCTTTCTCTGCAGATACAGAACCCTCATAATGTAAGATTAGAATTATAATTAAATTCCTTCTTTACATTTACAGTGCTATTAAATGTCCTAGAGCATTAAACATCTTTTAGGGAGCATTTCTTGCACTTTTTCTGGATGGTAAATTTATGGAAAGCAAGAGGACAGATTGAGGCAGCTGGATTATCAAGGTTAGGAAGACATTCAGCCATTTCTCCGTATTTTTGAAATGCCTACGGTCTCCGGAGCACAAAACATATATGCAATTAAAAGAGTCAGTTTAATTTGTGACACATTAGTCCAATAAAAACAAACATATGTGTTTATGGGTTTTTTTTCCCCCTTCTTAGCAGCAAAAAAAAATGTGCTGCCTTATAGGTCAAAATTTGCATGTTTTGGAGATCTTCCATCTCCTGTGGCCTTTCAACAGCTATATTCCACAGCTAGGAATATATGAGATTGCTATCATGCACCAGTTTGAAATGAAAATTTGTTGTCATTTTATAAAAGTTTGTAAGTTCAGTCTAAATCATTTTGGTATCTTATGGGCTGAGATAGTAACTAGAACTCTGATGCTGTGCTGGTAGAAGGAAAAGTTCACTGTCATACATCTGCATATAATATTGTAAATGATGTTTTGGGGAAAATATTTTTCTTTTTGTGGAAAGTAATCAACACAGTTTTTCTTCCCTAATAAAACATATAATAAATCAGATACCTGGATGGATACTAAAAGCAAGTGGATATATTTGTTGACCTGCAGCAGATGTTGTATGTAATTGTTGTTCTTTCTCCCTTAATTCTACAGATGAAAAACTAATTTATAATGAGTAATTTATCCAATTTACTTTTTTCCCCTGCTTCTAAGCAACCCACTAGTGTATTAGAATTTCCTTATGAGTTTTTATTTTTCATTTTTGATTACAGTATTTCACACCATTTCTTCCTACTATTTGCAAGCACCATTGGTTTGATTAGTAGTTCATATGAATGCACTGTCATTGATTGTATGTATCCATATTCTGTATTTTTCTTTTCTCTAATGAAATATAGCCACTTGAATGTTGATCTGAAAGTGAATTCAAGAAATAGAATCGAATAGCTACAGCAGATTTTTAAAAATGTTTAGACAGCATTTCCTGAAAAAAAATCTTTAGCCATTTGCTGAGCACTGCTAATCAGAGATTGTATTGACTGTTTGACCTTGAAACATCTAACTGTTCAACTCAGTTTGGATAAGCATTAAAAAGTTTGGATTATCCAATATATAAATGTTCTGAGGTTTCCTGGTAGCCTTTGTGAGAATCCGTAAAAGCAGATGTCTGAAGGTTTCTCAAGAAAAGTAAAGTCTTGTCATTGTGGTGATTATATTCATGTGCAACATTTTGAATGTCCGGCCTAGCCGAGGGAAAAACATTTGGAACAACTCTCAGAGGAGGGCTGGAGCAGGAAGGAGTGGCTTAACTTGCGCTTTTTTCTTTACTTGCCTTTGAAACTTGCTTTATATTGAGTGTAGCCTAGACAGTATCTTAGAGGAACTTCTTACCCACAAGAGGAGTAGGTACTGACATTAGGAAATACATGCAAAGGGAAAGTGAACCATGTGAACCTTCTTCCCTTTAAAAGCAGTTCACTGGGTGTGAATTTGGATGGAGTGTAACTGCAGCTGCCATGCAGGTTTTGGGATCAAGAGGGGTGGCCCAGGGTTTGTGACCTGGTGTGTTTCAACTGCAGCCAACGACTGAGCTGCACACAGGTGCTCACTTCCCTGCTGAGGGAAGGGAGAAGTGTAAATGTGAGAAAACTCTCAGGTTGAGACAAGATAGTTGTAGTGGGTCAGCACTGGCTGGATGCCAGCCACCCACAGAAGCATCTCTGTCACTCCCCTCTGCAACTGGACAGGGGAGAGAAAATATTATGGAAGGTTTATGATTTGAGATAAAAAGCGGGAGAGAAATCACTGACCAGATACTATCAAGGGCAAAACAGCCTCAGTTTGGGGATGTTAATTGAATTTATTACTAACAACGTTAGAGTAGTATGAGAAGCAAAATAAGACCTTGAAAACACCTCCCCTCCCACCCCCA